>OX465110.1:6758517-7243517 GCA_949987565.1 Luidia sarsii
CCTCCTCGAATTACATTCACCTCGACGCGAACATCATTGTTCTATGATGACGATCTCTTCTTTTGTGGACCTTCCTAGATTCTGGGACTGCTGGGAGGTATAAATGGACTCATCTGTCAACCCGGACTGACTCCAGCACCCGGAGGTATAGTGGGGCTTAGATCGCTGCCAGCTTCAGGTGCAGTTTTGCGGTCTCGTCTCGTCCGTAGTTCGACCGTGATGGCCTGGGAGTAGTACCGGCATAGCTCTGCCGCACTGCGATGGGTCTGGCCGGTATTCTGATCAGCCTGGCCGTGGCGCTTGTCGCCTGGAGCCAATACCGATGCTATCTGCTGCAGGAGAGACTCTCGCGGTGCTCCGAGATCGAGACGCCTTATCACCGCTCTCAGACCGAGCCGCCGGCGTCTCGCCCGCCGGGCCCCGAGCCCGAGTCCCCGGAGGAGGAGACGCCCGGCGCCCGGTCTCGGTCCCGGGAGCGCTCGGATAGACTGAGCCTGGAGGGAGGCTCGTCCGTCTGGTGCAAAGGGACCAGCAACGCGGACAGGACGTGCCGCTTCCACAACCTCTGCTTCTCCCGGGCGCGCCAGGACTTCGTCTTCCTGAGCGGACCGCGCTCGGTGTCGGCCGGCCTGCCACAGCGTCCCTTCAGCCCGGCCCTGGTGGACCTCTCCTCCGTGCCCGACCACAACACCCAGTACTTCGGCTACGCTCATCTGCCCGCGGAAGCCCTGGGCACCTTCCAGCGGGTGGAATACCTCCCCGGCCGGCACCTCCTCATGAACCGCTTCCACCCGGACAACCTGATGCACGTGTTCCACGACGACCTCCTGCCCCTCTTCTTCACCCTCCTGGAAGCCGGGCTGATGACCCTGCGAGACCTGAGCACCGACGCCAGGCTCGTCCTCCTGGACGGCCACCCGCCGGGGGAGGAGTACCTCCGCCTGTACGCCTCCCTCACCGCGGGCCGGCCGCTTCTCAGGGCCGACCTGGTCGGGGAGACGGGAGCCGGCGGAGACCGCGGAGGCGGGCTGCTGTGCTTCGAGGAGGCCCTGGTGGGGCTCTCTAACGCCACCACCTGGTACCAGTACGGCTTCCGGAGCCCGCAGGGACCCCTGGCCGACGCGCAGCTGACGGGCGGCGGGCTGGAGCTGTTCGCCTCCCGGATGCGGTCCGGGCTCGGCCTGGACGAGTGTCGCCAGAGCCCCGACCGCGCCCTGCTCCTGACCAGGCGATCGAGCAGGCTGATTCTGAACGAGGTGGAGCTGGTTGAGCGAGTCGCCCGGAGCACCGGCATGAGAGTGGTCACCGCCGGTCTGGAGGACCACACCGTCGAGGAGCTGGTAGCGCTGGTATCCTGCGCCAAGGTCCTGATAGGGATGCACGGCTCCCTCCTGGTGCTCTCCCTGTTCCTCCCGCGGGGGTCGCTGCTGGTGGAGCTGTACCCGTACGCCGTCAACCCGGACCACTACACCCCGTACAGGACGCTGGTGCTGCTCCCGGGTGCGGGGCTGGCCTACCGGGCCTGGCGCAACGACGACCCGGAGCGCACCGTGACTCACCCGGAGGCCGCGCCGTCCCTCGGCGGCATCGCCCACCTCGCTCCCGCCGAGCGGCGGAGCATCCGGTCGGCCGCCGAGGTGCCCAGGCACCTTTGCTGCTCCGACCCGGGCTGGCTCTTCAGGATCTTCCAGGACACGGTCGTCGACGTTCCCAGCGTGCTGCGGCTCATATCGGACGGTCTTCGGGACGCCAATGACGCCGAGGACATGGTCCATCGCGGCCCGTTCTACCCCGGCAAAGTCGGCGGGCTGAGCTGCTCGCTGAGCGGGACGGCACTGCTGGCCTATTGGGAGCCGCCCTGGAATATTGAGCACTTGACGAAGGCTCTCGTGGAGACGAAGTACGAGCTGTGGGTGCAGGGGGAGGGGGAGGACGACTACGATGCTTACGTCACGCATCTGACCGAGTTCGCCGTGTCCGTGGGGTCCCCCAGACTGGACGCTTATCGAGTGTGGGTTAGGTGTCTGTTGGACGACGTCAGGGGACCGTTTCAGAGCGTCGTCTGCTGAAATAGACTTGACGGCCCTTCACGAATCCAGGACCAGCAGCCGATTTCAAGGGAAAAAATGCGTAAAGTTACGCAACGCACAAATGTTGCGTAAGTCTTGGTCCACAATGACTCTTGAGCAGTCTTTAGAAAAGGCAGCAAAATTTTGAGTAAGTTACGCAACGTACAATTGTTGCGTAAGGCCCACGGTGACTCTTTTCAGCAGTATTTCGAAAAGGCAGCAAAATTGTTGTGTTAGTTACGCAACAAAATGTTCCGTACGCAACATTTGAAATTTCGTGAAATCGGCTGCAGGCTCGTCGATCTCCGTCTGACAAAAACCTGAAAATCTAGGCTGTGGGTTATAGCTGAATTTGAAGGTTTGTTGGCTTGTTAAGTGCAGAATATTCAGTAAGAAACTGGGGCCAAATGCTTGTTTCTAGATGCATGTGAAATTATAACGAGTAAGATAAATAATGGGCGAAGCCAAAGGCCGAGCCTAAGCTAAAGCCGTGTTCCCACTGGACTTAATTTTGTCAAACTACCGAGGCTGAGCGGAAGCCAATGACAAAATTAAGTCCAGTGGGGACGCTCGGTAAACTGACGTCCCTGTCAAGTTACTGCTACCGTGATGTAAAACTAACAGGGCTAGAGGAGTCACGGAAGACTTCCGCTCAGCCACGGTAACTTAACAGGGCCGCTAAAAAGTCCAGTGGGAACAGCCCTGTCATGTTAAACTACCGCGACCTCGCTGTAAAACGCTGTAAACAGAGCAGCTTCCTGTGTTACGTCACCACTGCACAGAAATGGCTAGCTGGAGCGCAAAAGTGGTGGTATGGTTCCCTGACCCCAACACGCCAGTACATTACAGTACAGTACATGTGTGTACATGTACCATTAATTTATGATCATTCATTTGTAATTGTACGCTGTATACTTATACATGTGCAGTACTTCTCGTCTTCAAGCTCCGTGAAATCGGTGAAATATGTCAGGTTTGATTGATTTTGTCAGGCTTTGAACTGGCTCTGATCCCAGTGAAAATACTGAAGAACGATTAAAGAGGAGAGCTTGCAGATCATCATTCAGCTCAAACCCGGACATCGTACTAGTTATTACCACTCGTAGTCGCACTCAGTAGAAGAAACCATGACTTAAAGGGGAATGCAACCCACAGAAAAATGTTGGCTTATCTGATTGGGTGTTAAAACAACCTACAATTACCTATGTTCTACTCACCTACGAGTTTCATAAAGAGGGAAAAATCGTGGAATTCAGTGGTCGAATTTGCGTTCCCGCAACCCGCCATCTTTTCGAAGGGGTTTAGGGTTAAGAGGGTTAAGAGGTCGACAAAATCTTTAAAGTCATTCACATAAATGAAGACAAAGTATTGGTGCAATAATTCATGCTGTGTTTGAATGATTCAACTATGCTCTATTCTGGTTTTAATAACGTTTTATAGATGGTCAGTGGATGGTGAGATTGAAATAAGAATATTCCTATGTACAGTAAATTAACTTGTTTCCTGTGTCATTCGTTTGTTTCAAGTACATTAATAACTCATAATATATGTTTTCATTTACAATGTCACTTTAGTATTTCGGACATTCAGATCCAAACGATTGGCTAAGTTCCCTGTAATTCCATCCCACTGAGAGGATATTCATTGCCATAACATTTTAAAACACATTTTGCTCGTGTTTGGCTAAATTCGTTCATTTCAATGTCACTTTAGAAATCACGATGGTAAATTTTGTATTTGAAACTTCATTCCCACTTGTAGTTGACAACTGTTGACATACTTTAGATAGCAGTTTTGGACTTATTTGTACTTATATATGCTTTCAACTCGATGCTTTATATATTAGTTCCAAGTTTTTTAAGTAAGAAGGATGTGTTGGTGTAGCGGATACACTCTCTAACTTCCAACTTGGTGACCCGAGTTCGAGTCCTGGCGATGTCAGGGTCCTTGTTCGAGTTTCATATTAAATAAATAATGCCTTTTAGCTTTTGTTTCGAAATCTAACCTGTCTCAAAAAGGGTAAAATTCCATTTTATTTTATTTTATCTAGTGGGGTAGAGGGGGCGCCACAGGTCTCCGAACCGCCGCGGGTTGGGGATCTGGGGAGGCCAGGGTTTCTGGAGAGGCCGGGTGATCTGGGGAGGCCTAGGTTTCTGGGAAGACCTGCATCCACCCGGGATCGAACCCTCGGCCTTGAGGTACCCAGTCGAGCCACTGAA
Source organism: Luidia sarsii (assembly GCA_949987565.1). Lineage (NCBI taxonomy): Eukaryota > Metazoa > Echinodermata > Asteroidea > Paxillosida > Luidiidae > Luidia > Luidia sarsii. The sequence goes on from OX465110.1 coordinate 6,762,806, forward strand.
CCTCTAGCCTCATGAGTCCCGACCACCCACCCTTAAAAAAACAATCTATTTAAACCTTCGGTTACCTAAATAGAATTTAAAAACATGAAATTCAAGACTCGGCTTCCCAGGGGATCGAACCTGCAACCTTGAGGTTACAGACACTAGGACACTCACTATACGCCATGCGCACCAGTTGACTTTGGGTCGAAATTTCAGATACTTATAGGTTGTGTTTGTTCTTGGTAATTTGAAGAAGAAAGATGTTACGTTACATCCCTGGGGATCGAACCTGCAACCTTGAAGTTACAGACCCTAGGACACCCACGACACGCCATGCGCACCAGTTGACGTTTGGTCGAAATTTCAGATAGTTATAGGTTGTGATTGTACTTGGTAATTTGAAGAAGAAAAATGTTACGTTACATCCCTGGGGATCGAACCTGCAACCTTGAAGTTACAGACCCTAGGGCACCCACGACACGCCATGCGCACCAGTTGACGTTTGGTCGAAATTTCAGATACTTATAGGTTGTGATTGTACTTGGTAATTTGAAGAAGAAAAATGTTACGTTACATCCCTGGGGATCGAACCTGCAACCTTGAAGTTACAGACCCTAGGACACCCACGACACGCCATGCGCACCAGTTGACGTTTGGTCGAAATTTCAGATACTTATAGGTTGTGATTGTACTTGGTAATTTGAAGAAGAAAAATGTTACGTTACATCCCTGGGGATCGAACCTGCAACCTTGAAGTTACAGACCCTAGGGCACCCACGACACGCCATGCGCACCAGTTGACTTTTGGTCGAAATTTCAGATACTTATAGGTTGTGTTTGTACTTGGTAATTCTAAGAAGAAAAATGTTACGTTACATCCCTGGGGATCGAACCTGCAACCTTGAAGTTACAGACCCTAGGGCACCCACGACACGCCATGCGCACCAGTTGACGTTTGGTCGAAATTTCAGATACTTATAGGTTGGGTTTGTACTTGGTAATTTGAAGAAGAAAAATGTTACGTTACATCCCTGGGGATCGAACCTGCAACCCTGAAGTTACAGACCCTAGGACACCCACGACACGCCATGCGCACCAGTTGACTTTTGGTCGAAATTTCAGATACTTATAGGTTGTGTTTGTACTTGGTAATTCTAAGAAGAAAAATGTTCCGTTACATCCCTGGGGATCGAACCTGCAACCTTGAAGTTACAGACCCTAGGACACCCACGACACGCCATGCGCACCAGTTGACGTTTGGTCGAAATTTCAGATACTTATAGGTTGTGTTTGTACTTGGTCATTCGAAGAAGAAAAATGTTACGTTACATCCCTGGGGATCGAACCTGCAACCCTGAAGTTACAGACCCTAGGACACCCACGACACGCCATGCGCACCAGTTGACTTTTGGTCGAAATTTCAGATACTTATAGGGTTTGTACTTGGTAATTTTAAGAAGAAAAATGTTACGTTACATCACTGGGGATCGAACCTGCAACCTTGAAGTTACAGACCCTAGGGCATCCACGACACGCCATGCGCACCAGTTGACTTTTGGTCGAAATTTCAGATACTTATAGGGTTTGTACTTGGTAATTTTAAGAAGAAAAATGTTACGTTACATCACTGGGGATCGAACCTGCAACCTTGAAGTTACAGACCCTAGGGCATCCACGACACGCCATGCGCACCAGTTGACTTTTGGTCGAAATTTCAGATACTTATAGGTTGGGTTTGTACTTGGTAATTTGAAGAAGAAAAATGTTACAATACATCCCTGGGGATCGAACCTGCAACCCTGAAGTTACAGACCCTAGGACACCCACGACACGCCATGCGCACCAGTTGACTTTTGGTCGAAATTTCAGATACTTATAGGATTTGTACTTGGTAATTTGAAGAAGAAAAATGTTACGTTACATCCCTGGGGATCGAACCTGCAACCTTGAAGTTACAGACCCTAGGGCATCCAGGACACGCCATGCGCACCAGTTGACTTTTGGTCGAAATTTCAGATACTTATAGGGTTTGTACTTGGTAATTTGAAGAAGAAAAATGTTACGTTACATCACTGGGGATCGAACCTGCAACCTTGAAGTTACAGACCCTAGGGTATCCACGACACGCCATGCGCACCAGTTGACTTTTGGTCGAAATTTCAGATACTTATAGGTTGGGTTTGTACTTGGTAATTTGAAGAAGAAAAGTGTTACGTTACATCCCTGGGGATCGAACCTGCAACCTTGAAGTTACAGACCCTGGGACACCCACGACACGCCATGCGCACCAGTTGACTTTTGGTCGAAATTTCAGATACTTATAGGTTGGGTTTGTACTTGGTAATTTGAAGAAGAAAAATGTTACAATACATCCCTGGGGATCGAACCTGCAACCCTGAAGTTACAGACCCTAGGACACCCACAACACGCCATGCGCACCAGTTGACTTTTGGTCGAAATTTCAGATACTTATAGGTTGGGTTTGTACTTGGTAATTTGAAGAACAAAAATGTACTATTGCATACCTTAGGATCGAACCTGCAATCTCGAGGTTACAGACCCTGGGACATTCACGACACGCCATGCGCGCCAGTCGACTTTTGGTCGAAATTTCAAATACTTATAGGCTGGGTTTGTACTTGGTAATTTGAAGAAGAAAAATGTACTGTTGCATCCCATGGGATCGAACCTGCAACGTAGACCTTTGACCTCCTTCAAATGACCTAATTAACCATGTTGTCCTTATTTTTATTTTTTTACATTATTTTCATTTTGTATAGGCCCTATTATATTAAATTTCACATTTCAAAGGATTCTTCAAAAGAAAAATTGCTTTAATTCAATCGATCAAAATATTCACGTGGCGTGTTGTATCCAGTGGCAGTATAGTCAGTACGTGTACATGTCGGTAGCTGGCTATACAACGTTACGATTACGGCATTTTTTGGCTCAATCCCTACCATTGAAAGCACACAAATAATACGCAATACCAAATTTAACCATATTTTTCAGAAAACGTATGTCTCAAGAAAACCACTTCGTAATCATTTTTATTTTCACTTGGCACATCGGAAAGGGTTGGCCCGGAACTACTTTTTTTCGTTCGCATACCGGCCTCAATATTTCGACCTGGAATAGCAGAGAAAGGAGATAGTAGAGTAACACAAATACCAGCAAAGAGATTTGCTCGTTCACTTTGGATTGGTCTTACTTTTGATTGTTTTATATCTCGGGGCTGTTTTTTTATAGCCTATAGCTCATAAGCAATGGTTCAGTAGTCTCACGAGTACAGATAAACCGACGTTGTTTCACGTCCCAAACTCTGCTGGTATGCCTAATATACAGCAGTCTCAGAAAGAGGCCGCTGGCACATTTGAGGTCATCTCCGGGGTCTCGGTGGATTTGTCGATGGATCGGACAGACTTCGGCCAGTCCATTACCGAGGATTTCTCTCAGGGAACTGAATGCATTTTTGCAGGCAGTTGGCGCCTGCTGTGTATAATTATGTAACACCCGACCGAGCACTGTCTTCTTCTGTAGCCGCGCTACACAAACCCTACACAACTGGTTCCATGCTTGAGCGTGTAGTGCAATGTTTTTTGGTGTTACCAATTAATAGTCGGGCCCTCCAATTCACTACACGAATTCTACCAACCTACTGGTATAAGACCATAATCCTGCATACAGCCACGTTTACTGGTATGCCACTTGTCTTACAATGTCGAAACGGTACTAAAACAAACTGCATGCTGCTCAATCGTATCGAAAGCAAGGCCACACCGCAGCTTCCATTGCAGACCTTCGACAATCGATTGAAGCTCTTTTCTCGTCCGACTTCGTCTCCTCAAATGCTCTGTCGTTTGACGAGAAAACAAGGAATCCTTGCTTGCAAGTTTGGCCTCCACAACGTCCAGTGAATCCTAGTTAGAGGCCTTGAGCGCTGGAGAGAGTTCTCTCCAGACATCATCAGTGAGATGTTGGATGTACCCTAGTCCGAGTAACTTGGACCCGACAAGTCCCCCTTTTTTATCGAAATTTGAAATTTGGAGGATCGGGTCCAAGCACGACGAGTAATTCTGCGCTTGAATCGGCACTTTGAAGAAAAAAAAACCTTCCGAAATCCCCAGATTTTCCCCCCAAAACACCCGTGAAACCGTCCTTAGAGCGCATTGAGGATTCAGTGAGAATCACAGATTCCAGTACTGGTCATTTTGTTTTACTTACGTATGGGAAAAAGGGAGAAATTCACCCTCAGTTGATCGAGAAGATGTCTCTCCCGTCCGACGAGCCAAAATGCGGCGGCCATCTTTGATTTCGAACTACACGCTACCGCTATACGCAAATCGATGACGTTCTGACAGGTTCGGGAGCGCAGTGGGTCTGTGAGTGTGTGCACGCGCATACACGAGTTGAGCCCCACACAATATTAATTTAATAACTACAATGTAAAAGGTTAGAAAAATTGATAAAGATCAGTCTTTTATGAAAAATTGATCGTATTTCGTGAAAAAGGACGCCCTCTAGGTTTTGGAAGGGCGCCCTCTATCGCCAAAACGTTGAAAACTCGAGTAAACAAGTCTTATGTAAAGTTGCAAATTACTATAACATTTAAGGGGGCAGATTCAACCTTCACACCATTCATAATGATATGGAGGTCAATGTTTGTGAACAGAAGAAAATTAATGTCTATAATAAAAATTATTGAGATTGCGGAAACAGAGCGCCCTCAGGGGCCAGAATGAAGCTCTCAATCACCAGTTAATAGCGCCCTCTATCGCTAAAGCTGTGAAACTAACAGAAACATTACAAAGCATTTTAAAGAGAAAGGGCGCACTTATCAAGTGTTCAGCATGTTTTGAAAAAGAAAATATCCAAGCAAAACAATTTCATTTGATATGAATTTTATTCATTCACCTTTGACTTCCAATGGTGACCCAAGTCTGTTTTGGGCTTAAAAATGTTTAACAGACATCCGAGTCAATATCCACTATTCATTCACTTTGTGTTTTTAACCAAACAATAATTATGTAGTTCAACATCTTTAGGAGAGTGCTGAATATCTGCACTTGCATGTATGCAAAGTTATCATCCATTGTTGAATGGTACTTTTTTAAACTCATGATTATTCAGTTAAATGTATCAGATAAGGACAAGTAAAAAGGATCCTACCATAAAAAAATACCTAGGTTATTCGGTGAACCCTTATTCTTGTCCAGTCTATTCACTCATTTACCTTTTGCAGTTTTTGTTTTACAAAAAAAGAGACTTTGTATAGAAGCAATATTACAATTTTGTACAAAGACTTTTAGAATGAGGTTTTGGAAAGTCCAATCCCTAACAATTTGGTGATGTTAAAATACAAAAGGACTGAGAGATTCCAAAAGATTCCATGCAAACCCTTTTTCAATTCCAGAAATGCTCTAAAACTTCCTGCATAAGATGGTCATCGGAACACAACCCATTGTCCTCACTGCAAAGTAGGTACAAGTTGGATTAGTGAAGGATGGGGCTTCAAAATAGGAGCCTACAAACCTTTTCCAAAACCCGGCTTAGGCTCAGGGCTCCGGCTTTGTCTCCATTTCTTTCGTCCATTTTTAAAGTCCATGGCATGAAAATGGGAGGCCTTTGGCTTTGTTTTTAAATGTTATACTGTGTTTTGAAAAAGAATCCAAAGATTCAACTTCAACCAAGAACTCCAACCTGTGATTTCACCCTTTGGATAACAGAGACGAAGCCAGAGCCGAAGCCTAAGCAGGGTTTTAGCTAAGGGCCTAATGTTGTTTGTGTTGTGAAAAGATGGCGCGTGCATTCTCGATCACGGCCATGTTACTGCTTTCTGTCATCTCTTGGATTTGCATCATTGATTCTAACCATCTCTTGGTACATATACCTTTAATCCCCTACAAATATACAGGTTGAGATTCTGCTTTACAGGTGCACCCAATTAAAATCAATTACATTTACATCACCACCTCGCAGCACTTCACATTTCAAGCAACCTACACCACATCAGGGCCCATTTTCATAGAGCTGCACTTAAGCGCCAAATTCTGCTTAAGCATGAAAAGCCTTGTATCCTTAGCTAAGCACCCAATACTTGAAGCTGTACGTCATAAGTACCAAATGAAATATAGTAAGCAATCTTATTATTGTCAAGGAAGAATTTCCATGCTTGGCAGGTTTTCACGCTTAAGCAGCTCTATGAATTTAGACCCTGATTTGCTTCGGCAGAAAATAAAAAAATAAAACGTCATCCATCTGCAAAGCGGTGGAATTCTCTTAAAGCGAGCTGACAGACAAGTTCTGAGGATGACTCCGCAGAACAGAAAAAAAAACCTGTTACTCTGTTCAACCAACAAAGTCACCAACATGATTGACAAGTAACAGAGCTCCTCCCTCCTCAAGAAGAGACAATTGCTTAAGAAAAGAAACCTTAAAAAAAAGACTCTCAAGACTTAAAAACTGGCCACAACAGACCCCAGACAAAAACAAATTAAAACTGGCCGAATTCTTTTTTTAAAAGACAAAAGAAAGGGGGTCAAAAAATTTCAAAACGAGTCAATGTTAAGAAAAAGGGTTATGCTATACTGCCTTGGCACGGGGTCAACTGAAAGAAAAATTGTCAAAAGCTGGGTAAAAGAATTGGCTGGGCATAAAGAGAAACACATACTTATCTGTTACGGTTAAATCTATTAACAAAATTTCAAGTAAAATACTGTGACTTGAATGATCAAAATCATTACATAAAAAACATTAACCGAGTAATAACCTAAAGAAATTTCAGTACACAATTCAAATGTGCTTTACAGAAATAATCTCAAGGCCCTGTTTAATACACAGTACATATTAACAAAGATTATGTAACTTCCGTTTCTCTCCATTCACAAAAAAAATACAATTTGGGGCTGTCCACGGGATCAAATACTGAATTAAGTCAATCACAAATCACGTCCCACGATTTCATTCTTGATATTCAACTGAAGGTAAACATTTGGCAGGATTGGTGTGGATTGGCACACTTTTCTCAATCACTTCTTATTGATCAAACGTCCGATTCGAAAAAAACTATTTTCGAAATAAAAAAAATATATCAGGGGTCAGGAATTTGTTGCTTCTTTTTTTCAAAACATGATTGGTATGTTCTCCAAGTCTTAAAAAAATACCATTATTTAAATGTTCCCCCGTGTAAAACAAAAAAAATCAATGCAGTCTTATGTTCAACTGCCTAAGGACCAGAAATGGCCTCCACAAAGACACTTTTTTTTCTTCTCTCTATCTTCAGTTTTCCGGTCTCGTTAGCAAACACTTCAAAGCTTAAAAAACTGGCACAGCATGTTCTGGTTCAGCTCTGTATTTACAACCTTTGCAATACACACTCACGACAGAGAGACCATTGTCCCCGTTACTCCGAGCAGTTGTCACCAAACTTAGGCTGGGGCAGGCAGATAGGCGGGTACCCTCTGCTTATGGGTATCCGTTCACCAAAGGGGCATACAGGGATACAGACCAAGACGGCTGGAAAAAGGGATCCACCTTCAAACTCGCCTTCTCTTGGGCTGGCTCAACACCCCCCCAAAAACCAAAACCAAAAAAAAAACCAAAACCAAAAACAAACAAACAAACAAATGTAACACTGACCTGGATGTTCAATGACCAGGAGTGGATTTTACAAATCTTTACGATGCATCGTAACTCAACTTACAATGAAAAACCCGCCGTTCGTTGTGATACACTACGGTTTTTGTGCATCGCTCATCATCTTGCGATAGATCGTAAGCTACGATGGGTTTGTTGAAATCATCTGCAGTTCAGATAAACTAACTCTTTGCCTCCCATCCAACCCCCATCAAAAAAAAAAGGAAGCTTTTTCTGTCGTGGTACGGACGTTGTCCTAGACTGTCCTTCAAGACTGGCCCCGTTCCGGTCTGCCTTCATCGGTCTGATGCCAGGCTGTTCAGGCGCTGGGCCAGGCGGTTGGGTTCCAGACACATCCTCTTCGGGGAGCTCTCGTTGCTGTCGCCCAGGGGAAGGACACGTTTGGGCGTCTGTCGCTGACCACCCAGCTTGACCATGTTGTTGATCTCGCGCAGGTTCTGCAGACAAAAGAATGACAAACAAACAAACAAACCTTGGGTTCATCGTGGAATTCTGACGAGAAATGCCATGAGGCAGCTTCGATTTGGTAATAATGACAATCATTATTAGAAGAAGAAAAAAAAAAAAAAAAAAAAAATGGATGTGACTTGTATTCCGTGACTCAGGGTCTCCCCTGCATCAAACTATGAGGTGACCATTCTAGGGTTTCTGAGGATTTGTTCTAGCAAAATATATTTCCACATGATTGTCATCAATAAGACTTAAGGCTATGCATGGTGGAAGGACAAAATACAAGAAGGTTTGCGGTAACACCATGTGCAAGATCTCTTTAAGAAAGATGTATGGTTCTGAGAAGAAGTTCTGGAGTGGTAGCTCGACATTTCGGCCACTATGCTCTGGCTGTCATCAGGAGAACCGTGAATGGACTATGTTGGATTTGTGCAAATGGTGTGTAGGGGCTTTAAGGCTGGTAAGCATTTTTTTCCTCCAAAAGTCGTCTTTTCATGAAAAATGGAAGCATTCCAGGCGCTAAAAGTTCACAGCATGTCTGATGCTGGTATTTACTTACAATTGAGTGAGTTACCTTAACAAAATTCATCAGGATTTCAGGGATGTAAGTGACCGACAGAGTCATTTCCTGAAAATCACCGAAGGTCAATAAATTGTGCGACTGCGAGTGAGTGCTTACGCGACCGAGAGATTCAAGGCAGGGGTGCAGGCGCCCTTCAGTTTTTAGGGTTTTAACAGATAAAAATGAGCACTTTGAGACGCCTGTTTGACATAAACTAAAAAAAAAAAAAAAATCATGCTATTTACGGAAATCCAGAAATTTCCAGAAGTCTTACATCCCTGTTATTTGTGCAAATGTGTGCAGGAGATTTAAAGCTCCCCGGTTGAATTACCTTGGCAGGGCTCTTGTTGATTAAGTACAGCATGCCCTTGTTGGGGCTGGTGGGGATGGAGTTGGGGTGGGGGCTGATGTAGACCTCGTGCCGACTGGAGACGCGGCGCGGGGAGGCCGGGTGGGTGCGGGTGACGGGCATCGGGGACAGGGTGGGCGCCTCCAGGTTCTCCTGGCTGCCCTCCGTCGGAGCAAAGCGAAGAGCAAAGCTCTGGATCTTCTTGACGTAGACCTGGCGGGGGAAACCCGAGGAAAGAACCTTTTAAAAATAATCCGCCCCCAACAATGGCGCCAACTGAGCTAACCACCTCGCTAACCATTTACAGAAAGGTCCTGCAGAATGCCTTTGAGAAAAGTCCTGCTAGGATCAAAACGTAAAATTTGCTTTAAATTTGTTTTAATAAATGTAGCAAAAAACTTCACAAATTGATCGGTTAAAGCAATACCCCACCAAAATAATACTGTAAATATGTTCAATTCTCTTTTACAAGTTTTATGCACAAAACTGTTAGAATTTTGAAATAGTCTCCTGCTCTGGTCTTCAAGCCTTCAAAGGCTGAATGCCCAAATACATAAAGTCCTCGTTACATGACAAACCAATTTTTGTTATCCTTTATTTTGCCATCACTTTTTATAACTTCTCTGGTGAGATTGCTGCGCGATGCGGACCATTGATTGGCCTTCAGGGTTTTTTTTCTTCTTACCGGTAAATTTTGGACAGTTTATTCTTCACATAAGTTTTTTATATACCCACAAAATTATTAATTAAATAATTATTATAATTTTTTTTTTTTTTAAATAGGCTCTTACCGAGTTGTAGAAGGTGATCAGATCTCCTCGATCCTCGTCCTCAAAGGATGAGCTGGTGCCAGCCATACGGGTTGGGGTGGGCGGGGCGCTGTTGGGGTGTGGGATGGGCAGAGTGCTGGCCGAGCGAATCCTCAATGAATGAGGGTTGGGGTTTGTCTCAACTGAAAAAACAACAACCGCAAAACAGGTTATGAAGAGCCACATCGAGAGTCGGATCGATGGATCTAGGTGGTGATGTAGGAGGGTTTGCAGTGACACCATGTATTAGGTCTCTTAAAGAAGAGGAATGGTTCTGAAAAGAACCCGAGTGATATCACTCAGGTTCAGGCGGTGCAGGCACTTTTCAGTTTTTAGGGTTTTAACAGATAAAAACAAGCAGTTTGAGATACCTTCTTGGAAAAAAAAAGGAAAAAAAAAAAGAGGAAAAAGTAAAAATTCAAAAAGAAAATCACGCCATTTCCAGAAATCCGAAAATTTCCGGAAGTCTTAGATCCCTGCATAGCAACACCAGCAGCGCTGTGAATTGGGACGTCCGAGATTATATCACTCAGGTTCAGGCGGTGCAGGCACTTTTCAGTTTTTAGGGTTTTAACAGATAAAAACAAGCAGTTTGAGATACCTTCTTGGAAAAAAAAAGGAAAAAAAAAAAAGGAAAAAGTAAAAATTCAAAAAGAAAATCACGCCATTTCCAGAAATCCGAAAATTTCCGGAAGTCTTAGATCCCTGCACAGCAACATCAGCAGCACTGTGAATTGGGAGGTCCGAGATTCCACAAAACGGTGTCGGGTTCACATCCTAACCCCCCCCCTACAAAGCCGTTACCTTTCTGCTTGTCTGCGTCCGGTGAGCTCTGCCGGGACCCGCTGCTGCCCTCCGAGGATCCGGGTCGCTGTCGGCGGTCCTGCAGCAGCACGCTGCGGTAGACGTGGCTCTTGGCCTGCGGCTGGCGGCGGTACGCCTTCATGATGTCCTGGAACTTGCGGTCCTCCTTGGTGACCTGCACCGAGAGACGAGACGCAAAAGCTTACCTTGTAAAATTGCCACAAGAATTAATAAAAAAAAACAATAAAAAAAAACAATAGATAGTCCGCACTGAAAAAAAATAAGGTGATGACTCCAGATTCTTAATTGCTAAAATAAATCACAAAGTTGCAAGATACATACTGGGCCTGACGTTTCGATCCTAGCAAGACATTTCTCAAAGGCAGAGAAACTCGCTCTGCCTTTGAGAAAGGTCCTGCTAGGATCGAAATGTCAGGTCCACTAAATTTTAAGATTTGCATTTTGGTAATTTTAGTCAGTAAGCAGTTTGCAACATTTTTGTATATCACATACTGGATATTTCAAATGAAATTTTTTGGTATTTGCAATTCTCTTCGGTAAAGTTTTTACAATGAAACAAGATTGACTGTTCACTTTGGTGAACTCTGAATGGTTATGATTATGAGAGAATTATGTGTCGATGCCGTATCCTTCCAACAAGCAAAAACAAATATATAGCACATACATCTCCTCAGTGGACTGTTTTGTCCTGACCGAGCTCTGACCTTCGGTGAAGTGATGTGCAAAAGAGTTCCTTTCAGTTCATATGGTGTACCATGTTATTTCTATGGCTAGAGGCTCTGACGTTTCGATCCTGGCAGGACCTTTCTCAAAGGCCTTTGAGAAAGGTCCCGGCTAGGATCGAAACGTCAGGCCCTGTAACGTTTGAGATTTGTGTATTGCAGGTCATTTAATAGTCAGTGAGCAGTTTGCAACAGGTTTTGCATTAACTTCATGCTATTTCTATGGGATAATTCGGTCTCACCTTGCACATGAGGTATATTGCACACATGATGAGCTGGTCCAGGTGCCTGTCCTTCATCAGGTCCACGTGCTGGGTCAGCGAGTGCTCGATGCACGTCCACGTCTTGCGCCGGAGGTCGTCCTTGATGTTCAGCTTGTGGGTCATGTCCAGGAGCCGCACATTGACCAGATGGAAGACCTGACTCCAAAAGATTTGAAAAAGATGAAACAAAAAAGAAGTAGGCTATAATATTTATTGAGTAAAACTGAGCGGACCAGATTGACAAACGAATTGGTTGTTTGCAATCTGAATGAAAACGATTCCTGGATATACACGGCTATCAATGGATAACCACTTCGCGCCTTTAATCGATGCTTGAGTGAAGATTTCTCAAAAAGTACAGCATGCCAGACAGTAAGATTTCAACATGAGGATTCTGTCATGCCCATCTACAAACTGTGTAAATTAGAAGGAAATATGTGAACATCGTTGTTTTCCGATCTTCACAATGTTTTATTGGGCCTTAAAGCAGCTCCATGAAATCAAGGCCCTGTTCAGAGTCCGACTGGAACTGCCAACCTATCTTTAAAAAAAATACCTCTGCTAAAAAAGAAGAATCACAGAGCAAACTACATCTACATGTGTATTTCCAAGCCAAAAATCGGAATCTGTTGTCAAGAGCTTGTAAAAAGTGATACATTTTTACCAAAAAAGAGGAATGATTCCTCCCAAATAGGAATGGTTGGCAGCTATGACAAAGGAGCACAGGTCTTACTTGTGATTTGCATAATTGTATTTTTTGTTTTTCCTTCCTTATTGGATTTCTGCGGACTAATACCCCTTTCACACTAGCGATATTTTCACTGGGTGCACCCTGTGAATTCATAAGTGTAAAAGGAAATTCGGATAGATCACCGATAGATAGATCACTGGTAGATTTTTCAGAATTTTGTACCCTCCAAACTTCCAGGCTAAAATTTGGTGGTCCACCGTTGGAAGCGGTGTGAAAGGTCGTCAGGGTGAAACACGCAGTAAACTAGCAGAGGTCCACTAGCACTAGCACAGTGTGAATGGTCGTCAGGGTGAAACACCCAGTAAACTAGCAGTGGTCCACTGTTGAAAGCGCAGTGTGAAAGGTCGTCAGGGTGAAACACCCAGTAAACTAGCAGTGGTCCACTGTTGAAAGCGCAGTGTGAAAGGACATCAGGGTGAAACACCCAGTAAATTAGCAGTGGTCCACTGTTGAAAGCGCAGTGTGAAAGGACGTCAGGGTGAAACACCCTGTAAACTAGCAGCGGTCCACTGTTGAAAGCGCAGTGTGAAAGGACATCAGGGTGAAACACCCAGTAAACTAGCAGTGGTCCACTGTTGAAAGTGCAGTGTGAATGGTCGTCAGGGTGAAACACCCTGTAAACTAGCAGTGGTCCACTGTTGAAAGCGCAGTGTGAAAGGACATCAGGGTGAAACACCCTGTAAACTAGCAGCGGTCCACTGTTGAAAGCGCAGTGTGAAAGGACATCAGGGTGAAACACCCAGTAAACTAGCAGTGGTCCACTGTTGAAAGCGCAGTGTGAAAGGTCGTCAGGGTGAAACACCCTGTAAACTAGCAGTGGTCCACTGTTGAAAGCGCAGTGTGAAAGGACATCAGGGTGAAACACCCAGTAAACTAGCAGTGGTCCACTGTTGAAAGCGCAGTGTGAAAGGTCGTCAGGGTGAAACACCCCGTAAACTAGCAGTGGTCCACTGTTGAAAGCGCAGTGTGAATGGTCGACAGGGTGAAACACCCAGTAAACTAGCAGTGGTCCACTGTTGAAAGCGCAGTGTGAATGGTCGACAGGGTGAAACACCCAGTAAACTAGCAGTGGTCCACTGTTGAAAGCGCAGTGTGAAAGGTCGTCAGGGTGAAACACCCTGTAAACTAGCAGTGGTCCACTGTTGAAAGCGCAGTGTGAATGGTCGTCAGGGTGAAACACCCAGTAAACTAGCAGTGGTCCACTGTTGAAAGCGCAGTGTGAAAGGTCGTCAGGGTGAAACACCCAGTAAACTAGCAGTGGTCCACTGCTGAAAGCGCAGTGTGAATGGTCGTCAGGGTGAAACACCCAGTAAACTAGCAGCGGTCCACTGTTGAAAGCAGTGTGAATGGTCGTCAGGGTGAAACACCCAGTAAACTAGCAGTGGTCCACTGTTGAAAGCGCAGTGTGAATGGTCGTCAGGGTGAAACACCCCGTAAACTAGCAGTGGTCCACTGTTGAAAGCGCAGTGTGAAAGGTCGTCAGGGTGAAACACCCAGTAAACTAGCAGTGGTCCACTGTTGAAAGCGCAGTGTGAATGGTTGTCGCAGTCAAAACACCCGGCGAAAGTGATACATTTTAACTCCCAAAAGAGGAATAGGAACTGTTGGCAGCTAAGGGAACAGAGTCACGAGGAATGACATCTGTTTGAGTTCTTTACCTTTCGGAAGAAGAGCCCCACAGAGCCGGCTCTCTTTGGTTTGGCAGCGATAGCGCCGGCCGTCTCCCCGCCATCAGACGCCTGCCCAGCAACCGCCGCCGCCGTCGCCTTGACAACAGCACCAGCATCCGCTTTGACGCCTGGCGAGGACTTGGCGAGGCCGGCGGGGGAGGGGGAGAGCTGGATGGGCGATGGGGAGGCGTTGGGGCGGACGCCCGGCTGGGATGACTGGGCGGGACGGGGAGAGACGGCCGCCGGCATGGTGGTGACCTTGATGGGGCTGGAGACAAACTTGATGTTGCCGTCTTTATCCTTGATGCCTGCCAAGGACCGAACCGCAAAACCAAACACACCATTCATGTACTCACCATCTACGCCAAATCAATTTCAATCCCCACCCCAAAAAATAGCATTTAAAAAAATAAAAAATAAAAAATAAAAAATTCCATGTCCCCAAACACAAGGCCCCAAAAGGCCACTCAAGGTGAGGGCTAAATAAGAAATAAGGAAAAGAACCAGGAACATGATAGATCAGGAGGAAGAAAGATTACTGTTTATGTTTCGTTTGATTTTTTTGATTTTTTTAAATTTATTTATTTATGCAATGTCACCAAAAACAAGGCCATTATGGGCTAAGGGAGGAACTCAGGAGGGCTGGAGATAGGAATTGACATTCCTATTAAAAAAGGGGAAGATTGTAAGAAGGTGAGAAACATGAACAAGGATGGGAATTCCCGCACAGAGAGGCAGAACTATGGAAACTCTGTGGCCTATTTTCAGGTCTGTGAAAATGACGGCGTGCTCCCATTCACTGTTCTGTTGATATAGTTTATGATTTCTTAGATTTTCTGGTTCCATAATTAAGTAAATTTCATACTCTTTCCACTGATATATAGTTTGTTTGGGTTTTATTTTTGGGAAAAGCTGTCATTAACAATTTTCTCTTGTAATGCACGTTATTTTTGCTTAAACAAACAATGGGGCCTTGTCAGGAACACTGTTTATTTGCTGTGACCCGTCCAGAGGACATGGGTTAAGAATCTCAAACCTACATGCTACGTACAGTAAAATCGAGATAACTTGAACCCTTTTAACTCGAACCTCCGTTTACCTTGAACGCATACTGTATTCCCGACATAAGACAAGGCCTATACATGTATATGTACAATCATTTTTTTTATAACTCGACCATCGGATAACTCATACTTTTCATCCGTTCCCCTGGAGTTCGACTTTTTCGAAATTTTACTCTAACCCCCACCTTGCAAAGCCTAAACAAAAAATCTGGCAGGCGTACCTTGTATGGTGACGGTGACAGTCTGGGGCTGGGTGACGGCCATCATCTTGGGCTGGGTCAGGGTGATGGACTTGGGCTTGACGCTGACCGTCACCCCGCTCTCCAGCGTGGTCTCAGACAGCGCCTTCTGGCCGGGCGCCCCGTTGGACCAGCCGGCGGCCGCCGCCTTCTCGGGCGAGGCGGCCGGCGACGACGAGGCCGCCGCGGCCGCTAACGCCGACTCGTCCATGGGCACGGCGATGGCAAACAGGCGGCGCTTGGCGCTGCCGGGGGACGGGGAGCTGAAGCGATCGCGGGCCGACGTGGGCGACTGAAGGAGCGCATCTGAGGCAGAGAGAGAATCAAACAAAAACAAAAGAGGAAGGCTTGACACCAGTCTCATAGCCGCCAACCTATCTTAAAGGCCCTATACAACATCGGTAAAGGTCAAAAGGTCATTGGTAAAGGTCAAACAAATCCTGCAAAGGTTTGAGCTCAAATGGTCATCTCGACTCATCTGAGAAAGGAGAAAAAAGGCAAAACACCGTCACGGTTTTCGCACCGTTCTGTCATGTCTGTAGTGTAAGAAGTAGTTTATTACTCGCGAGTAATAAACTATTTGTCAATGTTTGAGTGAAGATTTCTTCAAAAGTACAGCATTCCAGACTGTAGGATTTCAACATGACGGTAGGATTCTATCATGACCACCAACTAACTGTGTATATAAGGAAATCTGTATTGGGCCTTTAAAAGGAAATAAGGAATATTTCTGCTAAAAAAGAGGAATCACAGAGCAAACTACTTAGGAATACACGTGCATTTCCAAGACAAAAATCAGAATTGGGTTCCACTGTAACAACTTGAGGATAGGCCATTTTCATAGAGCTGCTGAAGTACCAACATTTGCTTTTAAAAGCATGAAAAGCCTTGCCCAATGAAACCAGGTTGCCAGCCAAAGTTCCACGTGTATTCTACGCCAAGCACCCAATATTGCATTGTAGAATAAACACCAATAAACACCAATTTTATGGAATAGTTTATAGCAATCTTGTTATAACCAGGGAATGACCAGACTTTTGTGTATCACCTTTTTTAGCGGCGGGGTCGGACTCCATGAGGGTGCGGACCCGGCGGTGCATGACGGGCGAGCGGTAGGGCTGCGGCCCCGCCCCGTTGGCCCTGGGCCCGCTGTCCGGCTGGGCGGGGATGGAGACGTCCTCGCAGGTGGGGGGGCCTTCCCGAGAGTCGCGCAGGGCGTCCCACAGCGGAGAATCCCTTTGCCACGCCAGCTCCTGCAGCACCCTCTCCTCCACCTTGGTCACGGGGAAGACAACAAACTCGGATAAGACTGGCGTCAAAATGATCTTTTTTGCATCAGCGTGGGACCTTTCCTAATCAAGAAGTGGGGCTCTTCTTCTTCTTCTTGCGTTTGAGGCAAGCAGCAATTATTAGAGGTGCTGCTGTCTCAAGTTGTTGTCGTTCGCCTGGGCTCAATCAGAAGAGCGAGACCAGTTACCAGTGCCCACCAACTAGGAGGTTGACAACATGGGGCCCCATGTGTGGCTCTGAAAAGAGCCGGTAACTCAAAGTTTCGGGTAGTGTGCACTCTGCCCGTCCTCAGGGGAGTCTCCTGATGACAAAATAGACGTCTTAGAAGAATCTAGACATTTCTGCTGTACCGGATAGGATTGGATGGTTTGCATGGTGGAAGTACTAAGTGGAAGGTTGGCGGTGTAGCACTTCTCTTTCGAGAAGGAAAGGAAAGGCCCTGAAAGGAGAGTTACTAGCTCTTTTCAGAGCCACACTCCTTGAAAGAGAAGTGCTACATGGTGTCACTGCAAACCTTTCACTGCAAACCACAACTTTGGGAAGATCACCATCTGAGGGGCTGAATAGCTCAGGCAGGAAGAGCGCCGGTATGCAAACAAATCAATGAAAACCTGGACTGGGAACTTTGGAGCAAATTGAATAATTGTAAAACTTTGACTGGATCGAAACAGTACAACTTTGACTGAATCGAAATTTTAACCTGAGACCTATGGTTTTGCGTACCGGCACTCGTTATGCAGAACCAGAGGTCTCGGGTTCAAATCTCCGCCCAGTCAAAGTTTTCTCTTGCCATTTTTTTTTTCTTTCAATTTGTTAAAAAGTTTCCGGTCAGTTTTTCATTAATTTGTTTGAGAAAAAAGAAAAAAAAGAAGTAAATTTCAATTGATGAAAAAATTCACAAGCAAAGAGTGATGAGAGATATCATGCTTACATGGTTCAGGTGCTTGACTATGTCCCTGGATAGCCCGTCCTCAGCTCGTAGCAGCAGCTCAATCACCTTGTAGAAATGGAAGGCGGGCAGCTCGAAGATCTCGAGTATCCATGGAAACAACCTAGAGAGATGAAAAACAAATGCGTGTAGAAATGAATGTCTTTCCATCTCCCGGCAATATCCTGGCTTCCCCACCCCAAAGACTAGTTGACTATTTGTAAAGGCAACCGTCTAAGGGCTGAATAGCTCAGATGGGAAGAGCACTGGTACGAGAATCCAGAGGCATATAAACACCGACGATAGTTAAAATTCATTAGTCTCCTGACGACGGGCAGAGTACACAATATCTGAAACGTTAACTTACCGGCTCTTTTCAGAGCAGCACTACTTGTGTGATATACAAAAATGTTACAAACTGCTTACTGACTAAAATTACCAAAAAGTAAATCTAAAATTTAGTGGGCCTGACGTTTCGATCCTAGCAGGACCTTTCTCAAAGGCAGAGAGAAAGGTCTCTGCCTTTGAGAAAGGTCCTGCTAGGATCGAAACGTCAGGCCCACTAAATTTTAGAGCAACACTACTTCTCGAAAGAGATGTGCTACATGTGTGTACACGGTGTCACCGCAAACCTTCCACCACAAGGCAATTGTTTCTGGAAATGTGTGTGCACTTACTTCTGCGAGTTATATGCATAGATGATGACTTCAAGGCAGCACGCCAGGAGGGATCGGTGGAAAATATCGTGCTCCAGTAACGACTGCATGAAAAACACAAAATAGCATCAACAAGCTGTCACTTTCTACGGAAAAAAAGAATCTCCATGCTTTTCAATGACAGACTGTTTTTTTTATTTAAGCAGGCAATCGGGCAAAGCACTGAGCACTGAGAGCTTCTTAGAGGGAGTATGGCAAACCCTCATTGAATGACATTCGCCTTGACGCAAACATCATATTGTATCTATGAATCTCCATACATGATTTATGAGTTATGCATAGCTGCCAACCTATCTTAAAGGAAATTAGGAATACTTCTGCTAAAAAAAAAGAGGAATCACAGAGCAAACTACATGTGTATTTCCGAGCCAAAAATCGGAATCTTGTAAAAAGTGATAGATTTTTACCCTCCAAAAGAGGAATGATTTCTCCAGAATAGGAATGGTTGGCATCTATCAGTCTATGCTGGTTTAATAGTTTGTTCCAAGGGGTAGGGGCAATTACTGCCAGGCAGGGGAAGGGGAATTGACTTGAGACTACACTCACGGATAAGTCTGTCTTTCCCTTCTGCTCCACCCTCTTCTTCTCGCTCAGCATGATGCTCTCCAGGGATTTGTAGTACATCTTCTTGGCCAGTGCGAGCCGCCGTTTGGCAAAGTCCAACGGCGGTCCTGCACTGTCATCCTGTCCAAGAAATTAAAAAAAGAAGACGGCCAGTTTAATGGCTTGCAGAATGGTCAGACAAAGGAAAAACTGACAGGGAACTTTTTGAACAAATTGGGAAAAATCGGCTTGAAATCTGAGACCTCTGGATTAACGTACCGGTGCTCTTCCATCTGAGCTATCAGTCCTAAGATCACCGGTGGCCTTCCCTATAAGTCAACTGGTCTTTGCCAGGGTGGGGGCACCAGTCAGAAGCAGAGGTCTCGGGTTCAAGTGCCGACCCAGTCAAAGTTTTCTTTGCCATTTTAAAAATTTGTTCAAAAGTTCCCAGCCAGTTCGTCCTTTAGTTTATTTTACACTTTGAGAAGTGCGAAAGAAGTAGCATTGGAGGAAAGAGCAGGGATGTAAAGTGACCGACAAAGTCATTTCCTGAAAATCACTGAAGGCCAATCACCTGCGAGCGAGCGTTTAAGTGACCGAGAGATGCCACTGCGAGATTCACGGCTGGGGTGCGGTTTTAAAAGATTAAAATTGAGCAGTTTGAGATACCAGTTTGACGTAAAATCAAAATAAATAACCAAAATAATTTATAAAAAAAAATTAAATACATAAAACACACCATTTTTTGGAAATCCGAAAAAGAAATCACCGCCATTTCCGGAAATCCGGAAATTTCGGGAAGTGTAACATCCCTGAAAGAGGAGAGATTGCAAGAGAGCCACAAACGCTCACCTGAGTGTATCTGTGGCAGAAGACCTCCCCCATCTCCCGGATGCGGCCCGTGATGGACTCGGTCACGTCCTGGCTGCACTCGGCGAAGACGGCCCTCAGCTCCTCGCTGGGGGCGGCCTTGCGGCCGGCCAGCAGCGCCTGCAGCCGGCTGACCGTCTGCGTGGCCGTGGAGACCGGCGTGATGCGGGGCTCCTCCTTCAGGTAGCGGCGACCCGTCAGCGGCGTCTGCGGACAGAGCGTGCTGACCTGGAGACGGAGATACACAGGGATGTGAGTGACCGACAAAATCCTCTCCTGAAAATCACTTGAAGGCTGATCAAGTGTGCGACCTGCAGGTGAGCGCTTACGCGACCGAGAGCTGCGACTGCGAGTGAGCGCTTACGCGACCGAGAGATTCACGGCAGGGATGCAGGCACCCTTCAGTTTTTAGGGTTTTAACAGATAAAAATGAGCAGTTTGAGATACCTATTTGACATAAAATTTAAAAAAATAAAAATGTAATACAAATAATCATAATAATAACAATAAAGATAAAAGAAAAAAAAGGAAAAAAGAAAAAAAGAGGGGAAAAAAAGAAAAAAAAAGGAAAAAAGAAAATAATAAAATCACGCCATTTCCGGAAAGCCGCGAAGTTTTACATCCCTGGATACATTACATTGAGATTGGTTACAGTCACTGGGCTAGTGGCACTGGCTTCCTCAGATGTGTGAGTGATACGAAGCCACAGCCATAAACCCCAATTTCATGACGCTCCCGCTAGCACCCCTGGTCTGGCAACCCTACCTTCTCCATGTACTGGGGCAGGTTGCGCTTGGCCTGCATCTTCTCGCTCAGGCTGGTGGCCTGCTTGATGGCCGGCGACTTGGCCGGCGTGCCTATCTCCTCGTCCGCATCGTCGCTCAGGAAGATGCGCTCGTCAAAGTCCCCCTTGGTCAGGACGTACTCCTCGTACTGCTTGTTGATGCTCTTGCTGCAGTGGGGGGGGGGGGGGGACGGAGAAAGAGGTTTTACCCTGCCGGCATCAAATCAAAGCCTTCTCAAGGGCACAGCTGCCAACCTACATGTATCTTAGACGAAATTAGGAAGACTTCTGCTAAAAAACAGGAATCACAGAGCAAACTACATAGGAATTAAGGCTGCTGTCGACATGGGTTATGTCAACATTTATGTCGACATAGAAATATCCTGAAATGCGGATAAGATTTTTCAGTTGTCGACAAAAACAATAAAAAAAATCAGCCTTGGCAGTAACGGCCGTATCTCTGAAAAAAAGGGGGGGAAAAAAAAGAGAAGAAAAATTCCTAAAATTGTGCATTGAGCATTTCATTTTTGCTTATCAACGTTTCGATCCTAGCAGGACCTTTTTTCACAGGCAGAAAGTTACTAAACATGTTTGAAGCTGGAATCGATCGCGACGCGACCAAAGAAAATCTTTCGCTGAACGCGTTTGCAATTACGATGAACATGTACTAATAATATGGACGGTTTGTATCCTGTTTTGCACGGCCAAAATAAAAAAAACAGCCATCCTACTTGAAAATGGAAGGTTAACTGTGCTACATCATGGACCCATACTCACCTGTTCAGGTCAAAGCTGCTCACATCCAGCAGGCCAGTCAGCTTGTCCAGGTTTCCCTTCAGACTCTAAACAGAAAAACAGCAAAACAAACATCAGGGCCCAATTTCCTAGAGCCGCTTAAGCGTGAGAATCTGCTAAGCAGGAAAAGTCTTCCTCGTGTAAGCAGGATAACAAGCTGCCCTGCAATGTGATGTCCTCTGCTTTTGACTTGTATTCCACTCTTCTTTGCTTAGCATGAAACAAAAGTGAAGTTTGGGTTGGCAAGGGTTGGCAAAAAATCCCGTGAAAGTTTTCAAATGGTAATCTGAGAAAATCGAAAGACGCAAAAAAAAAGTTTTTGCATCATTCTGTAGTGTAAGAAATAGTTTGTTATAAACTATATGTCAATGTTTGATTGAAGATTTTAAGAGGAACTACAGCATCACAGACTGTATAGTTTCAACATGAGGATTCTATCATGACCATCTACAAACTGTGTAAATTTATAAGGAAATCTGTGGACATCGATGTTTCCCGATCTTCCCAATGTTGTATTGGGCCTTTAAAAAGCGTGACCTTCCAAGATGAAAATACTTGAACAGTTCAATGGATAAAGCAGATTTAACCATATTCTTTCTTTTTTTTCAAAACTTTTTGGTAGATACTCGGACCACTTCACCCGAAAGACCCCAGCCTCTCTCTCATGTGTACCGGTAGTTCATTTTCAGAGACTGACCCAAACATTGGTGGGCAACAAACACACCGTCTAATTGAGGTGGCAGCTATCTGGACACTAAGGTTGTTCGATATTTCGATATTTCGATATATCGCGATATCGCTTTCCGGCGATTATCATATCGAACGCATTTCAGGATATCGCGATATTTTCGATATCGCGATATCGAAAAAAGTATCACGATATCGGAAAAAAAATCTGGTTTCCCAACCCATTATCGCCTGTCTGTAAGCTTGAATAGCGTGGCAATCAGAGAGATCTTGAAGGGAGATAAGCTTTCGTTAGTAAAAACAACGAAAAACCCGAAACCGCAAGGGGAGAGGAGCGCAGCCAGCCATTTGACTCTTGCATTGCGCGCGGTCTCCACAAAGGCAATGCGTCGGCAACAGATCCACTGCAAGTGCAAGCTCACTTCCGGTTTTGGTAGCACACTTTTCGTACAGCGCGACCTCGGTACGCTGGGCACGCACGGCGACTCGTGTTTGGGACATTTTTCCCCATGTGGCCTACATAAGTTATCCGATCGTTTACGATATTATCCAGGCTGCGAAAATTGCAGATTCATTTTCCTACCGATGTCTCCCAATGCAGCCAAATATAATGTAAAAATACATACTTTACATAATTATGTTTTAATCTCAGAAAATCAAAATCGAAGAGGAAAGACGTTGGAAAAACTAAACGTCACTGTTCATAACGCACGTGCGACCTCTGATTTCTCGATCCTTCCATGCTGCTGTGGTACCCGCCACGCAGCTGTACTAAAGGCACGTGTAAGTCAACGTACACCAGCGAAGTACGGCCAGGCCATTTGCACATCATGTACATCGAAGTTCGGTGGACTTTTTTTTGTGGGGGGGGGGGGTCGCATCGCGATCTATTCCAACTTGAATGATTCCAACTTGGACGTGTATACTAACAATCATTTTGCGGCGTGGATGAGAAAAGTTGAACTGCTGCTTTATTCTCCTTTTTAGCAGCCCCCCCCCCAAAAAAAAGGTACAGTAAACATTTTTCCAGTACGCATCCGTACGACCGAAAGGGACATCAGATTTTGTTCAAAGTGATCGTTATGCCGACGTAAATGTACTACTGATGGTTTGTCTCCCCTCATGAATATTAATCTGAAGACCCATTGGCTCTGGCCAGACATGTATTTGTGACGTCATATGTAAGCATCGAGTTGCTGAAAACCGCCTCGTATATCGTCTTTTTTAAATGTAATAACGTATTGTTAATACATCAACAAAAAATAGTTTCGTTTTGGCGTATACTTTTAAAAGAGTGACCTGGGATAGTTGTTTTAAATTATTTTTTTTCGTTGATAAATGAGGAGTTTAAGGGGGTTAAACAATTGGTAACTATGGCTTAAAGTTAGACGCATTTGCTACATATAAGTTTCCGTCAATCACAGTGTGTATTGAATGGAAATCCAGGTCACTACCTTGACTTCCGCTTATGCACCAGATATCGCGATAATATCGGATATCGCGATATATTCCTGACGATATATCGAAACCGAAAAAATCCGGATATCGAACAACCTTACTGGACACTGCTTGTTACGAAGCGTAGCGTTGAAGAAAAGAAATCATTTACAATAATGTGATGGATGGCTGGATCCCA
This sequence comes from Luidia sarsii, assembly GCA_949987565.1. NCBI lineage: Eukaryota > Metazoa > Echinodermata > Asteroidea > Paxillosida > Luidiidae > Luidia > Luidia sarsii. Next base: position 6,786,397 of record OX465110.1, read on the forward strand.
ATGGACTCTCCAGTCACTATGAAAATGGGAGTTGGGCATCGGAGCCCTCGGAACATCGGGGTTAGTTTTCAAACCTATAAACCAGCATCATTAGCCATCAGTGGGAGGCATTTCCCTTGATTCAATTTCGCGGATAGCAACTAGAATTGCTACCAACCCTGCGTACATGTAAATCATGTTCATGTTGGCTCAAGTATATATTTGGTACTATAGCCAGCACATGACCGTCATAAAAAAAAAAAGACCCCAGAAAAGTCTTACGTACATGCACCTACCCTATTTTCAGATGCCATGTAATAAATAGGAAGCACAACTATTATTTTGTTTTGCCTTTAATGTCCTTCTCCACAACCCTGAGCATTTCTTCGAGCGAGCCAAATTTGCAGCGAACCATTAACTACAAAACGAAATTGGCCGAACCAAGGATTTCGCCCTCTCCCTCACCTTGTTCTCAATCAGCTGGCGCATGTGCGGCTTCCACCAGTGCTCCTTGATGCCCTTGGCCTCGATCACCAGCCCGTCATGCTGGCTGCACAGCTGCTCGATGATGCAGGGCAGATCCTGGGGGACGGCGTAGTTACGGCTCGTGTAGTTCTCTGGCAGCCCTGTCGACCCAAAAAGATAAAACCATCAAAGCATCCTTAGTCAGGCATCCAACTTTCCATCTTTGCAATAATTTCTTCTTTTTTTTCAACTCGTTATTGCCGCCATTGCCGTCATCGGGGTAGGCTCGTAGCTGACGTCTTCTTGTTGGCTTTTCAATTTTCAGATGGCCGCAGTTATCCAATCTCCGAAAACCACTACGACGTCGGGGGGGGGGGGAAATAGACTCGGGAAGGCAAACCTATTCCTGCATATTAGAGTTCATGATTGTCGCTGGAATGCCATCCAAGCTGCCTGCGCGTGGCTTTTGACATGCCCTATTCAAGCGCTAAGTGTAGACAGTCGCGTGTTTACCGCCACAGACATGGAAGGGCACAAGGGAGTAGGGGCAATATCCATGTATCCAATCTACTTCAGCCACTCCCCCCCTCTAAAAAATAAATAATAAAAATAAAAAATCAGTTAAACATTCTTCTACATTTTGCATTCGGGGCAAATCAAGTGGAAACGGCCACGGCTTTAGATTGAAAGAACTAATAAATACCCCGCAGCCAACACAATCATACATGTAACTTCCTCAATAAATTACTCCAGGGCACGCATCATGGACGCTTCAGTGGAATGGGGCAAGGGGGGGGGAGGGAAGGAATGCCACTCTTTGCAAGACTTTGGCGATTTTTTTTTTTTCAATCTAATTTTTGTTTTCTAAGGCTAGAGCCGGGAATCCAAAGCAGTAGAAATCAGCTGATCGGAGGCAATTGCAAACACGTCTGAGTTGCGGCCAAAATTTCATTTCTTCCAGACCAACTATCAAAGGCACTTAAGAGAACTGACATACGGTACATGTAAAGTGCACGAGCAGAGTGTGTAGGCGTGAATATACGGGCGCCTTATCTTATCTAGGCCCATAAAAGAACTAACATACAGTGTGTGAGTAGAGTGTGTAGGCGTGCATATACCGGTACAGATATACGGGCGCTACAATTAGATGGGAGCTTAAAGAGAAAAAGTACAGGCACGATGAGTAATGAACTCCTTAATGAAGGTCAAAAAGCACACATTTTCTAGCGACTCAATTTCTGCACCAAGATTTCTCTTTAAAGCTTTTCAAGGCACACATACATGTAAGAGAACTTACATACATTGCATGAGACGAGTGTGAAGGCCTTATCAATAAGAAAGCTTGGTACAAGCCGACGCTACTGTAACTGATTAAAAAAAAAAACACTTTCTAAACCAACTGTGAACCTCCCGATTTTCCCCCAGATTTTACCTCTGGAAAAAAAATTTCCACAGAGCAGAGTCTGTGTACGACGTGTCCGATGCAAGACTGCATTTATAACTCACTGTGCTGGATGTCAGATTAGATTCAGTGGCCATATAAAAGAGATAAATCCCGCCGACGTGTCTGATGCAGAAACCGAGACAGAGAGCAGGAAAAGGGTGCCGTCCTCATTCAACCGAGAGTTTTCTTTCAAAAACGTGTCCGTTTCAAGTGTGTGTGGGCATGCTGGCAACGCACAACTGTGCACACGAGAGCAACCCCCCCCCCACAAAAAAAAAAAAAACGTGGGCAGATGAGTGTAATATCTGTAAATACAAACAGATGTCAATTTACTGACTGCCGAGGGCTGGTCTAGGCTCCTCATTTGCCTAGTCTCTCTCCCTGCTGGTATGAGTCACTGAGCTTGAAGGTCAACCGCTCCAAGCTTCAGCCATTTTGGGCTACGGCACCCATCGTCCCCGGCCACACGAGAGGACGGCTTGGGCTTACGTGATGTCGGGTCCAGGGTCTCCCCCCCCCCTGCATTTCAAACTGCGAAGGCAGGCCCACATCCCACATTTTGATGGGCCACCCCGGGCGTTTGTGTCTTAGAAAACTTGCCAATGGGGGGGGGGGGGCTCAGAATCATGCTTGAGAAAAATGGTTCACGGATAGAGTGCCACCTTGGCATATGTGCAAAAGGCTGTAAGGCTGTTTCCTTGCAGATCATAGCTGCCAGCCTATCTTAAAGGAAATTAGGAATACTTCTGCTAAAACAAGAGGAATCACAGCACACAGCAAACTACATAGGAATACATGTGTATTTCCAAGCCAAAAATCAGAATTTGTAGTCAAGAGCTTATAAAAAGTTATCAATTTTTGCCAAAGAAGAGGAATGATTCCCCGAAAATAAGATTGCTTTGCAGCTACGAAAAGACTATAGCCGCATTTCCACTGGACTAAAATTTAACTGAGACGATGATAAATTTCCAATGGTCAAATTTGACCGTCGTTCCCTCTTGGACTTTTGAGTCGGTCAATTTAACCGAGACGATGGTTAAAGTAACCGAGCTGGCAAAAATTATTTGTGCACAGTGCATGTATGCCGCATGTCGCGTTTTACCAAGTGGTGCGTTTCCACTGGACTAATCGGCTCGGTTAAACTTACCTGGTCACTTTAACTGGGCAGAGGTTGGCCGGTAAAAGTAACCTTTCGGCTCGGCTAAAGTAACCGAGAGGAAATTTAACTAGGCTGTTTCCACTGGACTTAAAATGGAAAAAGTAACCATAGTCTCGGTTACTTTGACCAAAATAAGTCCAGTGGAAACGTGGCTTATGAGGCTGCTTCCTTGCAGATGCCTCTTTACATGTATGTCTCATGCACATTATTAAAGAGCTGTCGATTCATTTCCCACCGGTATTCCATTTGCGGTCCATGGAATAACAGTACAGCACATTGACAGATAGACCAAAACTCGTTTATTGAGCAAATAATTGGTTGCTGCTTCATAAGACTCACAATATTCCCAAGGGAAACCTTGCATTTTAAGAAACTTATATACCAGGACCAGCCTGTTCCATAGTGCATTACATCAAAAGGCATTTAAGGCAATTTAACATGCGTAGAAAGCAAAATAAACATTAAAATATGATACAGCTAACACACAAACAAACACACAAAACCAGGTGAACAAAGGATTACATACAGTAAATTAGAACAACTACAAAAAAGAAAGGTTTTGAGTTTACCGCTAAAAGTGTCTACACTTAATCTGCCTGAATCAAGTTTATGTAAATAACCAGCAATTTTTTTCTTCTTCTAAAGAGTTATGTTGCAAACTGCTCACCGTCTACAATGACCAAAAAAATGCAAATGTAATAAATTTAGAGGGCCTGAGGTTTCGATCCTAGCAAGACCTTTCTCAAAAACAGCCTTTGAGAAAGGTCCTGCTAGGATCATAACCTCGGGGCCTCCAAAATTATGAGATTTTTTTCCCCACCCTCACAAGATAAATGAGAAATCTTTTGACAGCCCTAATCCACGAATAAAACCTAAATTCAAAACGTCCAAAGAACCCAGCGGCAAGCCCTCTAAATCTTTACGATCTAATGTTAGTTGTTTGGGTGGTTTTTTTTACAGACTCACTCTCAGAAAAGCTCTTCTTCAAGACAGAAGGCGCGGAAAGACGTTGAAAGCCAAAAGGACGCTCACAAAACATTTGAGGGGGAAACAACGCCAGGAAAGGTGTGTCAAATTTGCAATGTCCTGCAGCACGGAAAAGGGCAGGTGTTGCTGGCAGGGACTGAGCAAGGACTGAGCTACAACAGCCAGGGCTGGGGTGGGATGGGATAGGGAAGAAGAGGGGTGGGGGGGTTGTTCACGTTCTGCCTCTGTCTCACAGCACGGCGGCGGCGATACAGTCCCTCTCGCTAGCAAGCGCCCCCCCCCCCCCAAGGCACTCACCTGTGAACCCCGGGTTCAGGAGGTCGCGTCGGTTGGCCAGCAAGATGTTACCAAACACCAAATCCAGGCTGCAGAGCAGCAAGTGGTAGGAGTTGACAAGGTCATCGCTGATGGCTGGAAAGTGGCCTGGGAAAAGTACACACAAAAAGTCGGCATTTACCTACAAAACACCCAGAGAGGCAAACACCCTTAGGGCAAAAGTAAACAGTGGCCCAAGTTTAGTGGAAAGGTTTGTGGTGACACCATGTATCTCTTCTCTTTCAAGAAGTGCGGCACTGAAAAGAGAAGAGATACGTATACACATGGTGTCACCGCAAACCTTTCCACTAAGTTTTCCACCATACAAACCTTCAAGTCTTATCTGGCTTGAGTTTGTCGAGTCAATTGAATGAATATCAACTTACAGGTCTTCTATGCACACATTTTGTATTCAAGATTTCAAGTACCGTAATTTTAAGGTGATATACAAAAATGTTGCAAACTGCTTACTGACTAAAATTACCAAAATGTAAATCTAAAATTTAGTGGGCCTGACGTTTCGATCCTAGCAGGACCTTTCTCAAAGGCAGAGTGACAGGGACAAAACAGATACATGTACACGAAGGAAGGGGGAGAGAGTGAATAGGACACAGATGAGAAACAAAGGACAAAGAGTAATTTTATACGACTTTTTCTTTTCTTTTACAGGAAAGTGACATGGATTCTAAAAGGGAAGGGCTTAGTTCGTACTTCATCATCTCTCCTAAAAGCAGAGGATCTGAGGGTTCGATCCTAGCAGGACCTTCGAAAAGGACAGGATGATCTGTGGTTATTCTCTATCCCCAATACCCGGGGCACTTCCTGCTGCGTTCCAGACCATAGGTCAAACTCTCTCTCCCAAACATGCCAAAACATCACAGTTTGACAGCCCCCCAAGGCCCCAAAAAGGCTTCACATCTTATTGTAATCAAAGCAGGATATTCAATTGTTGAAAAAAATATTTAAAATAAATAGAAAAATAAATGAACGCTAAAAATGCATGTACCAGAAAAATCTCAGCAAAAGCAGCTACACCCACCAAAATACATAAAATTATTAAGTAAATACAGAAAACTAACTTTTAAGCTAATGATTCACTCATTTCATCAACCATGAAGTACAAAAAACTGTTGCAAACTGCTCACTGACTAAAATAACCTGCAATACACAAATCTCAAGAGTTAGAGGACTTGACATTTCAATCCTAGCAGTGCCTTTAGTTTAAGAAAGGTCCTGCTAGGATCAAAACATCAGGCCCTCTTACATCTTAACTTGTGAGATTCATACATGATATTATTACATTCACCTCTCTCCTTTCCAATATTAAGGTGTGATAGAGAGCTCATAAACCTTTCAATTTCCAATCCATGAGGTGTTTAGAAATTATTCAAAATCCCGGCTTTAGCCACCGTCCAACAAACAAACACAAATGTGCCAGTAGGCCTAACCCTCGGTTAGAAATGCAACATTTCAAAGGCCTACAGCAGGCTTGTCAGGGTTGAATAATATTTGTTAGTGATTTTTGAAAATTTACATGATTTAGCCAAAGAACCATTTTTTTTTGGGGGGGGGGCCTAATTGGATTCCTCCATTTTTGCACAACCATGCCACAACATTTTTCCTCTACAGCAACTTCTGGACTTTACTTAATAAAGGTCAGGAATATTCCTATGTCCAGAACAAAATCCTAACAATAAGAACATTCCTAACTTCCTAAACTAAAATCGTCCCTAACTTAGGAAGACATATCTTTCATCCTAAGTTAAAGCATTTTCTGTTGTAACTTGTTCCTGTTAGTTACTTAGGCACACTTAGTTAGGAATATTCCTGAACACTTGTTATGAAATTGAGCCCAGTGCACATTTTTCAGGCCTCAAACATTAATTAGCACATTTCACAAAAGATCACTGCGAAAACATCTTACCGCAAGACTAATCGCGAGCTTTCCTGAAGGATCTCGTATGCGTTGATGCTTACACGGCCAAACAAATTTCCCATTTGCTCATACATGTACCATGCTCAGTCATACTTACATGTAAATAAAACCAAAGTCTACCCCCATGACAAATTCCAAAAGTTTATTTCAAGGGGGGGGGGGGGTTGGACAAGTTGTGACACGCTAGACTCAAACGCCCTGCTCCCGCCCGCTCCGAAAAAAGGTAACAAACATCATTAACATATCAATGGATTAACCCGCACAAAAGCCTATTATAAACCCCAGGTGTGTGTGTATGCTGTGTGTGTTGCATGTGCATCAAATGGGAGGGTCATGATTGCTGGCCTTAAGTCAGGAGAGGGGTCAGGCGGGGTCAATCCTATGAATAATTCACGAGGCTGGGGGAATTTTAGACTGGTACAATGTGCACGGCATGTGCAGCTTCCTGGGAGGCTGGTTGGCTGGTTGGATAGGTTTATTGCAATGATATGTTGTACAATAATATGATACACACATTTATCAGTGGTGTGTGCAAAATAAGTGCAGGACTGTTGCATAGTCCATACAAATATAGACACATGCAACCCTGCTCATTCCGCAGTGCATGTATTTTAAGCTAATGATTCACTCATTTCATTCATGTCCTTGTCAAGTGCACTCGGACCAAAGTCGCTTGCAATTACAAGCAACGATGCCTACAAAACACAATTGCATCAAATTAAATAGATTTCATGTTCATTTACATACTTTAACTTCAGCTTTCATGCAAAATTAATTTGCTTGGATGTTGGATGGCCGATACACACTTACAAGTGATGTACATTATATATTCAAACACCATAATATCTGAAATGCTGATACTTTCAGAAAAAAATTCTGAGAGTCCTGAGAGTTCCTGCTAGGATCGAAGTCTCGGTCCCCTAAATACATGTATTTCAGAGCCACTGTGTTGGTCACTTCATTGTATGTACATAATTACTGAGCAAATTTCCCAAACAAATATTCCCCCATGTTGCTGTATTCAGTAGAACCATTAAATGTCCCATGATACAAGAAACATCATCTGTAACATTGTTCTAGATTCAAAATAGCAACGTATCTTTTGAAGGGTTTGCACGGTGGTAGCACAACGTGGGATGTTTGCGGTGACACCATGTCAGTCATCTCTTTCGAGAAGGAGTGTGGCTTTGAAAAGAACCGGTAACTCGGCGTTCCTGCCTGAAATAATGATTTACAGGCTGTTCTCAGAGCTATAGGACCTACTCCTCGAAGACGATAGAGATGATTTACAAGGTGTCAACGCAAACTTCCCACAACAGTACACCATGCGCAGCAGGTGGTCACGACTTTTATTTCCGAGCTTGTCTACATATATGTGACCCGGCACAGCGACATGAGGAATATCCCACCAAAACACTTTTCGAGTAAACAACGCCTGAAGTCAAAGTATCTTCTCAATTCGATTAAAAATCAATTTTATTTTTTTTTGTTTTTTCGGAAAGTTAATGTATTGGAGGAAATTATGTCCAAAGGATTTTTCCGTAATCCGTCTCTAAATGTTGAAAAAACAAGGATTTCGGGGGAGTGTTTGTGTACTGTTTTCATGAAAATATAAAGTTCCTGCACTCTTGAATGGCCGCTTTCGAGGAGTTAGACTGGTGCTGCTATATTGTGTCTGGTGCCAAATGAACGAGCGAAGTCCCCTTGTACTATTTACAACAAAGTTCAAACGGAAATAAATTTGATGTCATTCGAAAGCTAATGGTATACTTTTTCACATCATTAGAAAATCTCAAAATCTCGAAAGTGGGGGTTATTCCTCATTATGCTGTGCCGGGTCACAGATGCCAGTACTATGCATTTTCATGGGAGGTGTTCCTCTGCTCTTGCAGACTTGGTCCGCACAGTCGGGACATTTCAGCAAGCAGCCAGGCTGTTTGCCTCCTCTCACCCGCACACTCTATCTATCCGAAGGAGGTATCGGAACAGCTTCTTCCCTCGTTCAGCCACTCTATGGAATTCTTTTCGTGGTTCATGTTTCCCCCCCCAGCCTATGATTTTACCCTTTTTAAAAGGAATGTCAATTCCTATCTCCAGCCTTCCTGAGTCCATCTCTATCTCCTCCTTTCCTTAGCCCTTAACCTTGAGTGGCTTTATAGCTTCGCCTTATTTTTGGCGAAGTTACATAAAAAAAAAATATATATATACACCAGTCAGGTAGCAGCAACATAATTACTACACATGATCAATTACTTGTACCTTAATTACCAATCTAATACCTTGATGAAGACATCACTGAACGTAAAACTCCCACACATCACTCCCACAAAAGCAGGGTTAATACAAAAAAATCAATTTCTTATATTGAGGCAAATAATAATCCTATGGGGGAAACAATGGCTCAATTTGAAGCTGATAGCAAGGTAAGAACCAATTCATTTGGAAACAAAAACCAAAATTCCAATTTCATTTGAATATATTTGTCCATACAGGGCTTTATATCCAAACGGAGGCCTTAATCTGTATTTGTCACATTTCCTTCAAGAAGTCAAAACTTGGATGAACTGATAAAATGAATGGACTTGGATGAGCTAGTGAACAAAGCTGGACTTGGATAAGCTAATAAAGCAAATGCAAACGACTTACCTTTAATGAGAACAAACAGTGTCCAGCAGAACGAAAACAGATCCGAATTTGAACAGGGCTGCCTCCTGAAGAAGGGAAGAGAATTCCTACTGTTAAGAAATTTATGCAATTGTACGGCAAAATCTCAAAAAATAAGGAGGGCCTGATGTTTCAATCATAGCAGGACCTTTCTCAAAGGCAGCCTTGTGGACGTTTTAGTCAGTAAGAAGTTTGAAATATTTTTGCACACTGAACCGCAGTAGTGAGAAAGCTGGCAATCGCAATAGCTGCCAACCAATCTTACAGGAAATTAGGAATACTTCTGCTATAAAAGAAGAATCACAGAGCAAACTACATAGGAATATTTGTGTATTTCCTAGCCAAAAATCGGAATCTGTTGTCAAGAGCTTGTAAAAAGTGATACATTTTCACCAAAAGAAGAGCGGAATGATAGGAATGGTTTGTAGCTATAAGGCTGTTTCCATAACACCAAATAAACATGATTATGTGGATTGTGATTTGCATCGCGATTCAAAGTCCACTTTTTTGCGTGTGTCGACACAATAAACGCAATTTTTAGTGGGATTTGAATCGCGATTCGGACTCAGAGTGAGCTTTTTTCAAATAACGTGACGTGGTGTGTGTGGAAAAGCTCCACTGAATTGCACTGGTTTGTTTTTTTAATCCCACAATGCACCGCTCGACAGGAATGACAGGAAGTGCCGCATGTCTCCCTGCGTGGGGCATCCTCAAGGACACACCCACCATTTGACCACTAACTGCTGTCCAAAATCAGCTGGCGATTTCTTGGCCCATGAGGACAAAAACAGGTTTTTGAATTGCGATTCAAATCGCGATTATTTTCGTAGCGGGAGTGGCCCTTATAAATCGCCATTTCCTTGGGGCGTATTACCTCTGCTTTCTTCCCCTGGGAGCGCGGGGCTGCTCGCCGGAGACACTCTGGAAGAGGTCCAGGTAGATGGGCTGGTACTTCTTGAAGATGACGGTGGAGACGTTGAAGTTGCGCTCCAGGCGCTCCACCTTGTCGCGGAACAGCTGCGGCAGGTTGGCCATGTCCTCCCACTTCTTCATCTTGCTGAAAAACTGAATCACGCTGCGCGGGAGGGAAAAACAAGGATGTAAATGTAAGTGACAGACATTTCCTGAAAATCGCTGAATCACTGTGGCACGGCAATAACGTGTTGAGGTGCCCGTCACTGAAAGGGAGGGGTATCTCATCCGGTCACATGCAGGGCTCGACCTTAGCACTAGCCCGACGGTCATTGTCTAGTAAAAACAGCCGCGGGCTAGTAAAATGGCCCACTTCGCTAGCCCGGCAGACTAGTAAAAAGTAGACAGTGGTGTGGCAGCAAAAAAAACGATGCGGGCAGGGATGAGAAAGTAGAAACTAATATTTTGTTTCACTTGACCTAATAACCTTGTGTTAAATTAAATATTAATTATACAGGGCTAGTAAAAGTTGCTGCGGGCTAGCAAAAAACTCAACTTACTCGCCTGGTGGGCTAGTTAAATAAACCTTAAGCGCGAGGCTTGGGTCACATGACCCTGTTGGCTGGCTCGGGCGAACGATCAGCGAGCAATTGGGGAGGAAGGCCCGCTCATGTCATTGGCCATTCTTTGGACATATGGGGATGCGAGACCAACTGGGCAAGGAAGCCGTCACTTTTCGTCTTGCCGTCGCTGCCGGCAAGGTTATTTCCGTTTGATAAGAAAAAAACCTCAAATTTCAAAAACAAATTAAGGTGACAGCATCGCAGAGCTCTTACCTCAGCCTGGAGGAACGCAGCAGGCGCGTCAGCGAGACGCAGTTGCCCTCCACAGTTCCATTGCCAACGGTGGGGATGGTCGCCCGCCGACACGCCACGTAGAGCGCACACACGAGCCAGTGGAGATCATCGCCCTGAGTTTTGTGAACAGAAAAGAGAGAGAAAAAAAGACCGTTTTGTAACCTGCGTAGCGTCAATGTGATTATACAGCACTGCCAGAAATGTGAAGCAGGCGCTGTAGTGTATGAGCATTTCATCTATAGGCATTGTGCGGTGAAGCTTAGTACTACTACTAATACAGTGCTTTATACTCATTCCCTATCCAATTGGTGGCTCATGGAATATCAACCTATAGCATGTCATTCAATGAGGTTTTGCCCTGCTCGATGTGATCGGGAGTTGCGGGTTCGAATCACGACCGACCTGCCTGAAATGTTTTCATAAGGCATCGGGCAAAGCACTGAGCATTCAGTGCTTATCACGTCAAGCAAGGGCAAGCCCTCATTGAATCACATTTTCATCGACGCAAATATCACGTTGTAGGCCCTATCTAGTATCCTACTATATAGCACGTCCACAAATTTACCGAAACTCTTCTAGATCAGATTGCAGACAATATTCCAGGGGGAACCCTGGCCTGGATGACGACCAGACTTGCCACCCCTGCTCAGGAGCAGGGTTAAGCACACTTTCCCAATGGGGAAGAAAATTCACGAGAAATATTTGTGCATCATAGATATAACACGATGTTCGTGTCGAAGAAGAAGGTAATTCAATGAGGGTTTAGCCTACCATACCATACAGGCCAAACCCTCATTGAAACTTTTGGCTCGTGTCATGTGAAAAGGCCTCTTGATGGTTCTCCAAATCATGCTACTGCTCACGTGAGGTCGAGCAAGGCAGGGACTGCTTTACCCAGTCTTCTCTTGCCATGCTCATACAGCGCTCCACCCCCAAACAAAATTAGCTAAAATGTCTGTTTTCGGCAGACATCATTGCTGAATTGTATACCGGAACAACGGTGGAACACTCAAGTGGAAGGAGTTTGAGAACCCAGACAGCAGGACTCACAATAAATATCATACGCCCTGGAATGTGAAGACCAACTCGGTCTGTGACCAACTCGGTCCCTATTAACAAATTTGCAAAAAAGAATGTTGGTCACGGACTGAGTTGGTTTCGGACCGAGTTGACGTGAAACCGTTACTACAAAATACTAGTTAGACCCCCTGCTGTAGCTAGGATTAGGATTGGAAATAAAGAAAATATTTGGCTTTGGCCGTGTATGGGTGATGTGAAGGGTGAAGATTATTAATTTGTATGATCTAAACTAAAATTATGATTTGCCGAGTATCATCAATAAGTAACAGTAATTTCAATTTCATATCACATTGAACATAACATTAACAATCAGGATAAGTGAAAAGAAATAAGGGCAAGCTATATCATTATCAATATCAGTATCACTAAGACAATATCATTAATTATCATGCTTACAAATACAAGAGTTAGACTAGAGCATGGTTAGAGTAGACTAGTTAGATAACTTTAGACTAGAGTAGAGATCGAACTTGGTATTTTTTGGGGTTTTAAAAGTAAATAAAACATTTTCAAATTGAAAACCCCAAAGTCTAGTTGGCTGATTCTGTCCACGACAGCTTGTTTTTTGAGAGGGATAGCTAGTCTGGATTCCCTGAAAATAATAATTCAGTCCGAAATCTGGGCATATATACTCCCAAAATAAAAAAATAAAAAAAATTTAAATGCGGGTCATCGGGTCATCCGCAAAAAGCAATGCCACAACGGCGTAAACAAATCATGGGCAGAGATGAGCAGGGCCAGGGGACGCATTCCCGGTTGAAAAAAATAGCTCACCTCCAGCGTGTAGTTCAAGCTGATTCTTTCGAACGTGTCCCAGGCATCCCTGCCCGAAACGTCGTCGAGGTTGAGGCCGAGGCAGAGCTCCTCGAACCGCTGCTTAATGTCCAGTTCCTCGCTGCTGGAGCCGGCCATCTTCGTTTAAATCCCACTCCTGTGATGTCCCTGCCACGGTACGGCTGCATGTACTGTACGTGCTGTGCGTGTGCTATTTTTTTTTTCTTTTTCGCACGATCGATCGCATCCGAACGTGCATTACTACATACAACGCGCACAGTTCGCGAACTCGGAGTCCCCCAAGCTGAAAATGGCGGGAAAACCGCATTACTCAGATGCGGTGGATCCCTGCGCGATGAAAATATTCACCGAATTGGGCAGCAAAGTACATCAAAACGCACCAAATGTGTAATTTAAAAGTCGAAAACTTAAGAATGGAGGTTAACTTTTTTAAATCAGTGGATATTTTGAAATATGTTGGGAGGATGGCTAAAATATCGACCTCTTACTGCTGCGGAGTGATACTACCATGAATTGATGACGTCGAGGATCGTCATTTTGGAGGCGGGGACAAAGCTGTACATGTCTGGCAGTGGGCCAATCACTTGCTTCATAATAAGTAATTGGTGCGGCCACAGTTCGTGCGGCAAACCGGCTTGCCGCATAAACACTTCCGGGATTGCCAAATAATTATTTTTGCGAATTGCAAACTTAAATTTTATGGGGGAAAATGGGCTGTGTACAGAGAGTTCTGTTTATTTATAGAACTCTAAGGCCCAGGTTATGTGAGAAATATTTGGAGAAAAAAAATAAGAATCGGGGCGCCGGCGTGTGCTGTTATCATGCAGAAACTACGACTTCCCTAACCCTTTCATCATCAGCCAAAGTATTTTTCCCCACATTGACAATCATTTGATCTTAATAATTAGATTTTCCTTTTTTTGTTTGCATCATACTCAGAAATTCATGGTATGTTAGAACATGACTTATATCAAGGTTTTCAATGTAAATTTTTGATGAAATTGTAATAATTAAAAAGGCAATTCGTGATGACATCGACATGGTCGGATCTTGTGACACGTTCGTTTTACGGTTATTATGATACATTGAATAGCGCCCTCAATTTTAGAAAGTTGTTATCCAGATAATGTGCCTAAGATTGGATTATTGTGTTCACATAGCCTTGATGTCAATATATACACGCTGAATTTCCGTACTCGGTTCGCCGACATTATCACTTCACTGATTGACAGAGTCAATACCGATCTATGGGGAGTGTTAATCTTGATTGGTAATCATTTTTTTTAGATCTACTATAGCCTAGGCCTACAGATAATTTAGATAAGATTTCTCAAAAATTAGTGGGCATGACGTTTCGATCCTAGCAGGACCTTTCTCAAAGACAGATGTCCCTGCAAGGATCGAAACGTCAGGCCCACTAAATTTTGAGATTTGCATTTTATTAATTTTAGTCAGTAAGCAGTTTTTGTTAAATCGCCTTTAGCCTCTATCAAAATACAACATACCGACAAATCATCGAATGCATACTTGATGTGAAATTAAGCACAAATATTACTTCAATGTACAGCTTATCATTATCCCCGAGCTGCCGTAGCCAGGTTTAATTTTACAACAATTGGATGTTTTCATCTGAATGGAATGGAAGCGGTGGTGTGATCCCTGGAGACATACTGCAGTTAATGGCTGAATTGCTTCTGACTGGCGCCCCTACCCCAGCAAAGACTAGTTGACTATTAGGGAAGGCCACCATCTAAGGGCTGGATCATGGATAGCTCACATGGAAGAGCACTGGTACGGTATAGGGCCGACATTAATAGAGGTCTCGGGCTCAAGTCCCGGTCCGGTCAAAGTTTTCTTCGCCAATGTGTTAAGATTATTAATAATTATGATGATATAGTCTTCGAATGAAAAGGGAAAAAAATCCATGGTGTCAGTTATTGTATAAAAACTGCACGGTTATCAATCGAGCGCGTCCTCACAGTGCACTAATCAAAGTTTACGCGCAGCGTGCGTCCCGCGCGTCAAGCAGAATATGCGCGTTCCTGACGCGCGCATAGTGCGCCGCGTGCTCCCAGCTGGTTCGATTTTCAAAATAGTTCCTGGCGTGCATACGTGCAGGATGTTCTTGCGTATTCCTTAGGAAATTCCAATCGACCGCCATGAGTTATTCGACCGGTTCCACGAGCCTAGGCACTGTCTCTTGCCCCATCAACTCCAACACCTTCCCCGGGAAACTTTGGAAACTTGTGAACGGCGGCCGGTTCAAGTCCATCTGGTGGAGCAACGGCGGGACCTGCATAGCCATCAACGGCACAACCTTCAAGAATGAAGTGCTTTACAACGGCGAGTTCAGCGTCTTCAAGACGCAAAACTTCTCGAGTTTTGTGCGGCAGCTCAACCTGTACGGGTTTCGGAAGCTGGCCGCCGTGTCCTCCAAGGAGAGCATGTCCGGGGAGGGCATCCACCACTTTCAGAATCCCTACTTCAACCTCAACCGGCCGGAGATGCTGGGCCATGTCCGACGGGCCAGTAGCCGCCGCAGGGGCGGCTGCGAAAACGCCGAGAGCTCGTACTTCACCACCACGACCGCGCCTTACCGCTTCGACCCCTTCGGGTCGGCCTCGGCGACCGGCTGTCCCCAGACGCTGTTTCACCACCAGGGGGTGACCTATGCGCCCGTCAAGCTAGACGGTGCCGCCCATCACCACTCCGAGCCATTGCGAGACATCAACCATCGATACGACCCCTATCGCCGGCCCTCCGCCGGCGGGGGCCCGGCGGGCGCCGAGCAGCGGTGCTATAGCCACGGCTGGGGGCCGGTGGCCGGAGGAGGCGGTCATCGCGGCGGCCTTGGACTTGGCCTTCACGGTCTCACGTTGATTGCCAACACGGTGAGCGGCTCGCTCATGGCAACTCGCCCGTCCGAGCCTCGGCCGGTCGATTACAACTCGCTCTACAACCAGCAAGGACAGCTGAGGAAATTCGTTGTTGTCCAGGAAAACATAGGCATGGGTCATGGCATGCAGACCTCAAGCGGTGAGTATAAGGCATAAGCCGAAAAAGTAAAAGGCTAAAGGCCTATTTATATACGAGTTCCTTCCTTTGCTCTGATTTTATGAGAGTGAATAATCTTGCGAGCTCAACCAAACCAAGATGTTGATAAGGCTATATGTTTTATAATGCGTCTAAACCCAACGTAGGCTAGGACTATACTACAAATGTCATATAGACGAGCCCCAATCGACGTTGGCCAATAATGCTAAAAAGTAAGAGGTTGAAAATATTTTGACTTTTTTTTTGGTGCCCCACTTGTCTCCCTTCTCAATCTTTCCTTAATAAAGGGCCCGGATTATCGCTGGCCAGACCGAGCGACGACCTCCTCCTGTCCAACAGCCGCGACCCCATGATGTGCGCGGTCCCCCAGCCGAGTCCGCCGCCACGCCAGCCGGCAGCGCAGGCCTTCATCCTGGGCTCCCCGCCGCCGGCGCTCGGGGGCCAGATGACCGCGGCCGAAGCCATAAGTGGCGGCGCCTACCACCACCCGCAAGGGAGCTCGTGCATCCTCAGCCCTCTCCGATCCGTCCCCGGACGTGACCCGTTCCACCAGAGTCGATGTCATCTCCACCTTCAGTCTACTATGAACTCTCCCCCGTGATGTTGACTAAGAATAAGTCGTAGCCGTAAGGGCATATTACAGGTATATTCATCTGGTTAATACATTGTGAAAAGTCCTGCTAGGATCAAAACGTCACTACGTCACCAGCCCCTCCAAATTTTGATATAAGCGAATTTTGTGGGGAACCGTTAACCACAAATACACTGACTTGAAGTAGAAGTAAATGAAGTAAATAAAAAACTGCTCACTGACAAAAATGACCTGCAATATTATCTCAGAAGTTTCGATCCGGCCAATAGCAGGACCTTTCTCAAAGGGAAAGTGACAAGGACATAGTTACACAGACAGTAAGGGGAAGGAAAGCCCTGACATACATGACAGAGAAAGAACAAAGGCGAAGGGAATGGGATGCAGAACTGATGTACACCAATGGAGAGGAGATTATCATCTGGTTTATACTAAGTCGATTAACACGGCGAACTCCACATGCAAGATATATGCAAGTGAACAATAATATTAATTATTACAAGACTATTACATAACAGAATCAAAACCTTCAACTGAACGCTATTCATCCATTCACTGCAAACAATACAGCATACAGGTCCAAATCTAGAATCATAATATTGTTTATGGAATTGGCCATAAATACCTTCAATGAGATCAGTTATCATGAAGATCTTCTTTAAAAACACATTGAATTGGCGCCGGATGAGACCCAGACACGAATCTATTCTTGAAGGAACAGTAAAAATGCATTTTGTGCCCCCTTTAGTCACTTCAAAATATAAAAATCCTCATTAAACTCGGCAAACTGCGGGTGGCTGGTCTTAAGTTTAAAAATAAGTTTGTTAATCAGTATTATTTTAATATTTTGTTGCCCAAAAAGCAAAATGTCATAAATTGAGAGGGCCTGACGTTTCGATCCCAGCGGGACCTTTCTCTCAAAGGCAGAAACATTCTGCCTTGGAGAAAGATAAAATTATAAGATAAATTAAAATAATAATATTCACAGATGCGCATGTTTTTTTTTCATTCACAGATCAATCGTCTGATGTGTGTCGAAGACATTTATATTGGTGACCATTTTTCTGTGTGCCGGCGTTTGGTTTCCACGGGCAACCGGACGCCAGATGGCATCTGCATGGTTCCCTGCATGCACTTGTTGTGGTTTAGTGCGTCATAAAGGTCCGGCAACCCGACGCCACGCAATCCGTTCTTTCCCCAATTACCCCTGCCCAGACAATGGACTGGGTCTAAAGTACTTTGTTCCCTTATAGTTATAGCACTGTATACACCCCGATGACAAATATGTTCCCCGGCTGAAGCGCCAAATTTATTGCACATTATGCCGGCACCCTCTTATAATCGGAACAAAATGTATGTAGACATACTGGAAAGACTACAACGAACAATTATACTTTTGAAAGTGAGGCACATACAATAACATTTCCCCACCCCTTTTTACTTGTGCTGATAGATTGTAAAATTAATATCACCTCTAAAGTTAATTTGTCAGAAACAAAACTGTATTATTTCCATAGTAAATAATGATTGCTTAATGTGTAGTTTTTGTTATGTGCGATTTGCATTCAATGCAAAGCATGTGACTTTTCATTAGGCCTATCACTTTTAGTTTTACGACCGACTTACGTTATACTTGTACAATTTTATTATTACTAAACAAAAACAATCGATTTTTTAAAATCATTTTAGACAAAGTAAAGAAAAAACCCCAAATTTTTAGTTCAAATGATTAACAATACTGAAATAGCCTATTCTATACTTTGATATATTAATTATTAAAACATGGTTTTATTGTTGCAAACAAAGTTTGTTAATCCTTCGTCCCGCGATGTACGTCTACAATGTGTGATGCTTTTTAAGATTAAAGAAAAACGTAAAGTTCACAAATAGACATACTAATAGTGGAATCCTTCTATGTAAATACCCACACAAGAACTTGAATGACGCGAACAAATTAAACTATCCATCAGGCCAACAGTTATCCGACTGTAGGATACATGTTTACGGATCGAACATGATGCTCTTCTTCATGTTCAACCGGCCATCGTGAAAATAATGTTAATGCCAACTAGTGTTTAGCATACATGTATACATGTACATTCATATACATCCACCTATACAAATCAAGAAATACTAACAACATAAAATATGATAATGGCTAGACGGCATGTCCTCTTACAATTATACCAACTGTCACAGTAATGACTTTGAGGTAATTTACGAACCTCTCCTTAAATATTTATCTTATGGTTGCCAAAAAAGTTATCTTGTAAGTTGTAGGTAGCTATAGGTCTTGTATGGTTCTCTTGTAGTATCTCTTGTAGTATTAATTCGCAGTGGAACAATGAGCAAAATAGTTCGATAAAGGATACTTTAAAAAAAATGCTGAAAGTCTTCCTTTTATCTTGTTTTAACCGCCGTATTCCCAATCACACTGACACACTGTCGAGAAGCTGAATAATATTATTCTTGTGGAACATTACAGTGCAGTTACCAACTACCTGCATAATTAATAATCCCCCACAGAGCACCGGATAATGCTCCCGGCATCTTTAGTGCAGATTAACTTGTTGCTGAAAGTTCCTCTTTGTATTTGTATCGATCCCTTAATCAGTACGTCCCTTTGTGGTCTTCCCAGCAATGCCGAAGACATGTATTGTAATTGAACGCCTGCTACGGGTAGCTGGCGGTACCATAGTGCCAGCGTCTATCAATTAGTGACGTCAAGCTCTGAACGTGTCGTCATCGTCAACATCACAAGCTTCGATGGTGCCCGGCACCCTCTCCCCCCGAAAGTCACCCAAAAGAGCCTTTTAACTTGCAGCGAACCAGCGAACTACAGTGTCCGACATAAAAAATATACGTCCGTGCACATTGCGAAAACAAGGCAAAATGTCGTATGCTTATCTCTTCAAATATATTATTATAGGAGACACAGGTGAGATTATTTTTTACATGAAGTCGGTTTTCATTGTGGTATCGGTGTTGGAATTGTTCTCGTTGTCTCGATATGATAGTTTTCGATCGTTTTAGCTACGACGAAAACCCACTGCGAACAGTATGCGTGTCGACGTGGTTAGTGCACGATTGAACGGCACTCAAGATGGCCGCATTTATTGCATGCGGCAAAATGTATTGTAAACAGTCTCGAGAATTTTCACTTTATTTCGAAAGATATTATGGTTTATACGAACATTAGTTAATGATATGATGTTTATGCTTTCAAGAATTCCAAACAGATGGTTACTATTTCCGTTTGTCTATTTCTAGTGGGCTTAACGCCTTAAGTTAACTGTTCTACACCACAGAACAAGTACGAAGTACACTGCTGACTGCACAAGTCACTAGGGCGGTAGACCTATTTAAACATGTAATGAAATTGAATAAAAGTGCGACAAGGCCAGTACATTCAACTTGACAAAGTATATTTCGTAATGAGCTACAAAAAAATAAGCTCCAATTTTTGCAACAAACATTTTTAAGATGCAGATGAATAGACTACATTAATTTTGGTGGTTGCTACTACTACTAGAAGTACTACAGTACTAGTAATAATACTAGTAGTAGTAGTAGTATAGTAGTAGTACGAGTATTACTTCATTGCCTTGTTCTTCTAAAAAATTAAAAAACCACCGAGTGTTGTGTCGAGAACATTCACAGGTGTCAGGAATCCGAACCAGGGTTGGGTAACATCAGAACCCTTATACATTGATGGAATTCGCTTGAAAAAAAACCCCACATAGTTTCATTTTAATTTTTTTGTATGGCAGTTACTGTAAATGTAATTGATAAGTTTTTGTGATGCTTAATATTCTATCCCCACAAACTAATACTGCTTATTACCTTACTCGGCTGTTCACCAGAAGTTCACGCTGCAAAACCTACAAATATAAGAAATGAATTTATAAATTGCATAAGCTGTGTAGACTTATATGGAGTATTAATTCCCAAAATTTGAAACGCAACAATCAGCAAGGCACAGTATCTAATTCTAAAGGGGGCGTGGCCAAATCAGTAAACTTGAGGGAGTGTTATTGGTATTAAAAGTTGGCATGAAACGCTTGTAAAATTTGTTTTTAAGTGATTGAGTTGAACTCCAACAAGCCATTGATTGTGTTTCTGCCATTTTTATTATTTCCATCACAGGTGTTGGTAAATCATGCCTTCTCCTGCAGTTCACAGACAAACGGTTCCAGCCTGTTCACGATCTTACGATAGGTGAGTTGGCTTGTACAGTGTAATTGCTCTGCTGTCCGTTTCACCAGACTCATCGTAAGGCAACAAAAAACATGTTTAGCATCTTGTCTTTTGGGAAAAAAGGAAGGAGGAGGCCCTTTTATTTTTATTTTTTAAATGGACAGAATTAATCGCACTCGAAAAAAAAAAACACGTACGATTGGACAATTTGCAGAGTGACAACTGAGTATGTTAAAATTACGACTTTTTGTAAAAAATATTTTTTTCTGGGAAAAAATCACATTTACATTTTTTTGGGGTTTTTACACACAAAAAGAAAAAAGAATAAAAACAAGCAGCCTCCAAAAAAGAACTGTGCAGGGATGTTAATTTTTTAATTTTGTTTTATTTCGCCTCACTTATGATACATCGTTATGTGCAGAAACCACACACACTTTTTGGGATCAGAAGTATGACAACGAAAAAACAGATCGGGGAGAAAACTCAATTAATATGAAACTATGAACTGCATTTAACAATACGTGTATGTACTTTTTTCTTACTCGCGAAGACCCTTTGAAGTAGATAAAATACACCATAAATAACAAGCATGAAAATGCAAAAAAATCCCCATATTGCGAGGGGGTACACACTACACATCCCCTCCAATACCCTCCCCCCTCACTGTGACTCCCTCTGCCAATTTGGCCTCACAAGTGTCCCTCCCCCCACTTTTCATAACCAGTAAGTTTAATGTCTTGATTCTGCAGATTTTTATATATTTTTTTTTTCACCACCTGGGTGGTCAGAGTTAATAAATGTGGCCCTGCAAGTCCATGCAGCTATTGAAATACGATTGGATTTTTTCCCCCTTGGCTCCTCCCTGGTTCTGCTGAACATGTGGGCCCACAGGGTAACATGTGGTGAATGACTTATACACTAGGATACTACTACGTCAGAATTCAGACATAATATTGAACTGCTGGATTCAGCTTCGTGGTCCATTGCCTTAGGCAACTTGCAGGTCTGCGGGGAGTCGGGACAGTCATTCATGATGAGGACGATTGGTAGTGTACATGTGTGTACTACTGTATATGTGTACCTTATTTTTTTTTTTAAGATCTCGAGGATTGAATATGGTAGATATACGGACAAATGCCATTAAGATTGTTTTAAGTTGAATAAATAAAGCATCTTTTAGAAGATTAAAGATTCAGAATAAGAAAATGGATGGATTTGAGACTGACTTTTCATACATGTATGTAGTGGCCTAGTGGGAATACCATTCATTAGTTTACTTTCTCGGAGGAAGGTGCAGTTTACGCACCAGTAGATCACACAATTGTTTGTTTGTTTGGAGGAAAGCCAGCTAGTCTTGAGATGTTCTCGATTTGACTTATTCCTACACTCAAAAGCTATGCAGATATTGAACTTTGATAATATGACCTTGTCTTGAAACTATTGATACATTGCTCCAACATGCTTGAATCCATGCTGAAAGGCATAAGGGTCCCATTAACAAAATATGATGTCCCGACTTCTGACTGATATACATAATATACTGTATACCCGGTATATGTATAAAAACTTAATAGGCAGTTTGTAGACATTGCTTTAAGGGAAAGACTTTATAGCTTCACTTTTAGTGGTCCCTGCTTATTAAACGGTGAAGTCGTTCACCTCACTGCTTTCATGGGTGACCTCTGGTGTCTGTCTCGAAAGGCCGCCAGACACGAGAGCTCTCTGCTGACCAAAAAGTCTCTCGTGTCCGTTAGCTCAGCACGTAGCTCACCGTGTGCGCTGAACTTTTGGTGAGATTTCTGCCCCAAGAAGAGGCCATGAGACATTCCTGTTTGATTTTTTTTTTTGCCTCGCGTCGATGACAACTCACCGTGTGCAGCAACTTGAGCTACGTGCTGAGCAAAAAAAATAATAACTGGTCAATGAAAGCGCACACTCACTTGATGGTTTCCAAAATGGCGGCACCCATGGAGACTAGATGAAATTGAAAGAGTGTTGTTGCTGGCTTTATTGCTTGGGAGGAGAGTTATCTAGTGTGCAAACGATGCACATTGTACACATTTTGGCCCTGTGTACATGTATATTGTACAGTAGTCTGATGCAAGTGAGGCGGCAAGCCATTTCCTTGCTCTTTCTTTGATCTTTCGCCTTTTTACAAACACATTTTGACTCAGCATTTACAGTTTTGGGTTATTCTAAAGGAAACTTACAGAACAACAAAAATGTAGTTTGTTCTTTTCTTCCAAGTAGATTCCATTTCCAGTGATCTTTTGTTTATAGTTCACGTTGTGCGCGTGAGATTTTGTTTACTGTACAGTAAGACCGGCTGTAAATATATGAAAATTAAGCACACACTAAATAGCAACATTGTAATGGAAATTATATATCTTATTCTTCACTCCATCTCTACAGGTGTTGAATTTGGAGCTCGAATGATAAACATTGACGGCAAACAGATTAAACTACAAATCTGGGATACAGTAAGTTGATACTTTTTTTGCAATATTGCCTGGGGTGGACTGGATGACTGTCAGGGAGTAAAGACAATAAAACATTGTTTTAATGGATGTAGAATTTGTTTGTATATTATCTGTTCCGTGGATAGACTTATGTCACTTAGGCTTAACAGAATCCTGTGCGTCGGTCAGTCTGAGTCCGTATGCATTTTCCCTCCCACGCAGAAAACCCTTCCCCTCATTTTGAAGTCTTTTCCCTTTCCCAAACTCAAAGGTAGTGTCAACTGCTTTCTTCTCCCACGGGGTTATCTTAATGGTCTCTTCACTCTACTCCTTTGTTTGGTTAAGACCTCACTTTGAGTGGAATCCTCTCTGAATGAGGGACAATTTTCATAACACAAATATCCCATAAAACATGTATAGTGTAAATGCAATCACAGATGAGTTCCTAGTACTGATAGATGGAAACTATTGTACAGGCCTACAGGGCAGGCATAAACTGATGTCTACAATACAATATAACCAGCATACATGTATTTTAGCAAAGAACATGCCTGTGCAATATGATCAGCATTTTGGGGTTGGTGTCCATCCCAGATATTATGTGTATTAGTATTGGTTCACCAAATTTATTTCTTTTGTATAGCCAGCGTATTAATTAGCATAATAGTCCCGCTTTCTGGTACTAGTATGGGAGTTCCATCCACTAGTAATGTGTGTACGACAAAGGGCCTGTTTGTTCACTCCAGCTCATTAGGGATTCCTTTGTTATGGTTCATTTTCCATTGATGTATGTGGACACTGCAGGGGTCAAGGATGTGTGTAGACCACTGCCTTATTTACAGATAGGCCTATATATTTATTCAAGTTGTGTATGAATATTTAATCATTCCAATTGAATCCTCATAAATACCAATGCTCATTATAATCATTGTTATAATAATTATATGGTTTTCTTGATTGCAGCATTCCTTAAAATGTTGGATGCCAAATAAACAATTTTGAAGGAAAAATCTTGATTTAGATTCCAATCTTGAATTAGATTCAAATCTTGATTTAGATTCAAATCTTGAATTAGATTCAAATCTTGATTTAGATTCCAATCTTGAATTAGATTCAAATCTTGAATTACATGTACATTCTAATCTTCAATTAGATTCAAATCTAAAATTTGATTCCAAATCCAATCTTGAATTAGATTCAAATAATTCCATTTTCGCAAAATACTATCAGTAATTATGCCTAATAATATAGAATAGCACATGTACGGTAGTCCGAGTTCCAGAACTAGCCAGAATTAAAAATTCCAAAGAGCTGATGCTAATGGCATTACACAGATGTGTGTGGAATCAAGGATCCCCACACAAATCAAATTATAGAGTTCAGAGTGGGTTGTCCACCTCATATTAATTATTCCTAAGCCTGGTCCGGTGAACTCACAAGCACGGGCCATCTGCAGCAGACAGCAGCAGGGGTGTGCGTCGGCATGAAAATCAATGACCTTTAATACCGGAATGGCTAATTTTGTGCTGGCTGAAATGTGGATATGTGGCATATTTGAAGTGTCCCTGGGACTCTGCTGTACATGTACATGTAGCCCCTTTGGCCACTACTGATACATGTACTTAGTACTTACCAACTTGAGCAAAATACATGTAGAATAAACATCAGCAGCAATATGGGTACTGTGCACAGTGTGCAGCCATCTACCAGTACATCTACATGTACACACACAATATGATGAACATCAGTTATTATTTCAGGCCCATGAATTATTTTACACAATTAATTGTATCACGTGTGTTGTTTGTAATGTAAGAGAGGCGTGCCTTGCTCATGTAATTAGTACTCATGCCTATCAAGAATGGTTACTATGCTCCATTAACTCCATGCATGCATGGTGCAAGCCTCTGTGTACAGACCTGGTGTACATCATGCATACATGAACCAGATCAATTGAACACGCTACACACCGATTGTATTTAAATTCCAATGTTACCAATACTAGTGCAGATGAGGTGAATAAACTGATGAAATTTTTACGCTTAATTATTACGCGTAATAAAAATGGTTGAATTCTCCTACACTCATATATTATGCACATAAATAGTTTTTACGTGGATGTTATTTCTCTTATGCAAATCAACAGACCAATTGCTTGACTAATATTTACATGCGTGACTTATAGTGGGTATTTTTGCATCTCATTTGGTGCAGAACAGGAGTAGAAACGAGCAAAGAAGACTATAATATTGTCCACATTCTTCTTTGGTCGTTTCCACTCCTGTTCTGCACCTAATGAGATGCAAAAATACCAACTATAAATCTGGTGATTGCATGCAAACATTGGTCGTACAATCAGTCTATTGTGTTGAGTCTAAGTACGGTAATAGCAGATGCGAATTGTTAGTTTTGCTTGTTTTTCTTTTCCCAAAGGCTGGTCAAGAGTCATTCCGTTCCATCACTCGGTCTTACTACAGAGGGGCTGCAGGAGCTTTGCTGGTGTACGATATAACAAGGTGTGTGATTGGTTGACATTTGTGTAAAGGGGCATAATTGACCATTGGATAGTACATTACCTCACCCAGACCTCCTGATGATTGTTGGAAGGTACAGTGGCTGTATGGCAGTTACCTTTTACAGGCCTTCCTTTTGTGATTTGAATTTGTTTTTGGTTTTAGTCAGTAAGCCATAAGCAGTGAGCAGGATTTTTGTATATTACTCTTGCAATAAGTACACTGAGGTACATGTATTTATTGGAAGACTGAGAAAGATACTTTGGATGAATTCCCAGAGCAGCATCCCAGTCGTGATAAATTTCTATTAAGTAAATTGAAAAATTGGCAAAGAAAACTTTGACTGGACCAGGACTTGAACCCGAGATCTCTGGATTAACGTACCACTGCTCTTCCATTTGAGCTATCCAGCCCTTAGATGGTAGCCTTATAGTCAACTAGTCTTTGCCGGGGTCAACTACACTGTAGTAGTCGACTAGTCGTTCTAAAGTTGTTTTTTTAGTTTTTGTCTTCAGTAGAATTTATTTGCAAATGATTAAAAGTCATGGCAGTCAACAGTAGCATTGACTGCTATGCTTTGGAACTCTCTACCTACATCCTGTTTTCCATCTTCATACAAACTGGATCTGTTCAAGAGGAACGTTAATAGATACCTTCGTTCCCTTTCACTCTTTTTGACTTCCCTTTGACTTTTCTTTATCTGTCTATTCATCTTCTTTTTTTCCTGTAGCCATCACCTTGAGTGGCCTGATAAGTAAAGGCCTTGTGTTTGGTGATCTTTCATAAAAAGAAAAAAAATTATCAAGCAATTCATCATACTGTGTTTGGCCATTTGAACGAGCTCTTTCCTCTATTTTTCCTATAGGAGAGACACATTCAACCACCTGACCACCTGGTTAGAAGATGCTCGCCAGCATTCCAGCTCCAACATGGTCATCATGCTCATCGGCAACAAAAGGTGAAAGAACGTTTAAGGAAGTGTACATTCTTCCTGGAGGTCATTCCTGCTGATGCTTTGCATATTTTCATGAACACACTTTACTCTGATTGGCCAACATCAGAGTATACAGCAAACATGAAATGGATATTAACATGATTAAATGACAATTTGCCAATCAGACTAGGGAACAGGCAGAATAGTGTTTGTTGAAAGAATTTTTAAATCAGTAGGCAACACTCGGACAGAAAACAAATACCGTACAAACCTAATAAAACCAATGGTCTTTACTAGATCACTCCCAAATCCTGATTTGTATCATGTTTTTAAAAACAGAATAAACTCAGTTACATTTTCCTGGACCTTTTTAATACCCAAAATATGAAACCATAACTGTGGGTCCATCTCTACAATCCTTTCATGGATCAAAATTGTATTGGTTTAAGCGTCTGAGATGTGTTCTGTTGTGAGCAAGAAAATAATTTTGCTTCAATCTTAACCCCCCAAACCCCACATTTGGTTTTACAGCTGATAGATGAATGATTAAGATAAGGTTTTAGGCGAAACTTAATCTTTTGGAAGATCATCACATCTGAAAGTGATAGGGAAACTGTGTGATGATGTAGATGGTTGCATATATGCACAGACACTAATTCACTGCCCTCTCCCTGTCCCATCTCAGTGACCTGGAGGCGCGGCGTGACGTCAAGAAGGAGGAGGGGGAGGCCTTTGCCCGGGAGCATGGCCTCATCTTCATGGAGACATCGGCCAAGACAGCGGCCAACGTGGAGGAGGCCTTCATCAACACCGCCAAGGAGATCTACCAGAAGATTCAGGAGGGCGTCTTTGACATCAACAATGAGGTGAGGAGGACCTAGGCGCCCCCCTCAGCTATCAATCTTTCTCCCCTTTGAGAAAGGTCCTGCTGGGATTCCAATGTTGGGCCGTCTAGATTTTTGAGACTTGCAATCTTGGTCGCCCAAGTAAGCAAGCAGTTTTTAAAGTGAAACAGACTAAAGAGCCACCCTTTGAAAAATGGATAAAAATGTTACTCGTGACCAGACATGATCAAATAAAGAAATACGTAAAAACTTCCTGTGAGATATATTCCTATTCCTTGGTGTTTTGTTACTCATATAATGTATAGAGTATAATACATGTGTGATTCTTTTAGCTCTTTATAATTCGCAGGCTCTGCAAGATGAAATAAAAAACCAACAACATTGCTTCCATGTAATGTCATGCACATGACCAATAATATTTCACCTTTGACTTTTAAAAAAACAATCTCAGAATAACATTGCAAGTAAAATTGTCACCTGATACAATAGATCATACTGGTATAATAGTGCACAAATTGATATACCTAACATGCTCTCTGAAAAGACCCACAGAATCATTTCCCACTTTTTCATTATTTTGGTCACACTCGTGTCTTACAACAGCCATAAAGATTAATGTGTTCTTGATTATTATTTTTTTGTATCTTGCAGGCCAATGGTATCAAGCTTGGACCTCAACACTCCCCCACGAACCCGACACTACCCTCACAAGGGGGCGGCCAACAGCCCGGAGGGGGTTGCTGCTAGACGTCCGTAGGTTTCATACCATCTAGTCGGGGCCACCCTTGATCCGGTGTGCCCACACGAACGCTCCTCGTTCCCCGTAGTAGAATTCATGTGCAAAGAAATTTAAACTGTGACATTGTTTGTAACACTTGTAGACCAAACGAAGAAGAAAAAAAAATGCAAAAAAAAAAAGACGAAAATACTCCATTGAAAAAGGGAGGGGAAAGGTGAAATGAAATTACTTAAAACTGGTATCTGTATTCACTTATTCTTATAGGAATGACTGTGGTGAGGCTGGGTTTCTTTCAAGGGTAATGTACTGATGTGTGTATGAGCTTCAACTCTTTTTGTTGCTGTACATACGCATTGACAGCCTTCCATGGGTATGAAACTTGAGTCATTCTGATGCATGGGTGCAGTGAATGTTCAAATTGACTCGTGTTTAGAAATTTCAACGGCAGTCGTACGAAGTTTCCTTTCATTGTCTTCATGATCACCGGTGTAGGCAATAGCCACAGGCATCGGACATATCTGTTTCATGCATCTTATCTTTGACTTTGTAAGATGCATCCGTACGATTTGATATTTCTTCGCAATGATCCAAAGAAATCAAAGTCACTTGAATATTATGCCCACCCACATACCCTCTTAAAGTCACCGCTTATTGCAGATAGCAAAAATAAACTCATGATACTTTGATAGCTACCCATGCTTATCCATACACTTATCCAATTGAACGACTTTCTTAATCACCATTGAAATTACATAGTAGGGTGTAGAAAGTTTAAGAAAGAAGCAAGTTTACCACTTTTATTTTTTTTCCTGATTTTTCCGTACTTTAATACGTGCTGTAAACTGTGCAGTGTTACGGGGGCCATGCTGTGATATTTTAGAGAGACATGACCTTTGGCCTCTAAGCTGACCTTAGGTCAGGTTTTACTTGTTAGCCCGACTGAAATTGGATTAATTGAATGATTATATTTTGCTTGGGGTGCCAACTTACTCCCTCTGCCATCCCAGTCTGTGTACTGCATATATACCTTTTTTTTCTCCATGAGATAATGAACATATTTAGCATACTTTAAATAAGGAAGCACTACCTGCAGGTAGATGGATTATGTGTGTACCGGTATTTGTCTGTTTGGCGGCCATTCTGCTTGGTTGTTGCCCTGTGATTTCACGTCCCCATCTTGGGATTTGTGGCAGGGAACCATGGGTCGGACGGACTAATGGTCGGAAAACTGCTTGGCAATTGTGAACAGCCAACACTCGACAGACATGTACTGTACATCATCACTACTGTACACAGTTGCTGAATAGCTGTCAGGAGACTGTCTCTTCACAGCCAGCATTGCTCTAGTTGCCATCAGTGGTAAAACTTTCAAAGTCAATCAAAGCTAAATTAAGATTTCAGGAAGGGGGTCAGGAGTCGGGACATCCACAGGAGGCCGTAGAGTAGTGTTTTTTTCTGTTAATCAATTATTTATAAGAAGTGACATGTTAAAGATATATATATTAACTGATCACAGTGGTTGATATCTTGTGATAATGATATATTAGTATTGTAATATATCAACTGATGGCTCAATTTTTGCATGGCAATTCCGATCACACTTTCGAGTTAATGAATAAAAAGGGAAAAAAATTCCTTTTATGTCAGCTAGTACTTTGGGTGTATCTATATTAATGTATTGGTCTTAGTTTAAAATAAACGTTTTTAAAACATCGGGAAATTAACCAAATAGATCAAAGTCTCTATTTCAAGTTGTCCTATTTTTCCCTCAAGATCTTGGAACAATGAACAAGACCTCAATATACAAGTCTTGTCTCAATAAATAAGACTTAAGGCTTTGCATGGTGGTTGAAACAATACAGGAGGGTTTGCAGTGACACCATGTATAAGGTCTCTTTAGGAAGAGGTGTGGTTTTGAAAAGAACCTGAGTGATAACTCGACTTTCCATCATTCTCCTGATGACGGCCAGAGCATACTGGCCGGAATGTTGAGTTATCACAAATTCTTTTAAAAACCAAATACCTCTTTCTAAAGAGACCTTAAATACATGGTGTCGCCGTAAACCCTCCTATAAAGTCCTGTATCCTTCCTTTAAGTTATTGGCCAGTGTTGTGGTACAGACAGTCAGACAGTACAGTTCAAATGGTACAGGCTGTCAGTGATTTCAGTACAACTGAAACTAAACAACATTGGATGATGTAAGCTGCCAGCTCTTATCCTACCGGTACATGTACACCACTGGAGGAGATTTGTTAACCCACGAGTATACGTAAAGGACAAAAATATTAACAATCCTTAACGCTTGTATATTCGAGCTGCCGTATTAATGATACTATGTAAATAAAACTTCATGTAATGTGAACTGCTTTTTTTGTGCAAAGTGAATATAATAATGCTTGTATGTCGAGTGCGTCCAGAATTTGGCGTGTAGCATATCGAGACCATTATTGGAATTGATTGGAACTGAAAAGGCAAAGAAGTGTTTGAGAACTTGTATGGCCTTAGATTGGAGTTGTGTTAAAAGCAACAAGCTTTTATGATGCATGCATACCCAATGCTAGTCATTAGTAGTGGTCATTGAGCAGTATTCTGAATGGGACGTTCCAGTTGAAAACTGTTGGGCTAAGCTTAGACTACACGGCCGTAATTTTGAAACATTTTTTTGACGGATCATAAACTTTTAATCGTTGCCTAAGAATTGGAAGAAAAGTTTATGTTGCTTGAACGGGTGAGATCCTTTCTCGACTTAGCTGTTTCTGCAACAAGGAAAACTTTTCATATCAACCAGCACCAAGTCAGGTGGTACAACTGTGAAATCACTTAAACTCGTAGATCACCTCCATGCACTAGCAGCTGTTTTAGTTCTTATGACCCTTCGACAAGCAAACCTTTGGCATGATTTGAAAAACCAGTCTTGCGATCGTTAAAACCTGTAGTTGAATGTCCCTTGTGCTGTCAACTTGATTCTTGTCGAAAATCTTTGCTTAAAAGTTAAATGTGGAGTTAGTATTCCTTGATAGTGGCCTGCCATACGTTGTGAAGTTACATGTGGGATACCTAGACTGTAAATTTATCTTGTCAGCCTTCCATATCTGTTGCTCTTACCACCAGAAGGGGTCCGTCTGGGTTTTTTAAAGGCATTCCGAAGGGGGTTCTCATATTTTTGGTAGATAGGTAAACCACAGTGCTTTTTTGTTTCACCTTTGTATTCATCAAAGAGCTGTGAAGCATTTGGAAGAAATAAAATCGGCACAAAATAAGGTATAGCCAAGAAGGGACAGATTGCCACCTGCCTGTCAAAACTGCAGATGATGTATAGACGATGATGGCATATACTTCATCATTATTTTGCTTTGCTTGCTTGAACATTTCTTTGCACATAGAGAAATTTCTCTACTCGGTAACTTGATTATATACTGACTGAACCCTGATCTGCAATGACAGGTTGCTCAGGCGACAGATTTTCTTTTTAAGCCGAGTAAGGTTTTTTTCCCCCTTTCTCTCTGGTCATTCTGGGAACGAAGAGAAAGGATCTATCTAGACAAACATGTACATGTAGTCATGGGAATTATTTTCAGGTGGTGTTGGTCTTAACTGAAGGTGGGGAAATCTTGCCGCACATGGAAGGGGGAAGGGGAACGGAATGATTAAAATGAGAAATGTAAGAAGACAAAATGAGTATCTGATCTTTCTTGTCAGAGTGTGATCCGAAGTGTGAATGTGTGTGATGCTTTTGTCTTGAAAGTTAGCCCAATCCATGAATTGATGATTATCACATGCATCCATTTACCAGAAAAACCTGGTCTTTAGAAATTTACATTGCAGTATCAACTAACTTTGTCCATTTAACTGGTCAACCTGTTGTTGACAAAAATTTAGAGTATTAAATCTACACAAATGTTGCAAACTGATAATACTGACTAAATTTACCAAAATGCAAATCTCAAAATTTAGTGAGTCTGATGTTTCGATCCTAGCAAGTAGCAGGACCTATCTCAAAGGCATTGTTTACAACAATCAGTTGCTAGCATCTGAATGAAAATGGGGGCATGATCCCCCGAGATCTACATCAGTTAGTGATTGACTGGTGCCCCACCCCCACAAAGATTAGTTTCCTGTATAGGAAGGCAGCCATCTAACTAGTTATGTAGTACTGTAGTAGTAGTGGCTGAATAGGTCAGATGGTAAGAGCAAAGGTACGCAAAACCAGAGGTCTCGGGTTGAAGTCCCAGTCCAGTCCAACTTTTCAAAAATGCAATAAGATTGTTCACATTGCAAAGTAATTCAGTCAAGTTATTTAGTGATAAACGACATTGTTCTCAAAACAGGCAAAAGAGAATAATGCCTGGTGGTGGATCTGGATGATCATACTGATGTCAGTTTCATCGCCAGAAAACGCTATTTTAGCGCTGAAATCCAAATTATTGTCAGGGAATTTAGGTGGGGATTTCCCTTGCATAAGGTCAAGAATGGAGACGGAAAAGAGCGCTGCACAGAAATTAATGTGAAAGTTCATGACGCGTGCGCGTTGAGTGCGGATAGAAAGGTCACTATTTTACTATTATTATACTTCAAAAGTAAAATGGAATTCGAATGTTCAGTGAAAAACTCGACAGACTCGTATAATGCTTAAGAACAGGCCCCTTACCTGCCATAGCAGCTAGTTTAGAGCCGTTGAATAATGTTATTAAGGAACTCTTTCCACCTGAGCACGTTATTAATATTTGCTCTTTCCTTCCTCCATGGTTAGACAGGCAACTTGAGTAAATGTCATTCACTCAGAGACATGTTTTACGACGCCGAAGAACACATAATTTAATTATGAAAAGGTGGAAACATATTGCACAAAAAGTAAACTTAACCAGCCCTAGATCGACCAACGTACAGTACATATTTCCCCTGTTAATACATGTACTGTTACCTCTGACTTCACGGTGAAGACATGCATGGTGCTTGCAGTTGCAGAAGATTTCGTCGGGAACCGCTTGCCGTTTGTCAGACACGTGCGCCACTGCGGCCGTGTTTATCGTCTGCAAAATGTTTACTATGCTTTTCG
Organism: Luidia sarsii; assembly: GCA_949987565.1. Taxonomy (NCBI): domain Eukaryota; kingdom Metazoa; phylum Echinodermata; class Asteroidea; order Paxillosida; family Luidiidae; genus Luidia; species Luidia sarsii. The sequence goes on from OX465110.1 coordinate 6,819,377, forward strand.
GTGGATACAACAGTGGAAGTGATTGGCTGGTAGTTTTGGGGTCTCGAGAGGCGCATTGTGATTGGATAATATTTGGGGTGGGGGTAGGCTGGTTCCCGTCCCCTACCTGGTCTCCAGACGTCTCACGTCCACCGAAATGTAGGACGTGAGAAGTCTGGAGACCAGGTAGGGGACGGGAACCAGCCTAGGGTGGGGATTGGCAATAATTATGAGGTAGTTGCTTTTTCTTCCTTTACAACCGAGTGGTCTGATGCTGAGAAGTTATATTGACGTAAAACTATGAAAATCTATTCTAGTTTATTTAAGAAAGGTACCGTACTTGCCTGGAGTGGGTCAGGCCAGGTGTAGAAAAGTTCAAGTCACAAACACAAAATGATCATCAAAAACCCCCCAACTCTGTGACCCCTTCCAAAACACAACTTTTCATTCATTCATTCAATCTTTCACGGAGACCGTGATGATTTTCTGTCCAGCATCGCCATGGAAACTTTTAGTGTTTATTTAAAGCCCCTACACAACATGGGCAAGATCGAAAAACAGAAAATGTTTACAGATTTACATGAAACTTTATACAGTTTGAAGATGGTTATGGTTGAAACCTCGCACTGAAAAATTTCTGCCTATAATTGGGTTTTTTTGGGGGGGAAAGAGTAAAAATCGATTACGTCTCACCCCTAGATGTAACCGATTTTTCAGAACACATTGAATGCTGCATTTTCACGAAACAAATGAAGCGGTTCTCACTATTTTCTCGAGACTCGGCTGGTAGATTAAGCTAAAATTTTCAGTTGTGCTATTTCATGCATATAATTATTATGTATCAGACAACGTATGGATGCAATTCTTTGACCTCGACCAATGTTGTGTTATCCCTTTAAGTCACAAATAGTTATAGTAACTATTGTTGACTGGCTCAAATAAAGACAAAGCACACAATATCCTTTTGCTTAATTGCAATTTTTAATTCCACCTCCAACATAACCAAGTTTCCCTTACTTTTTTGTTTATTGTACTGTATTTCATAACAAAGAGGCTGTTCATAAATTTCCAAACAAAATCATGTCCGTATCCTTATATACAGTATCTACAAAGAAACTAAATAAAAAATGACAACGAATCAAAACCAAACAATAAGACAAGTTAGAAAAAACTAAAGTAGGTACAAATGTATTCATTTTTTTATTATTGATATTTTCCCCTTCTCATTGACGGCGTTTGTGCAACAATTCTACAAGTCAATGTGCAACCCTAATATCGAGCACATTCATACCAAACTGCTGCTTAACCAAGCTGATATAATTATCTTGCTTCAGTCATGGTCGCTGTGCCTGGCCAAAGTATCGTCAACTGTCATATTTACCACCAAACTGCTGTTGCAGGGTCATAGTATTCGTCAATATTAATATTTTAAATATTAACAGTCAGACTGTACAAATAAATAGGCGTAATTCATTGTCTTGAACCTATCAATAAATACTTTGGCCAGTGAAGTTTTGAATTATCTTTTTCGTTAACATGCTTGACTGGCCAGATTGTGCGCAAACAGGGGAAGTCGTCATTGGCAGGAAAGTTTACGAGTGCTTCCGAACGCTCAAATCGGGTGTCTGCGCGTAGAGACTCAAGCTTGCAGGGCAGGAAGAAATGTCAAAACCACACTCATGTGACATTTCACCGTCATTCAACCCCCTTATATTCTATAAAATCCTGCGAGGGCATCACTAATCAGACAGAGGAAACTCAAGACTGGTGAGCAGGTAGCCCAGTACTTCTCTCGCTTTTTAAGGCAGACGAAAAACAAACAGTGTTGACAATTTCTCCAATCTCTTCGGGAGTGGGACAGAATGCAGGTGAATGGTGTACGTCAACTTGCAACTGGCTTTATCATGTAATATCTTCTTTGGTACTGACGGAGAACAGATGGTTTGTATGTAGCCTTGGCTCCATAATGCAGCACAATTTCAAGCAGAGAATTCCGGACACTCATTGCGTAGCACTACACAAACCCCACACAACTGGTATTCTTGCTTGAGCGTTTAAATGCAATGTATTTCTGTGTTACCAATGAACTTTCTGCCTCAAATTCGTGCTGGGTATGGCGTTCCCATATGCAGCACGATTTGAGGCAGAGAATTCCGAATACTCATTGCAGTGCGCTACACAAACCCTACACAATTGGTATCCTTGTTTGAGCGTTGTAGTGCAATGTATTTCCGTGTTACCAGTGAAATTTTCTGCCTCAAAATCGTGCTGGGTACACTCGGCTCAGCTGACTGATTGGGTGATGTACAAGAGCCATTCTACTCTAGCTCGCTGTCGCCTGATTCCTTCTCCCCATCCTCCGCCAAGCCCCGCCGCCCGGCAAACTCAATCGGCCCGCCGTCGTCGTCGCTGGACACCTCGGGCTGGGGCCCCGCCGCCCGCAGCTGCTCGCCTCCGTTGACCCCCTCGTTGCCGGCGACGTCCGCGGGCAGCGCAGTGGGGACCAGCCCCTGTGTGGCCAGGAAGGGCGAGTAGTACATGCCCGCCGTGCTGGGCAGGAGGAAAGGCGAGATGCCGGCCAGAGCGGCCGGGGCGTTGCTGACCGCCACCGCGGCGGGCCGCTCGGCTGAGAGGATCTTGCGCGGCATCCCCGCTTTTCGCTTGCGCACCTTCTCCCTGGGGTGGTGGGGGTGGGAGTGGAGGTGATCCTTGCGCTGCGGGGCGGCCGGGGGCTCCAGGCCCGCCAGGCTGGCGATGGGCGCCACGCCGATGGGCAGCGCGCCCAGGCCTAAGGCGGTGGGGAAGCCGGACAGGGCCAGGCCGCCCAGGCCGCCGCCGCCGATCTGCATGGAGACGTTGTTGGCGAGGTCGGCCGCCGAGGAGGCCAGGTGGTTGGCCGGGGGGAAGGACTGGCCGGCAGCGGAGTTGGGCACGGCCAGGACGGCCGGGTACAGGGCCGGCTGGATCAGGGGCGAGCTGGACTTGACCGGTGAGGGCATGATGCGACTGTGCAACTCAGCCGGTAAATCACCCTGAAACAAAAATGTAGAAAAAGTCAGTCAACCTGATAACACTCGAAGGCTCTTGTTCTTCTCAAGTCGTTTTTTCCTTCTCTCAATTAAACTCAACCTAACTGATACTGGTCGCAGGCGCGACTATTAGGCGTGAGTGTAGTAAGGTCAGCTTGGGTACACAGGGATTGGGCAGAAGTAGACATTCCAGAAGAGGACCCCTCCTCTCCACATTCACATACTGGTTGGGTTTACAAAGTGGAAGGTTTGCAGTGACACCATGTGGCACTTCTCTTTCGAGAAGGAGTGTGGCTCTGAAATGAGACGGTAACACAACTTTGGGTAGTGAGTACTCTGCCCGTCGTCAGGAGACTTAAAGGTTTGCATGGTGGAAATACTAAGTGGAAGGTTTGCGGTGATACCAGGTAGCACTAGCACTTCTCTTTCGAGAAGGAGAGTGGCTCTGAAAAGAACCGGTAAACTCAATGTTTCAGGTAGTGTGTACTCGGCCTATCATCAGGTCAGTCAACCTAAGAGCTCATAGATTATGGAGGGCCTGACGTATGTCTTTTTTCGATCCTAGCAGGACCTTTCTCAAAGGCAGAGATTCAGCCGCTACAAAAGGTCCTGCTTCGATCAAAAGTTCTTCGGGCCTTCCTTACTCATGAGATTTACAATTTGGGTCATTGTGTTAATAAGCAGTTTGCAACATGTTTTGTATATTACAATAATCAGTATTACATCGTGTCAGCTATCTCTTTCGAGGAGTACGGCTCTGAAAAGAGCCGTTAACTCGTTTCGTTAACTCCTGGAAAGCGATGGATTTACATCGTGTCACTGTAAACTTGCCACCCTGTGTAGTCCTATTCAATTACAATTACACAAAATCGTAACATGTTTTACTCATGGATTTCACAGGCAGCAGCATCCTTGCAGGATAGACGGAGTTAAGATGCTACAAATGCGAAACCGATCTCCCTCCCCATCCCCTCCCCTCCCCCGTCAGCGACCCACCTTGGCCCTGACGACCTCCCCCCAATCCGAGGCCACCGCGTAGCCGGGGTGCTTGACCAGCCACTCGGCCAGGTTCCTCAGGGTGGGCACCAGCTTCGCCGACAGCTTGCGGCCCGTCTCCGGCTCCACGATGCCCACCCGCTCCTCGCCCGTCAGCTTGCTCAGGTCCATCTTGGCCGGGTTGCGGAGCCGCTGGCGTTTCGGCTTGGCGTCCAGGGAAGAAGTGCCGCCGCCGGCATTGCCGACCCTGCCAGGCGCTGCCTGCTCCTCCTGAGAGTCCTAGATCGGAGATGAGAGGAGGAAGAAGGCAGAGATCTAGACTCAGATGCATGCAATGGTATTGGGCTGTGGGACATGCCAACTTATAGCTGCCAACCTATCTTAACCACTTCGCGCCGGGGTGTTTTTCAGCGCCGATGACCGCCATACGGGTTTTTTTGAACAATGCATCATTTTCAAATCTCACTAAAACAATCGGAACAATATATTTCTGTGAAATAAATCGATAAGGGTACAATATGGATACAAGAGAGTAAAACCTGGCACAATTCGGATTGCAAAAATCAAGTTATATACATGTCTGGAAAGCCCACATTGTAAACTTTCTTTTGGTATATAACAGAGCTCTATATATCAGAGCTCTATATCCTTTCTGTAGTTATGACATATCTGCATATTAATTAGGTCCATGGAGTTAAAATTACAAAAGGCGAGAAAACAGCCTTTGAAAGATCCGACTCGTTTTGAGGTGTAGGCACGTAAATATCACTTAGTAACCAATATGTCCCTATGTCATAACCATGTTAATTTTTGTGATTAAAACCTGAAAGTGTAAGCAGAGAAGATATGATTTCAGAAGGAAAAAACAAATCAAAATCTTACGGAAAATTCCAACCTCTCAACATTGAGAGGGTCATTGCGTGAAAATGCATAGAGCGATTTATATCACCTTTTCCTGGAGCAGGTCACAATAAGGAAAACTTTTGCTGAAAAAGCGGAATCACAGAGCAAACTACATAGGAACACGTGTGTTTTTCCAACCAAAACTCGGAATCTGTTGTTCAGAGCTTGTAATTTTTTTTTCTCCAGATCTTCCCAATGTCGTATTTAAGCAATAAACGGTGGACGTTTGGACACATCTTTCTGTTGGGAGGAGTTGTCTTGGATAAGCTCCCTACCTCTGAGCCGGTGGCGCTCACGGCGGAGTTCTCCAGTGCTGGCTGGGGCTGGTTCTGGACGGCAAAGTCCTGGTGCTCCACAAACCAGGCCATCAGGTCCTTCTTCAAGGGGGCCGCCTCCCCGCACAGCCTCAAGCCCGTCTTCCGGTTGTAGACGGGCACGTGGTCGTCTGCGGGAAGCAACGGGAGAGAGAGAGCCATCGGTTCTTACTTCATGGGGAGAATATCAATTTCAAAAACTTCCACGGCAATCGGGGCCCTATCTCATGGCTCTGCAATACCATAAGCGTAGAATCGGCGCTCACGGAAGCACAAATTCTGCGATTAACGCAAGTGTATTTCACGGCGGATATTATTTTCTAGCTTCCGTCAGCAAAAAATGATTTGCTACACCCGTCAAATTGCTTCCCTGTGTGGAATGTAAAAGAAATCTTTGCACTGTCGTCTGCTAATTGCAGCATTTTTCGACTTAATTGTTACCAGACAATTGTTAATAGTTATAAGACTACCATGTCACTGTTTATGATGCCTGCAATTGGCAGATTTATGCTGTTGGTTGTCAAGAATAAAAGAAAGTAATAAAGGTGTTTATTTGAGTGAGATAAAGAGATAGAGTGGCTCACCATCTTTGAAGTTGGCAAGGTTGAGACGCCTGGCTTTCTTCTTCCTCTTCTGTGGGTGCATGTTGTCAACCTAAAGCAGAGCGGAGAGATGGCATTACTGATTGTTGGCCATTGTTATGGAATCCCAGGGCATGGCATCAATGTTGATTTTTGAGTTAGGTACATCAATGCCTCTATATATGCATCCACACAGTCCCTGGTATCAGCCAGCTGAATGCAGGCACTGTGGTTCACTGAATGGCCCACTGTGTGCACTCTGAATAGGGTCATTGTATCCACACAGTGCCTGGTATCAGTCAGCTGAATGCAGGCACTGTGGTTCACTGAATTGCCCACTGTGTGCACTCTGAATAGGGTCATTGCATCCACACAGTCCCTGGTATCAGTCAGCTGAATGCAGGCACTGTGGTTCACTGAATGACCCAATGTGTGCACTCTGAATAGGGTCATTGCGTACACACTGTGTGCACTCTGAATAGGGTCATTGTATCCACACAGTCCCTGGTATCAATCAGCTGAATGCAGGCCCTGTGATTCACTCAATACCCCCAAGGTACAGAAGACTCACCTCAGATTTGCCCGCTGCACCGTGCATCGTCTTGAGCTTCACCTTCAGATAGGACCTCTTCTTCCTCCTCCTCATCTCCTCCGCGGCGGCGGCGGCGGCAGAGGCGGTGGGACGGCGGCCGGGCTCGCCGGAGGCACGCTGCAGGCCCGGCCTGCCGCCCACCTCGCCCTCCTCCCCCTCCTGGCTGGCGGCCTCCGAGTCCGGCCGCTCCAGCTCGCCGTCCTGCAGATGGTAGCGGGAGGAGCCCTGGGAGAGGTCCAGAGGCGACTCGGCGCCGGCTTTGTGCAGGCTGGACGGATGGCCGAGGTCTACTCCGAGGAGAATGAGTTCCACGAGTCAATCGATCGGGTGATAAAAAAGAGGAAGAAGAAGAAGAAGCGGACATAAAAAAAAATCCCATGACATCAGTCCCCATAATCCTGATCAGGTGACTTTCCTCACCATCTCCCAGTTTTAAATATGTATGATGTTTCATAAGTGGAGGGTTTGCAGTGACATTATGTAACACATCTCTTTTGAGGCGAACAAATCACAGAAAAACTTATGAAAAACTTTGAAAACTTGAAAACTTGAAAACTTGAAAACTTGAAAAATTGGAAACTTTAAAACTTGAAAAAAACTTGAAAAAAACTTGAAAACTTGAAAACTTGAAAACTTGAAAACTTGAAAACTTGAAAACTTGAAAACTTGAAAACTTGAAAACTTGAAAACTTGGGAAAGAAAACTTTGACTGGACCACGACTTTTGGATTAACGTACCAGTGTTTTTGAGACTTACATCTCTTTTGATACGGAGTGTGGCTCTGAAAAGTGCCGGTAACTCAACGTGAAACCGAGACAGAAATTAAGTTTGGCGCGGATAGCTTTCGTCATTTGCTGGAAAATCCGCATAGAAAAAAAAACGCAGAAGAAGAAGTATTGAAAACAAAAAATCCGAACAATCACCATAGCATTAGCAGCAGAAAAGCCAAAAGAGTGGTCTGGGGCTGTGTTGTATGTACCTCTATCCATGGCGGGGTCCATCTTTCTCCTCCTCTTGCGCTTACGCTGCTGCACCAATGCCAGGAGCCCGTCCGCCATACCGGCGTAGTTGTGCTCCGGCGGCATCACCGAGGGATCCCAGGCTGAGGGATCCTGCAGGAGGTGCTCGGCCGCCGCCGCCTCGTAGCGCTGCTTGCTGAGGGCCGCCAGCTGGGCCTTGGCCGAGTCCTGGCTGTGGTGGTTCTGGCGACGGCCCGGCCAGCAGTTCTTCAGCACACAGTGGCAGATGTTCTCCAGACGGTGCACGATGACTCGGTCCTGTTCGAGAGAGAGAGTGGAGAATACAGACGGACGGACGGACAGAAAGACTCAGTCAGAATGATTGAAACACTCAGAAAAAGTCACCGCTCAATCTCAATACAAATGTTCCAGCCTGCATGTACAGTTTCGTGAACGGTGACTGAATCACAAGCTTCTAGGCTTCAAGCTCTAGCTACGGCTGCTGATGACAAGAACCCACCATAGCTTCAAACTTAATTAACAACAGCATACAACTTATATTTGCCAGAGTGAGGGGGGGCACCACTTAACCATCAACTGCTCCAGGGATCATGCTCCCATTTTCATTCAGATGTTAATTCAACATCAAACTCTTGTACTGAGGTCTATCGTCAAACGTCTAGGTTGTTTTTATTTCATTAGGCTTAGTGACTTCAGACCACTGCAGGCCAAATATCATTAGAGTTGTTCAAAGCTCAATGACTGTAGATGACGATGATTAACTTCAATGGATGATGAGAGAGACATTTGTAGGGGGAAGGTTTCTCTTGATCAGAATTGCAGAACTGTGACATCACTGAACTCAGAATAAAGTGTGATGTTGGGTGATCATCATTTCAAGAGACAAGCAAGTTTTCATTCAGATGTTAATTCAAAGTATTCTACTGATGTCTATCATCAAACGTTTAGTTGTTTTGTTTTTTTCATTGGGCTTAGGGACTTCAGACCAATAGTACTGCGGGTTCCACAGTGTTTGTTTTTACCTTGGGCCATTTCATGAGGAAGGCGTAGGTCATGTTGCAGGACGACGCCATGGCTGCCTCCGCCGTCTGGCTCAGGTCCGACTCCTCGCCGGCCGCCGAGGGCTTCGGGCTGCCGCACTCCCCGTCCCCAACTCCCTCCCTCCCCGCAGGCTGGCCGCCTGGACTGCTGTCGCGGAGACTAGCGGCGTCGTCCTCCTCCTCGCCGACCTGCTGCTGGCTTCCCTGGCCGTTCCCTGAGATGGCGTCGTCAGCGGGGTCCGCCCCGCCTGGGCCCCGCGCCCCTGAGTTCTCCTTCGCGCTTTTCAGCGCAACCCTTCCGGCGCCTTCCACGGAGGCCCCCGTGTCCTGAGAGTTTGAGTCCCCGGTCTCGTCCGCTTCCCTCGCCGGCGCGTCTTCCTGAGTTGACTCCTCCTCCTCGTTGCCGCTGTGGTGGTTGTCCTCGATGCCGGACTCGTCCGACTCGCCGGGCCGGAGCTCCGTCTGAACGCTGTCGTTGCCGGCGATGCCGTCCTCTGCTTCCCTCTCCTCCAGGGAGGTGGTGACGTCGGCGGACGCTTCCGACCTGTTCGCGGCGGCAGTGTCATCATCGCCGGCCGTCTGGTTCTCCCCGGCATTGCCGCTAGTTCTTAGCTCCGCGTCCTGCGGGCAGGGGCTGGCGCCGCTCGCTGCGGCGGCGCCCCCGTGGGCCGACGGGGACTCGGCCGGGGGCTTGACAGCGGGCGGAGGTGGCAGAGGCACGGGCACCATCAGGGGGTACTTCTCCTTCAGCTCCTTGAAGGAGAGGTCCGGATCGGCCAGCATCTGCTGCTGAGATTCCATCCGGTTGATGCCGTACCTAGGAAAGAAAAACCCCACCAAAATTAGTCAATAGTGCCCCGTGTTTTGTGAATCCGAGCATACACTTAACCTACACAAAATGCCTTTGAACCAAGTTGGGTTGCCCTCAGAGCTGTGTCAGTACGCACTAAGCATGAGCTTGACACAGGGCCAGGCAGCACTGCCTCTAGTTTTAGAGGGACAATTCTTTCCTCACTGAACAACTCAACTTGGCTTGAAGTGGGCCTTCCTTTTTTTTTACAAAGTCACTGTCTAAGGCTTCAAAGTTGCACACAAGTCTCTGGCAGTATGCCGGCTTAGTGGCTGCGGCCAAAACCCAATAGACTTGTGTGTAAATTCAAGCCGGAGCTAGAGCGGATCCGACATGTCTGCTAAGGCCCTCCTTGACCGGTTCCTTGGCACGGGAACCACCAAGTCCCTCCTCAAGTTCACTGAGTGGAGCCTTTACTCCACACAAGTCTTTGGAAGCTCCCTGCTTAGTGGCTGCAGCCAAAACCCAATGGACTTGTGTGCAATTTCAAGCCGGAGCTACAGCAGATCCAACGGTCTGCTAAGGCCCTTCTTGACCGGTACCTTGTCATACCAGCCACCAAGTCCCCCGTCAAAGTCATTGGCAAAGTGCTTCAAAGTTGCACACAAGTCTTTGGAAGCTGCCGGCTCAGTGGCTGTGGCAACCCAATAGACTAGTGTGTAATTTCAAGCCGGAGCTACAGCAGATCCGACGGTCTGCTAAGGCCCTTCTTGACTAGTACCTTGCCATACCAGCCGCCAAGTCCCCCGTCAAAGTCATTGGCAAAGTGCTTCAAAGTTGCACACAAGTCTTTGGAAGCTGCCGGCTCAGTGGCTGTGGCCAAAACCCAATAGACTAGTGTGTAATTTCAAGCCGGAGCTACAGCAGATCCGACGGCCTGCTAAGGCCCTCCTTGACCAGTACCTTGCCATACCAGCCACCAAGTCCCCCGTCAAAGTCATTGGCAAAGTGCTTCAAAGTTGCACACAAGTCTTTGGAAGCTGCCGGCTCAGTGGCAGTGGCCAAAACCCAATCGACAGCGTGTAATTTCAAGCCGGAGCTACAGCAGATCCGACGGTCTGCTAAGGCCCTCCTTGACCAGTACCTTACCATACCAGCCACCAAGTCCCCCGTCAAAGTCATTGGCAAAGTGCTTCAAAGTTGCACACAAGTCTTTGGAAGCTGCCGGCTCAGTGGCAGTGGCCAAAACCCAATCGACAGCGTGTAATTTCAAGCCGGAGCTACAGCAGATCTGACGGTCTGCTAAGGCCCTCCGTGACCGGTACCTTGCCACGCCGATCACCAAGTCCCGGTCGTGGATGCCCAGCTCCCACCAGTCGGGCAGCTCCAGGCTCTTGCGGCAGTGGCGCATGCGGGCCACCATCTCGGGGTGGGGCAGGACCTCGTTGCGAATCTTCAGCAGGAGGTCGATGCGGTGCAGCACCTTGTTGGCCCTCTCCTCCGAGATGTTCTCGATGGTGAAGTCGGGCGCTGGCAGGGAGGCTTGGGAGGAGGGAGTGGGGGTGGGGGTGGCGGGGAGGGGGAGAGAGAGGATGTTAACATCAACAACTGATACGAATAGATTGCTCTGTTATTTGTCTTCGCATATCCAGGGGATATGGGTTTCTCTTGATGCAGGGGTGTAAGTGACCGACGAAGTCCTTTCCTGAAAATTACTGAAGGCCAATAAATTTTGCGACTCAAATACCTTTGGTCATTTGCTAGATCATCCGCGCAGACAAAAAAAAAAACAGCAGAGGAAGAAGAAGAAGAAAAAAAAAATCATCAGAACAAACAGCTAGACTGTGGCGCTGGACCTACCAAAGTCTTCGGGTATCTCCTCCTCCCGCTTGCACTTCTTGAGGCACATGGCGCGGAAGTGCTGGTAGTACTCCAGCAGGCGGTGGTCGTACTTGCGCTCCAGCTTGGCCACCTTGCGGAAGTTGGACCAGTCGTAGTCCCCGCTCGCCGGGTCCTTCTCCACGCCGAAGGTGGCCAGGACACGGTAGAAGTCCGCCTCTTCCCGACGCGACCACCTGGAGGGGCAGGGGCGTAAGTGACCGACAACATCAATTTCCCAAAAATAGCCGAAGGCCAATCAAATGTGCGACTGCGAGCGAGCGCTTTCGCGACCGAGAGATGCAACTGGGCACTTACGCAACGGAGAGATTCATGGCAGGGGTACAGGCGCCCTTCAGTTTTTAAGGTTTTAACAGATAAAATGAGCAGTTTGAGATACCCGTCTGACTTAAAAAAAATTAATAATAATAATTTTAAAAATAAATAATAATAAAACAATAATAATAATAACAATAAATAAATAAAAAATTAAATAAAAAATAGATTTAAACAAATAAACAACTAAATAAAAATATTAAAAATAAATAAATAAAATAAAGATAAAATCATGCCATTTCCGGAAGTCTTCCTGGGAGGGAGGGCGCTAGAGAGAGGGGCGGGCGTAATTATTCACTCCTTGCTGACGGGACAGACGTATCCCCATACTGTGGTTTAGGCACTGACCAGGCAACCTGTCTTTATCTTCCATCTTAAACTGTTTCTCACATCTGTTATCTTTTCTCTTTGTTTTAGCCATTTCAATTGTAATGCGCTTTTTGATCATTTGTACGTAAAGAGCGCAGTATAAATGTTTAGATTATTATCATAATTATTATTACTCACTTCTGAGCGTTCTCCTGCTTCTTGAGTTGTCGTTGTCGGAGCTGCTCCTCAAATCTCACCTGCTTGACCATCTCGCGCTGTTGGGAGGCAGAGAAAAAATAGGACAACCATGAGCCCTTACTTGTGCGCTTCGTTTTCACCTCTGTCGACTGATTGTGCTTTTTTTTCTTCTCAATCAGCATTGCAGAACATTATCACCACAAGTGTTGCGAAAACACGTTCTCTGAGAACTAGTGTATAATGTTAATCATCACTTCAAGAAAAAGAAGAAGCAGTGGACCTATGGTCAGGGATGTTGGTCACTTAGTATCAAGGTCACTTTGTACACAGCGATCGATTTCACAAAACGTTAAGACTCGTCGTAACTCGAGTTAAGAAGAGTAACTCGTCCTAACTTCCTAAATCCTAGGATCAGTCTTAAGTTAGGAAGAGTTTCGTGAAGTCGACCGCTGGTCACTTTGTACCCAGGACACTTCGTACACAGGTCACTTTGTACCCAGGTCACTTCGTACACAGGTCACTTTGTACCCAGGTCACTTCGTACACAGGTCACTTTGTATCAAGGTCACTTTGTATCCAGCAGTAAATCGCAAGATCAATTGCAAGAGAATGACTGATGCACAGAAACCATACGGCCTACCACAACTTACAATGGGTTATCAATCGTAAGTTGAGTTACGATGCATCGTAAGTGTGAATTCCACCCCTGTCACCGTGGTCAGTACAGGGGAACTAGCAGGGGAGTTTGAGGCAGGCAGGGGTGAGGGGGACCTTACCCTGGCCCGCTTTGCTTGCTTCTGCTGCTGTCTCTTGTGGTTTCTCTGGTAGGCGGCCACCAGGCGTCTCAGGCGGGTGTTCACGTCGGGGGCCAGGGGGAAGGCCAACTTGCCCGGAATCACTGCCGGGAGAAGGAACCAAACCCATGCAGGCCACATTTCATTAGAGCTGCTCAAAAAAAGCTTTAAGCTCAATGACTGTAGATGACGATCATGATGGACTTCAATGGATGGAGAGAGACATTTGTAGGGGAACGATTTCTCTTGATCAGAATTGCAGAACTGTGACATCACTGAACTCAGAATAAAGTGTGATGTTGGGGGATCATCATGTCAAGAGACAAGCAAGGTCGTAACAGAAAACAACAGTGACATCCAGAATGCTGGATACAACTGCCGAGTCCAACTAGCTACCAAGGGCCGACCTTGTACCGTTGAGTATCACTGGCATCATACACATCCAGGTAAGCCCCTGCTAACCAGAACCTGCCAGGAGGCAGGGTCCGGGTTGAAGGTGGCCTGACTGAATATCTGACTGACTGACTGTCTCAATGACTGACTGACTGACTGACTCTCAATGACTGACTGACTGACTGAATATCTGACTGACTGACTGTCTCAATGACTGACTGACTGACTGACTCTCAATGAATGACTGACTGACTGTCTCAAAGACTGACTGACTGCCTGACTGTCTCAAAGACTGACTGACTGCCTGACTGTCTTAATGCCTGACTGCCTGAATGTCTCAATGACTGACTGACTGCCTGACTGTCTCAATGCCTGACTGCCTGAATGTCTCAATGACTGACTGACTGCCTGACTGTCTCAATGACTGACTGATTGCCTGACTGTCTCAATGACTGACTGACTGACTAATTTACCAGGCATAGTAGTTGGTTCTGCCTCTGTCTTCGGCTTGACTGGCGCTGGGGATGATGTCCGGGTACTTGATGGAGACAGTGAGCCATCCTATCCACACACAAAAATAAACAAAATTACTGAGAATGTCTTTGAATCTGTGGATGACGATAATTTACTTCAATGGATGGAGAGAGAGACATTTGTAGGGGGAATGTTTCTCTTGATCAGAATTGCAGAACTGTGACATCACTGAACTCAGAATAAGGTGTGATGTTGGGTGATCATCATTTCAAGAGACAAGCAAGGTCATAACAGAAAACAACAGTGACATCCAGAATGCTGGGATACAACGGCTGAGTCCAACTAGCTACCAAGGGCCAACCTTATACCGTTGAGTATCACCGGCATCATACTCCACCAGGTTAAGCCCCCCTTGCTAACAGGACTCTGTCAGGAGGCAGGGTCGGGGAGGGAGGGAGGGCAGGTGCTCACCTCCAGGTACTCCTCCTTCAGCTGCTTGATGACCGGCTTGATGTCCAGATCAGCCGCAGGTTCTCCGTCACCTCCCGGCTCCATCGACTCCACATCCAATTGGCTGGAGTAATTACACAAAAAAAAGATAAACAGAAAACAAAAAAATTATGTTTCTGCATGGACATCTGCATAATACCGTGATTAGAACTCATTCCATATCCAATCTCTGACCCGATTTAAAGGTCTACAGAAATAGGATTTGAAAAAGAGCTAATAACTCTTCTTAGGTAATGTTCACAATATAATCAATAAAGGTTAAAATTTTTTTTTTATTTGTTAGCACCTTTTGCCCCAAAACACTGAAAAAAGTCCATGTTCGCCCAGCCCCCAAAATTCCCTCTGTGAGCATGTGACGTCACATACAGACCAAAAGCAGCCGAGCGCAGCAATCAAAATGCCTAGACGATATTGCACGCTACTGCACATACGATAGTGCAGTGTTTACAGCTGATAGAAAATAGAGACAATGCAAGGCCGGTGCAAAGTTCATGACCTCAAGGCTAAACGCACATTCTGTATGTGACGTAGTACGTTCGTCTCCAAAGTGGGGTGCACAATTTTCAAACCAAAATATAGCGGGTTTTTTGGGCTAAATTAATCATTTTTGGTCTCGAAAAGGATAGACACGTTGTGTTTTATAACAATAACCATTTTTTTTTAAACCCAAGTTAATTTTGATTTCTGTATACCTTTAACAATTGGCAAAGAAAACTTTGACTGGACCAGGACTTGAACCCCAGACCTCTGGATTAACGTACCAGTGCTCTTACTATCTGAGCTAACCAGCCCTTAGATGGTGGCCTTCCCTAATAGTCAACTAGTCTTTGCCGGGGTGGGGGCGCCAGTCAGAAGCAGTTCAACCATTAACTGCCGTATATCTCCAGGGATCACACCCCCGCATTTCATTCAGATGCAAACAACCAATTGAAACCAAACGAAAAATACCACACGGGTACTGCTGCTGTACAGTAGCTATACGCTATCATATCAGGGGGTTCCACAGGGGCCGCACGTGATCAGACTGTGACCTTGTTGAGAAGGGTGTCAACGCATCGAGCTCCAAGCACGGGCGTCCCGTCAGGACAGGCCGTGTTGAGCCCTCAGTATTAGCATGACTACGATCATCACATCACACGGCTACCACACAGCAGAAAACTGCCCGTGCCTATGTCCCCTCCGAATGCCGCAAGCTGCTTCCTGACTAAAACCACTTCGCATCGGACCACTTTCCAGTGCCTACAACCGCCACAGGGTTTTTGGTCTCATAAATGTGCCATTTTTCAAACCCAAAGTTAATTCAAAAACTGTTCCAAACTGCTCACTGACTAAAATGACCCGCAACACATGAATCTCAAGTTAGAGGGCCTGACGTTTCGATCCTAGCAGGAACCGCTGAGATCAGCAATGTCCTAGCCTCTACATTTCTAAGTAAAAAAAACAACAGATGAAAACCTGACTTGGAACTTTTGAACAAATTTTTGAAAACTGAACCGGGATTCAAACCCGAGACCTCTCCATTTCTGACAAAGTCATTAGCGTTTGACGTTCCTGCTCACCTGTCATCGTTGTCGGCGTTTTCACGCGCAATTTCTCTCTTGTCCGGGGCCCCGCAGCGGGAATGGAAGCACAGCGTCAGGTCGGACCTCATAGCTGCATACCTCTCATATCCTGTGCAGTGAGTATCCAAAACCAAACAGTCAATGGGGGCTCGCCACTGCTCGAGGTGATCAGCAACGAGTGTGCTCAATTCAACCCTCAATGAAAATTTAGTGGGCCCGACGTTTCGATCCTAGCAGGACCTTTCTCAAAGGCAGTGACAGGTCCTGCAAGGATCGCAACGTCAGGCCCACTAAAATTTGAGATTTGTACTTAAGTAAATTTAGTCAGTAAGCCGTTTGCAGCATTTTTGTATATAACTCATTGAATTAATAATAATAACAATTAAACATTCTTACCGCGCACATAAAATCTGTCCAAGAACATCCAATGAACACAAAATCCCCAAAAGAAAAAAAACCCAAATCGGATTGTCTTGAAGGACAGCTTAAATCACAGGTCACAAGCCAGGCTACCAATGCCCCGAACAGGGGACCGTTGAAATTCCTGTAAGGGACAGGCAAGGGATAGACTGACCGTGCTTGAAGACTCCGACAAGGAGTGAGCGATCGGCCTCCACGTCCCACCAGGAGATGGGCGGCTCTCCCTCAGGCTGCACCATGGACAGGGGAAGCTCACTGGGGCAGTTACAAGAAGCACAATTGAATAATAATCAAGTAAAAATTTCAGTCAAACGACCATTGTTTCTGGAAACTGGAAACGCCGTTCACTCGAAAAGAATTTTGGGAGTATATGCCTCATTATGCCACCTTAGGTCAAAAATATGTAAAGAGCTATCATATGCCCTCCTGTTTGTTTACAATGATGCAGACAATTCTACGGCTCTACAAGATTTGCTGTGACACCATGTAACACGTCTCTACTGAGAAGGAGTGTGTGGCTCTGAGAAAAGAGCCGGTCACTCAAGGTTCCCAGCAGTGTGTACTCTGCCCGCCATCAGGAGACTGCTGGATTCCAAAACTATCATCGGTTCTTATGACATACAAGGTGTCATCGCAAACCTTCCTCTTTGTACTTCCACCATGCAAACCGTCCAGTCTTATCTATTGCTCTGAATGATAAGCATAGCTGCCAACCTTTCTTAAAGGAAATTAGGAATACTTCTGCTAAAAAAAAAGAGGAATCACGGAGCAAACTACATAGGAATACAATCAGAATCTGTTGTCAAGAGCTTGTAAAAAGTGATACATTTCCCCCCCCCCCAAAAGAGGAATGATTCCACCAAAATAGGAATGGCTGGCAGCTATGTCGAAGTACTTCCACCATGCAAAACCTTCCAGTCTTATCTACTGCGCCCTTCAGGGAATCGAATACTGACAGGACCAGCGGGACCAGCTGTTACACACACCTGATGTCGGCGCCGTCAGCTATCTTGTCAACCATGTCGCCGATCACCTCCTGCTTCAGGTAGTACAGTAGTCGCACGCGCAAGAGGACCCTGGTCGGTAAAACAGTCAAACGGGAGAGAGACCTCAACAAAGTGAACGACGAAGGAAACAAGCCTCGACTCAAATTCTTGAACGCTTTTTTGGTCTGGTTCCCTTCTCTCAGGGGCGGGGGGGGAATCACCAGGAGCCAGTTTCACGAAACTTCAAATGTTGCGCAAGCTACATTTTGTTGCGTAACTTATGCTGCCTTTGCTAGATATTGCTGAATAGAGTCTTGGCGGCGCAAGACTTACGCACACATTTGTAAGCTGCGTCATTTATGCAACTTCTGGAAATCGGCAGCCGAGTTCACCCTGCATATCAAACCATGAGGTGGGCCACCTCATACTTTTTACAGGCTTTGGTGATTTGTGTGGTACAGCTTCCATTTGCCATCAAAAAGACGGAGTGTATTCTGGGGATTTTTTTTCAACCACTACTCCCCGCCATGACCGGCAGAATTTTTTTTTTTTTAATTTTTCTTTTTTAATTATGTGGGATTTTAAAAACTCGCTCAGTATTAGCAACAACAACTATCAGTCACTGGCAGCGCGTGATCAGACTGTGACCTTGTTGAGAAGGGTGTCAACGCATCGAGCTCCAAGCACGGGCGTCCCGTCAGGACAGGCCGTGTTGAGCCCTCAGTATTAGCATGACTACGATCATCACATCACACGGCTACCACTCAAGCTCAAAATCCCGTCCCGGGCTGCCTGATATTTTCATCAGGCAACTGGCAAAGCACTGAGCACTCATTGCTCATTACGTCGAGCAGGACAAACCCTCATTGAATTACATTCTCCTCGACGCAAACATCATGTTATATCCAGGGATGTAAGTGACCGACAAAGTCATTTCCTGAAAATCACCGAAGGCCAATAAATTGTGTGACTGCTAGTGAGCGTTTACACGACCGAGAGATGCGATTGCGAGATTCACAGCAGAGTTGCAGGCACCCTTTAGATTTTAAGGTTTTAACGGATAAAATTTAGCAGTTTAAGATACAAGTTTGAAAAAAATAAAAATAAAAATAATAATAATAATTTCCGGAAATCTGAAGAAAAAAATAACGTCATTTCCCGAAATCCGGAAACTACCGGAAGTCTTACATCCCTGTATATCTGTGCGGCTTACTTGTTGCAGTGCCGCTTGAGGTGGTTCTTGTAGCCCTGGTCTGTCAGCAGTGTCTCGGGGTCCTGGTCCTTGGCGCTGAAGTCGTACTCCAGGATGGCTGGCACCACCTCCTCCTCCTTCCGCGGCTTCTTGGACTTGCGGCCGCGGGGGACGGGCGCCGACAGACCTAGAGAGAGAGAGAGAGAGAGAGAGAGAGAGGGGGGGGGGGGTGGGGACAACGGCAGGAGAAGGTTTCAGAGGTTACGCCAAATGACCGAGGCTTTGGCGGAGAAACTTCTCGTGAAGTTGCAACGATGGGAACAAGCTCAGTGCCTGTCACCTGGAACACTTTCTTTCTTTTTTACGGGCGCGTCGTACCTTTGTGGTTCTTGTAATCTTTGATGGAGCCGTCTGGAGCCGGGGTGACCAGGTCCCAGATGAAGCTCTTGATGTTCTCGTCTCCTTTGTAGAACTTGAGACAGAAGATCAACTGCAAACAAACACAAACCAAAAAAGGATGCGAGAAACGTTTACTCAAGGGGGAACTACAACTGCTTGGTGATCGGATAACGGAGGTGTGATGAAATTTGTCAGGGCTCTCCATAACTCATTTGTCCTTTCAGGTTCAAAGGTTACAGGAAAAAAAAATACAGGCAGCTCAGGCGGGATTTGAACCTCTCCAAGTCTTGTGTTCTTACCATGGTGCGAGAGATAGCCTCGACGTCTTTCTCTCCCAGCGGTCTCTTGAATCTAGTGGTCATCAGCACGTCTTCCCAACGGCCCCATCTGCACGGCAAAACCAAGAGGGAGACTGCCATATGAAAACAATCATTCAACAACGACACCGACAAACTGCCCGAGTAACCAGCTCAAGTTTGTGTTGATAGAGACCGAGGCTGAGCCCGGAGCCTGATCCATGAGAGAGAGAGAGAGAGAGAGAGAGAGAGAGAGAGAGAGAGAGAGAGAGAGAGAGAGAGAGAGAGAGAGACAGAGGGAGAAAAAGAAAAATAATGAGAGAAAGAGAGAGCAAGAAAGAGAGATAGAGAGAGAAAACAAGAAAGAGAAAGAGAGAAAGAGAGAGAGAGAGGAAAGAGAGAAAGAGCGAAATACAGAGAGAGAGAGAAAAAAGACAAAGAGAGAGAAAAGAGCGAAAGACAGACAAAGAGAGAGAGAGAGAGAGAGAGAGAGAGAGAGAAAGAGAAAGAGAAAGAGAGAGAAAGAGCGAAAGAGAGAGAGAGAGAGAGAAAAGAGAGAAAGAGAGAGAAAGAGCGGACAGAGAGAGAGAGAGAAACAGAAATAGAGAAAGCGTGAGTGAGTGAGAGCGAGAGTGAGTGAGTGAGAGAGAGAAAGATAGGGTTCAGAGCGTGTTTTGCTGTCGCTCACCCGTATGTCAGCAGTCCTTTCTCAACCCGGAAGCATTCCAGCCGGGTCCAGCCTGACTGCAGCTGGCTCTTGCAGGGCTTCATGGGCTTCATGGCCACTATGGGGGCGGCCCCTGACCCAGACCCGGAGGCACCGCCCCCTCCGGCGCCAGCGCCGCCAGCGCCCCCGCTCCCGCCGCCCCCGCCCCCGCCCTTGGCTCCCTTGGCCTGCCCGCCCTTCTTGGGCGGGGGTGCGGCGTCCTCCTCGCTGTCGTCGTCGTTGCTGGTGAACTCCACCATCTCGTCCATGTTGCCGAAGCGCCGTGTCTGCTTGCGCTTGCGCGGCGTGTTGATCACGTGGCTCTCCTGCAGGCAGGCAGGGAGGAAGGGAAGGAGGGAGAAAGAGTCGGTCACTGCCAACTAGAAACTCGTCCGCTCATCCCAAGAAGGCACTTCCACAAAAGAAGCTGATTTCATAGAGCGGGTTCAGCGCCAAATTTTGCTACAGCACCAAATTATGCTACAGCGCCAAATTTTGCTACAGCGCCAAATTATTCTACAGCACCAAATTATGCTACAGCACCAAATTCAGCGACAGCACCAAATTTTTCTTCAGCACCAAATTTTGCTACAGCACCAAATTATGCTACAGCGCCAAATTTTGCTACAGCACCAAATTATGCTACAGCACCAAATTATGCTACAGCACCAAATTCAGCGACAGCACCAAATTCAGCGACAGCACCAAATTTTGCTACAGCACCAAATTTTTCTTCAGCACCAAATTTTCCTCAGCACCAAATTTTGCTTTAGCACCAATTTTTTTTAACAAAAATAACAAAAAATTACATATAAAAAAGTCAATAAAAAAAGATCACCATTTCCGGAAACCTGAATAAAAATCACACCATTTCTGGAAATCCAGAAATTGCCGGAAGTCTTACATCCCTGAAATCAGAAAAAAAGGTTCCGCTCATGCCACATTCCTGCGTTCATCTTGTGTAACAAATAGCACCCTCACCCTCTTCTTGAGCGCCTCAATGTCCAGCTCGGCCTTGCGGGCCCACTTGGCCCAGAAGTCGGGGTCGTCCAGCTTGATGTCCGAGCGCTGGTCCTCGGGCAGGGCAAAGCTGGCCTTGGCGAAGGTGGAGCCCTTCTGGCCGGCCTCGATCTTCATGATCTGCGTCCGGCGCTGCAGGATCATCTCGATGTCCTCCTGGCAGAACTTGGAGGCGGCGTCGTCATCCTCCATGATGGCCCCGTAGGCACCCTTCCGGAGAAGGTCCTCGATCTCTTTCTTGGAGAAGGGTTGCTGTCATCAGTACCCCCCAAAAAGGAAGGAAACAATCAAGGACAGACATGTTAGCTAGGAGAAGGTCCCTAAAGCCTTGATACACCTTCATATTCCACATCCTGTGGACAAGCATAGACAAGGACCTGGTGTGATGTAGGACCTGGTGTGATGTAGGACCTGGTGTGATGTAGGACCTGGTGTGATGTAGGACCTGGTGTGATGAAGGCCAATATATTGTGCGACTGCGAGTGAGCGCTTACGCGACCGAGAGATGCGATTGCGAGATTCCTGTGCAAGTTTTTAAGGGTTCTAACAGATAAAATTGAGCAGTTTTAGATACCAGTTTGACATAAAAAAAAACCAAAAAAAAAAAAAAAAAAAAAAGTTTTATTTATTGGACATTGCTTAGAGTGGAATTTACAATCAAATTCAAGAATGTTAAAACATTAATTGTTGAAGCACGAGAAGACGTTTCATTCTTGTAAGGAATGAAGTTCTGAAAATGAAAATGAAATCCGAAATTTCCGTAAGTCTTACATCCCTGAAGCCTGGGGACTCACCGGTGCATGGGCAGACTGGTTGTCTGCGCGCATGGACTGCAGCACGGCCTTGTCCAGTCCAAGCTTCATGCTGGCCTTGTCAAACATCTCCCGCTCGTACGAGTTGCGCGTGATGAGGCGGTAGATCTTCACCGACTTGGTCTGCCCGATTCTGTGGCAGCGGGCTTGAGCCTGCGCGGAGAATCCCCACCGAATAATTATTAAATGGGTTGGGGATGGATGGGTTGGGTTGGATGGGTATTGGGTGGATGGGTAAGGGGTGGATGGGTAAGGGGTGGATGGGTAAGGGTTGGATGGGTTGGGGTTGGATTTGTAAGGGTTGGATGGGTTGAGTTGGATGGGTAAGGGTTGGATGGGTAAGGGTTAGATGGGTAAGGGTTGGATGGGTAAGGGTTAGATGGGTAAGGGTTGGATGGGTTGGGGTTGGATGGCAAGGGTTGGATGGGTAAGGGTTGGATGGGTAAGGGTTAGACGGGTTTGGGTTGGATGGGCAAGGGTTGGATGGGTAAGGGATGGATGGGTAAGGGTTGGATGGGTAAGGGTTGGATGGGTTGGTTTGGATAGGTTGGGTTGGATGGGTTGGATTGGGTAAAGGTTGGATGGGTAAGGGTTGGATGGGTAAGGGTTGGATGGGTAAGGGTTGGATGGGTAAGGGTTGGATGGGTAAGGGTTGGATGGATAAGGTTTGGATGGGTAAGGATTGGACGGGCAAGCGTCAGATGGGGGGGTTGGGGCTCAAGCACCCACCTGCAAGTCATTCTGAGGGTTCCAGTCCGAGTCAAAGATGATACAGGTGTCGGCCGCCGTCAAGTTAATCCCGAGTCCTCCGGCCCGCGTGCACAGGAGAAAGACAAAGCGATCCGATTCTGAAAAGAGACGAGAATCCAAAATGGTAAAGGTCGGACCGCGACGACGGTCTTGGCTTCAGACCAGCAGTCTTCATCAATGCCGCTGCCTATCTGGGTTTCATTCTGAACTGACCTGGTTTGCTGAAGCGGTCAATGGCTGCCTGGCGGAGGTTGCCGCGCACCCGACCGTCGATCCTCTCAAAGGGATATCTGAAACAGAAATGGGAGGCATTTTTTAGATATTGACGCTCAAACAACCACCCTATGAGGGTTTTTTTGTTTTGTAGAAAGAACGCTCCCCCTCCTGCAACTGCCACATTATGAATTAGATAAGTCTTGAAGGTTTGCATGGTGGAAATACTACGTGGAAAGTTTGCGGTGACACCATGTAACACTTCTCTTCCGAGAAGGAGTGTGGCTCTGAAAAGAGCCGGTAGCTCAACATTTCAGGTAGTGTGTACTCTGCCCGTCATTAGACAACTCTGCCCATGATCAGACCATCTCAATCTGCCCATCTCAAGATTCTTCAGCGAGGTGAGCCTATTTCTTTGTGGTAGGCTGAAAAAGAGTCCTTGTTTAAATCTTGGACAACGGTGGTGCCTGAATTCGGAGGTCCCAGCGCGAAGGGAAAAGAAGACACCAGTTTTATGAAGCGTCTTCTGACAAGGGGCAGAGTAAACACTGCCCAAAACGTTGAGTGACCGGCCACACTCTATATCCTGAATTCCTCCGACGGACAATTTTTATTTTTATTTATTTATTTATTTTTTTTTATTTTTTTTGGGGGGGTCGAGTCATGAGTCTTGAGCAGCACTGGGTGGTGGCTCCATGGCAGGGGCTGGGTCTCACCTCTTCTGGACCAGATAGTCCTCCAGGATGTCAAGGCAGCGGATCATCTGGCTGAAGATGAGCACCTTGTGGCCGCCCTCCCTCAGCCTGGGTAGCAGCTTGTCCAGCAGCACCATCTTGCCGGCAGACTGGATGAGCGCCCTCATGTGCTGGGTCATCTCCAGGTTCATGGGCAGCATGGCCAGCTCGGTCATGATCTGCTCCTCAGCGCCTGGGGGTGGGGGGCGGGGGCGAGGGAAGGCAGTGGGTGTGGAAGAGGGTGGTGAAAGGGATAGGAAAGGGGGTGGGGAAGTGGATAGGGACGGGGATGGGTGTGGAAGGGGGTGGGGAAGGGATGGGGAGGGGTTGGGGATGGATGGGGAAGGGATGGGGAGGGGTTGGGGATGGGTGGTGAGGGCGTGGGGAAGGGGGTCAAAAGGGGTAGGGAAGGGGTGGAGAGGGCGTGGGGGAGGGCATAGGGATGGGGATGGGTGTGGAAGGGGGTGGGGAATGGGTGGAAAGGGGTTGGTGATGGGTGGGGAGAACATGTGGAAGGAGGGAAGGGGGCAAGGGAAGGGATGGGGAATGGGGTACGAAAGGGGTAGGGAAGGGGGTAGGTACGGAAGGAGGTAGGGAGGGCATGGGGAGGGCATGGGGAGGGCATGGGGAGGACGTGGGGGAAGGTGTCGGAGATAGTGGTGGGCGTCGGAGGTGACATGGTGGAAGGAAAAGCAGTACATCAGAGAATTTAGATCCAGATAGAGTAAAAACGATCTGCTGCCAACATCTGGTCTTGAAAATAATTCCTGATCTGGACCAGCTGAACTTGGACCAAAATATTTGCCAAGGCATTAAGTACAGGTTCAGTAAAATCTCGAACAGGTGCCATTTTTTTTTACCAATGAAGGGGTGCCTACCATTGATGAGGAAGGGGTGGTTGCAGCACTTGCGCAGCTCCATCATGGTGTTCATCAGGTTGGGCAGGTTGCTGCTGGAGTTGGTCCCTTTGCTCAGGAAGCTGAAGTTGCGCTCCAGGATGGCCCGGTAGTACTTCTTCTGGATGTTGGTCAGCTCAACCTGACGGAGAGAGCGCGGGCGGGCCCAAAATCACAGGGAGGCAAGTGACCGACGAAAATCATTTCCTGAAAATCACCGAAGGCCAATAAACTGTGCGACTGCAAGTGAGCGATTACGCAACCAAGAGATGCGATTGCGAGATTCACGGCAGGAGTACAGGCACTCTTCAGTTTTTAGGGTTTCAACAGATAGAATTTAGCAGTTTGAGATACCAGTTGACATAAAATTAAAGATAATAAATGAAAAAATAAAAAAAATATTATATATAAAAAGATAATTATAAATAAAACAAAATCACCATTTCCGGAAATCTGATCAAAAATCCTACCATTTCCGGAAATCCGGAAATTGCCGGAAGTCTTACAGCCCTGAAATCATAAAAAAGGGTTCCGGGTTCAAACTGGTCGACCGAAGGGATCAGATATCAACTGAAGTCAGTGGCCAGTTGTTATGGAGCACCACAGTTGGACAAGAAGCCCCCCAAAAAAGTCACTTTTCATCAAGCATCGGGCAAAGCACTGAGCAGTCAGTGCTAGTGTGTGTTCCTACCTCTATGATGGTCTCTTCCTTCTGAGCGAGATTCTTCTCCACGTCCTCTTTCAGACGACGTAGCATCATCGGCTTCAAGAGCTGCCGTAACAAGAGAAGAAGGGGAAACAACATCAAAATACCATCACACAAAGAACCAGGTCTATTCAGTTTTCTCCTCCAACCCAGTTTTCTTTTGGTTTTTAATCCAAATCCCCATCTTGATCAACAGCAGAAATATTTAGAGATCCGGGGGCGACAAAAAAAAACCCTGAGGGGCATTAGACTTCGCGTACCTGCTGGAGCTTCTCCACCTGACTCTCGGTCTTCAGGTCGCCAAAGTCGCCCAGGAACTGGCTGATGGAGCGGAACCGCACCGGCTCCAGGAAGTTGAGCAGGCTGAAGAGCTCGTCGATGTTGTTCTGCAGTGGCGTGCCCGTCAGCAACACCCTGTGCTCCTGCATGCAATGACCGGCCAACGAGAGAGCACACCGTTCATATTCACTATCCTAAAACCCATTTATATAAGATTTGAAGGTTTGCATGGTGGAAATACTAAGTGTAAGGTTTGCGGTGACACCATGTAAGAGTTACCAGCTCTTTGCAGAGCCACACTCCTTCTTGAAAGAGAGTTACCAGCTCTTTTCAGAGCCACACTCCTTCTTGAAAGAGAGTTACCAGCTCTTTTCAGAGCCACACTCCTTCTCGAAAGAGAGTTACCAGCTCTTTTCAGAGCCACACTCCTTCTCAAAAGAGTTACCAGCTCTTTTCAGAGCCACACTTCTTCTTGAAACAGTTACCGGCTCTTTTCAGAGCCACACTCCTTCTCGAAAGAGTTA
Source organism: Luidia sarsii (assembly GCA_949987565.1). Classification (NCBI taxonomy): domain Eukaryota; kingdom Metazoa; phylum Echinodermata; class Asteroidea; order Paxillosida; family Luidiidae; genus Luidia; species Luidia sarsii. Next base: position 6,844,968 of record OX465110.1, read on the forward strand.
CCAGCTCTTTTCAGAGCCACACTCCTTCTCGAAACAGTTACCGGCTCTTTTCAGAGCCACACTCCTTCTCCAAACAGTTACCGGCTCTTTTCAGAGTCACACTCCTTCTCGAAAGAGAAGTGCTACATGGAATCACTGCAAACCTTCCACTAAGCACATTTTCAAAGGGAGGAATTTTCTCATAGATATAACACGTCGAGGAGAATGTAATTCAATGAGGGCTTGCCCTGCTTGACATAATAAGCTGCAGGCATTTCCCATTTCCCTCAAGGCTCTCGTGTTTGATATTTCATCGTAATTTTTTTATATTTTATAATTCATTTGCCAACAAGACAATGATCTGTGTTTTTATGCGGACAATAAATAAATTATAATATAATCTTTTTTTAATGCCTTTTTCATAAGCTTTACAGTAATGCAAGGGTCAATGGGGGTCACATTATGATTTTCAGAGTAAAAACAAAGTGAACTTTCTTGAAATGAGTTTCCTTCCAATTCCGTTGGAGGAGCAATACGCTTGCATCCTCCATAGAATTTCTGCAGGCGATGATTCTGAAAAATGCTTTCAGTTTATTCCGATGAGGTATCTGAACAAGAATTTCCCAAATTTTCGTCAGATTTGGTAAAAAAAATTAAAAATCAGTTAACTGTAAGGGCTGAATAAACACTGAGGTAGAGTAAGGGTCAATATCCTGGCTGTAGAGGGAACTACGCTTTCCAAATTGGAGGTTTCAAGGGTGAGGCTTTTCCGTACAATGTCCAGAAACCTGAGTCCCTCCAGCAGCTTGCAGTTCCTGTTCTTGAGGCGGTGGGCCTCGTCAATGATCACCAGTCGCCACTCAATCTCGCTCAGCTCCTGGCAGTCGGCCAGCACAATCTCGTAGGTGGTGATGAAGACTTGGAACTTGTAGATGTTGGGTATACGCCGGCCCTGGAGAAGGTAGACAACGCAAGAGCAGACAATGAGACAGGACCTTGAGGATTTGGGTCGATTTCAAGTTGCTCTCTCAGGGATGTAAAGTGACCGACACTGTAAAGTCACTTCCTGAAAATCACTGAAGGCCAATAAATTGTGCGACTGCGTGTGAGCGCTTACGTGACCGAGAGATACAATTGTGAGATTTCCAGCAGGGGTGCAGGAGCCCAAGATTTAACAAATAAAATTGAGCAGTTTCAGATACTAGTTTGACATAAAATGAAAAAAAATCCGAAAATTAGCAGTTTCAGATACCCGTTTGACTTAAAATAAAAAATAAAATAAAAAAATAAAACAAAATAAAACAAAATAAAATCACGCCATTTCCGGTAATCCAGATATTTCCTCACCTTGCTGTCCTTGAAGAACATCTCGTACTCGGCGATCATGTGGCGACTCTGGGCACTGCCGTGGTAGACGACGGCGTTGATGTTGGTCCAGGTCTCAAACTCACGCTGCCAGTTGGCGATGGTGGACAGCGGGGCGATGATCAGGAAGGGACCCTGGCAGTGGAAACAAGGACGAGGCAGAGAAACTACCGAATGAGTACGGGAATGGTGACGACCCAGAGGCATACTGGCCGGAACATCGAGTCATCACTCAAGTTTCTTTTTCAGAACCATAACTCTTTACTAAAGAGACCTCATGCATGGTGTGCGGACAGCGGGGCGATGATCAGGAAGGGACCATGGCCGTGGAAACAAGGACGAGGCAGAGAAACTACCGAATGAGTACGGGAATGGTGACGACCCAGAGGAACACTGGCCGGAACGTCGAGTTATCACTCAAGTTTCTTTTTCAGAACCATAACTCTTCCTAAAGAGACCTCATGCATGGTGTGCGGACAGCGGGGCGATGATCAGGCAGAGAAACTACCGAATGAGTACGGGAATGGTGACGACCAGAGGAACACTGGCCGGAACGTCGAGTTATCACTCAGGTTCTTTTTCACAAAAGTTAGAGGGCCAGACGTTTCCATCCTAACAGGACCTTTTTCAAAGGTAAAGTGAGCAGTTTCCCAAAGTTTTTGTATTAATTTTTTCGAATCATTCCTCTTCCTAAAGAGTCCTCATGCATGGTGTCACCACAAACCCTCCTATTTTATTACAGGAATGGTTGTGTGTCAAATAATCTCATATGCAGAGGGTGGCATGAATTTTGTATCTTGACAAAACTATTCCTACAGTATTTTTCACATTTCAAGGCCACGCATGGGACTAAAAATATGTCTTAAAAACCATCAAGGAAAGATACAGATCTATTCGGTTTTCTCCTCCAACCCATTTTGTTTTTTACTCCAAACCCTCACCTTGATAAAAAGCAGAAACATTTAGAGATGCACCTTCTCTTAGATATCATAAAATATGGCACACGCTTCTTAATAAATGGCCAACACTGCTTTTATTTATGTTCAAAAATTCAGAAAGGAAAAGTGGAGTGGATTTCACAAAAGCCCTATGGTGCATCATAACTCAACTTACGATGGATAACCGATTGTTAGTTGCGTGGTTTCTCTGGCATCAGTCGCCGTCTTTCGATTGATTGTAAGTTACAATTTTGGCGAAATCACCAGCAGGACACATGGCTAAAACCCATTTCCATGATATACAATTGAGATGACAAAACCAATCATTGAAAGACACAAATCGGACCACATTGCCTTACCTGTATCCCATATTTCTGGACCTCTCGCACAAACGCCAGTGCCTGGATGGTCTTGCCGAGCCCCATCTCATCAGCAAGGATGCAATTTTGCCTTGGTGAAGCAGAAAAAAGAAAAAGATGGCAAATCCTTAGTAATCGGGTATGACAACCATTAGGCAGATGGTCAGGGATGTAAGTGACCATCATTTCCTGAAAATTACCAAAGGCCAATAATTTGTGCGACTGTGAGTGAGCGCTTATGTGACCAAGAGATGCGACTGCGAGTGAGCGCTTACGCGACCGAGAGATTAACGGCAGGGGTGCAGGCGCCCTTCAGTTTTTAGGGTTTTAACAGATACAAAATTAGCAGTTTAAGATACCTGTTTAGAAAAAAATTAATAAAAATAAAAATAAATCACACCATTTTCGGAAATCCAGAAATTTCCGGAAGTGTTGCATCCCTGCTTACCTATTACACCAGCTGAACATGAGCCAGTTGACCCCTTCCAGCTGATAATCCCTGAGAGTGTTATCTCCGTTGTAGACTGGTGTCTCCTCAAGCTTGGTCCAGTCATCAGCACCCGCTCGGTCTTTCCTCTGCCGAGACAAAAACAACCGTCAACGCTGATGTTCTCCTACGCCTCTTGTAAATATCAGCTTCAAGTCCCGGTCCGGTCAATGTTTTCACGAAACTTCAAATGTTGCGTACGCAACATTTTGTGGCGCGACTTAAGCAACATTTTGCTGCCTTTTCTAAATAGTGCACAAAAGAGCCATTGTGGCACAAAACTTACGCAACATTTGTACGCTGCGTTACTTACGCAACTTTTCTTGAAATCGGCTGCTTGAGGCATAGTTTGGCAGTAAGTAGGATTGTGGGCAGGTTGCTTTCCAAGACTCTCACCTCTCGCTCGCTGGACGGCGGCGGCTTGGCGGTCCTCTTGAAGTAGCCGATGCTGGGCCCGTCCACGTCCTGCTCCAGCTCCCAGGTGCTCTCCTCGTAGGGCAGGCCGCGCCACTTGACCAGGTAGTGGGTGTCCTTCTCCTGGGTGTCCGGGTCCTCCGTCACGGCCACGTCCAGGATGCGGTCCGGCTGGATGTAGTCCGGGTTGAAGAGCTCGTCGTCGGGCTGGGTCAGGGGAAGGAAGGAAGGACGAGAATCGTGAGGGGAGAGGCAGCCACTCAAAGAGGACTCTTTTATAAGAGGGTTTACGGGCAACGTTTACTCACGAGAGGGATTCTCAGCCCCCAGAGAACGCGGGTTATGTCTACAGCCTCTTCCCTTAAATGGTGGAGCCGACCGGGGAGAATCGTGGCGTGAGGCATAGGAAGCCACCCGCACCCATAGAGGCTTCTTTTAGAAGTTAGGTTTACGGGCAACGTTTACTCACAAGGAGAGGGATGCTTAGCGCCCTGAGAGCGCGGGAAATGACTCCAGCTGCTTTCCTCGAGCGGCAGAGCCGAATGGGGAAGTGAGGACAAGAATCATGAGATAGAGGCCTCTTTTAGAAGAGGGGGTTTACGGGCAACGTTTACTCACAAGCCTCCAGGGAATTGGAAATGCCTCCAGCTTATTCCCTTGAGCAACGGAGCCAACGGAGAGCAAGGACGACAATCATGAGGCAGAGGCAACCACCCATAGAGGCTTCTTTTTAGAAGAGGAGTTTACAGACAATGTTGACTGATTTGGGGAATTATTCCGGGATTTATTATTATTATTTTTTTAGATGTTCGTGCCGGAGGCTCACCTCGCTGAAGAAGCTTGGGGTCATGCGCAGCTTGAGCCGGTAGCGTTTGATCTTCTGGTAGATGCGCTGATCGCCCTTCTGCAGCTTCTCAAAGGTGGCCCACTCACAGTGGAGGTAGGAGCTGGAGGAAGGGAAGGGGAACGTACAGGATTTAACCCCAAAAAGCGCAGCAGAGAAACCGCTGACTGAGGCAGACTTGGTAGAGTTCTGGCATATATTTTTAAACACTCGGTCAGAGTAGTGATACCGTCCGTCTTAGCCATGAGAATAGTCTTCGGACAATTCAACCACATGGCCTCAACATCCAGGACGGGAATATTGCAGGTTGAATCCTTCCTCCACACTTCTCTTCTTGATCTTTCCCCCTCTTCTCACTAATCCCTACCCTACCGTGTCCTATTTACTCTCTTCCCTCTTCCTTCTTTTATCTGTTTTGTCCTTTGAGAAAGATCCTAACTGCAGTTTGAAGAATGCCACTTCCCGACTCACAAATTCTTGTACTTGACGTAGAACTCCTCGATCTCGCCCACTTGGGCCTCCCCGGGCAGCTGGGGTTTCTTGATGGTGCGCGAGCACAGAATCTTCTCCACCAGGTTGGCCTCCGATTCGTCCGGGTTTTCCTGTGGTGGGAAGATCAGGGGTGTGAGTAGCCACACACACACAAAAGCTGCAACCAGCGTGCAAAAAAACCCTGAAACTTTTGGCCCCTGCAGCTGTGGAGGGCATCAATCACTGCCCAACAGTTCCAAAAGAGGTTGTTCGAGTCACTACTTTGCCTAGCGTTAAAATCCACACACCAGTAAAGCGCTACTGGGTACCAAAGCCTCACACGAGGACTTGAGCGAGGCTTCACATCACACACGACGGCGCCACTAGCGTGCCAGTATCTTGTTGCCGGGAGTTTGACCAATTTTTTTTTTTTCAAGATTTGGCATCACCCATGAAAACCGGGCTCAAAAGATCACTGCAGAAATGGGGCTTGCTCTTAACTTCTAAACTAACGAGGGTCAGGCGGACAGAGCCAACTGGCCACCCTCGCTGCTCACCACAAAGAACTTGGCCGACTCGTTCTGCTCGGGCACAGTGGGGGCCACGGTCACCACGTCCACCTCGATGTTGCTGTCCGACTCCTTCTTGTCGCTATCGCTGCTGTCGTTGTCCGTGATGTTGAAGTCGTACTCCACGTCGTAGCGCTTGCGCTTGGTGTTGCGACAGGACCGCCTCTTCTACGTCGGGAAAAGAGAGGGAGAGAGAGCGCCGGTCAGGTTGTGTGGTAGATTAACCACTTCACGCTGGGTCCTCGAGACGACGCTGTATGTTACTATGTGTAGGCCCCCTCCAAATTCACAGATATATTTTGTGACCCTGATTGTTTATAGCGAGTTTTCAAAAAGACAAATTGATCAAACCCATCCTCATCAAAGGCAACCTGCTTTTGAGAAAGGTCCCGCTAGGATCTGAACATCATGCCCTCCTGACTTCTGATAAATTTTAAAAACTGGAGATATACGGCAGTTTATGGCTGAATTGCTTCTGACTGGCTCCCCCACCACGACAAAGACTAGTTGACTATTAGGGGAGGCCACCATCTAAGGGCCCAGATGGAAGAGCACTGGTACATTATTCCAGAGGCCTCGGCTTCAAGTCCCGATCCAGTCAAAGTTTTCTTTGCCAATTTTCAAATTTGTTCAAAAGTTTCCAGTCACTTTTTCCTGGTCATTATTATTTTTTTTTAAAGGAAACTTTCCAGAGTAGCCCTGGATTCACGGAGGCAGCATCCAGTGGGCTAAGAAATCCAGAGAGGAGAAACTGTCGGATAGCCTCCAAAGGGAGACTGTCTGTGACTCGGGCGTGTGCCTTTTGCTCACCTCAATGTACTCGCTGTCGTCTGGCAGGTTCCTGACCAAGAGGGCGTCCTCAGCCTCCGAGCCTGAAGAGGACGAGTCGTTCAGGTGCTTGCGCTTGTTCTTGAGCCTCACCAGAGCCGCTGCGGGTATTTTCCTGAAAGGCCCCCAAAACAGGGATGGATAACCCCAGTTGTGTACAGAGTGAGACCAATCAACAAACGGACTTATTCTAGCAAACCCAATAAAAAAATTAAAATAAAAAAAAAACATGTTGATTTGAAGCTGAATGTGATCTTTTAAGTCTCAAGTTGGAGGATTTTGGAGGATTGAGGATAGACCTTAGTAGAATGGCTTAGGGTGTTTTAATCAAGGCTGTCAAGAAGTTGGTAAAGACAGTAGAGAAAGTTGCCCCTGAGAAAGGTCAAAAACGTTCGGCCGTTACCAGTTTTGAGATTTGCACTTTAGTCACTGAAGACAGTAAGCAGTTTTCGCAACACTAAATTTGGGCAAGTGGTAAGTCTACAGCTTTATTTTCCTATCCCGATCTTAAAAAATCACACTCACCTGGCCACTTTCTTGGGTCGGGGCCTCTTCCTGGAGGGCCTGGGCTTGGGCAGGGCCTTCTCCTTGGGCGGCTTGGCGGCCTTCTTCGGCTTGGGCTCCCTGGGCCGGGCCTTCCGCTTCTCCTTGGACTTCTTCTCCCCCCTCTCCAGGCTGACCTCGGGCAGCGAGACGTCGGCCATGATCTTGGGGATGTTCTGCAGGCCCGAGGCCTTGGCCCGGGCCACGGCCTCGGCCACGATGCGGTTGGCCTTCTCCTGGAGCTTGTGCTTCTTGCCCTCCTTGCGGGAGCCGCTGCCCGAGGCGGCCGAGTCGCCGTCCGACGGCGAGGAGGCCGTCCCCGCAGCACCCTTTGGGGAGCCACCTGACTGCTGGCCAGAGAAAGAGAGAAGCAGAAGCTGAAGGGGCACCCAGAAGCATTGCTTTTTTGATTGATTTTTTGTTTTTAACAATTCCGTTATCAACCAATTAATTCAATGAGGGTGTGCCCTACTCAAATTAGTATGCACCGAGCACCCAGTGCTTTGCCCGATTGCCTACTGATTCGTGGCATTCAGGCAAAGGCCTGTACTGAAGTCTTACTCAATCATTTTCGGAGAGCAATACTGCTCATGTTGTCGTCTTAACATATGGAATTCAAATTTTGGGCCATTGTTCCTCCTACTGTTAATTATCGGGGAAAATAACTTCTTGGTAAGTTGGTCAACAACTGATGCACCCTAACCTTTCCAAATCCTCTGAAATCCTCTGGGTGATATTGGAGGATTTTGGAGGATTGAGGCTGGTAGTAACATGAAGCATTGCAGGATATTGGAGGATTGAGGCTGAATGCGATTTTTTTTTTCACAAGTTGGAGGTGCGGACTGACACCATGTAAAAATATCTCTTTTGTGAATGCGCATGGTTCCGGAGAGAACCGATACTAGAAGTGAGGCCTTAAAACTTACCTTTGCTCGGACAGTTTGAACTGAGCTCTGAAGCTGCCGGACACGAGTCTGCAATTCCTTCAGCTTCTGGATGTTCTCTGTAGAGCGGGGCAGCCCTTCAAACTTGCTGACCTCCTGGGCGATCTTCTTGACCTCCTCCAGGGCATTCCGGCCCGGGTTGACCATGATGAGGATCTGGCCAGGCTGCTGGCCCACCGGCTGGCCCGGTATCTGGATGGGCTTGGTGATGGTGGTGCTGGTGGTGGCCGTCTTGGCCGTCTTGGCCGTCGGCTTGGCGGCGGCGGCCACTGCCTTGGCCTTGGCCTGCTTGCCGGGCTTGCCGCTCTGGCTGACGGCCGGGCTGCGGATGATATTGGGGAGGTTCTTGGTCGTCACCGTGATCGTCTTGGAGGTGCTAGTGGCCGCAGGGGCTGCACTCAGCGAGCTGGATGCGGCCAGACTCGCCACAGCCTTTTGAAGGGCCACTGAAGCTGCGACTGCGGTGCCACCGGTGGCAGTGGTGGCGGCGGCAGGCTTGGCTGTCTGGATGGTGATGTTCCCCATGCTCGTCAACGTGTACTGAGAAGAGGAGGCGACTGCAGTTGCCTGAGCGGTGCTGGCAGTTTGCACGGTGGGAGCGATGGCGACAATTTTGGCGGACGACGGGACAGGCGTCACGGTGCTCGCAATCTGCTTGGCAGAAGACACCGTCACCGTCTTGGCAACTGACTGGCTCGGGAGGACAGAGCAGACTGTCTGAGAGCTCATAGTGACAGCCGCTGTTTGCGCCGACAACGGCGTCGGGGCTACTGCCCGAACAGTCTGAATGTTTGAGGGGATGGTGAGCGTCTTACTCACTGTCTGACTGTTGACAGTGCGGAGAGCCTGGAAGGATGTGGGAATGGTCGCTGTCTTTACTAGGGTGGCCGCGCCGGACGACTGCGGGAGAACTGTTACAGCCACCGGTTGGTTCGAAATGCTCGGGCGAATTATCTGCTGACTGGCCGGGATGGTGATGGTTTTCGTTATCATTCCAGTCGGGACTATGGCACGGGCGCCGCCCGTCGGCGCAGCCACGGTCACCGTCTTAGCCGCAGCCGAGCTACAGACGACGGCCTGCGCCAGGGTGGACTGCGCGGAGCCGACGATGCGCACCGACTGCGGGCTACTTGAAATGGTGACCGTCTTGGCGAGGGTGGTTCCCGAGGTGGCGGCAGAGCTGGGCAAGATGGAGAGGGCAAACCCACCGCCTGGCAGCTGCTTCAGGACGTGCTGCTGCGGCTGCTGGACCTGCTGGGCCGAGGGCACTATCTTGATCTGCTGGGCGCCGACGATGCCCTGAAGCTGGGCGCTGCTGTTGACGTTGGTGATGACAAACTGTGGCTGGGACGTCACCACGGCCGCTTGCTGCTTGGGTGCCGCCTGCCTCACCACGGTGGCCACCTTGGCCGGCTGCGGATGCGGCTGCAACTTGCTAATGTTCTTCTGCAGGGAGCTGATGTCCTTCATCTGCAGGCGTAACGTCACCGGCTGGCCGGCCTGACCCGGCTGGCCGGCCTGTACCAGCTGCTGCTGGTTGACCACCAGCTGGCCGCCTTGCAGGGTGGCAGTCAAGGGTTTCACAGCCTGCTGGCCTGCCGTCGGCGACGCAGTGGGTGAAATGAGCTGGACAACCTGCTGCTGCTGCTGATGCTGTTGGGTTACAGCGACGGGCTGCGTGACCAGTGTCTGGCCCGGTTGCTGCACGAGCTGCAGACTTGTCAGCACGGGCTGAGCGGTGACCTGGGCTTTCTCGCCGGCCGCGGCGCTCGACACTTTGGGCAGTGCGTAATCGTGGTGCGTGAGCGGCGCCTTCACCGCGTACCCATGCTCCTGAACCGACTTGGCCTCCGCCGCTGGCCTGACGGCCTGCACCACCGTGGCAGCACCAGGTTGTGCTTGCAGCCGCTGCGGACTGCCGCCGATCACCACGACCGTCTTCGGCGGCGGCTGCTGCTGTTGGGCACCGGCTGGTGTCAGCGCCGACACGCGGACGACGTTCTGCTGCAGCACCTGCGCCTGGCCCACCTGCTGGGGCTGGAGGCGGATCAGCTGCTGCGGGGAAGCCTTCGGGGCTGGCGATGCGGCGCTGGCCGTGGGGGCAGCAGCACGCGGGGGAGTCAAAGGCTGGTCGGAGGCCCCGTCAACGGAGCCTCCTGGTGGGTCACTGGCTTCCTGGTTGCTCATGATGGTTCCACTCTCATCGTCCCTCTAATGCACGGAATGCAGTATCCACATTTCTAATGAACTCTGCAAAAAGACGGGGGAAAAAAACACACAATTACACCAAATAAAGATCGTCAGTTTCACGGCTTGCTAATATACAGTAACTGTAGACATTATACTCCATGTTTAATGTTTGGATATTTTTATCATCGTACAAACTTCAAAATCATATTCATGTAAGGGCTACAGTTACTGTAGCTAGTGGCTTGCATGACTGCTTCCTTACAGTCATGTAAATTCACTACCCTTGTGGAAGATACAACTGGGGCAGAATCGTCTTGAATCTAAATAAACATCATGAAACCCCATATAGACCTTTTCACCCACATGACCAAAACACGTAAAACATAAACAGTGCCGCCATGTTGGACCGCCTTTTACGGAAAGTGTACACAAAACCATATGGTACAACTGATGCTTACACTGTGAGCTGCGCCATTGTAAGGCGGTCCAGCATGACGTCACGTGAAAAAGGTCTATAGACAGCCTTGTGCAAGCTTAATACAGTAATCCCATTCCAACAAGGGATACATTTAACAAGGGTTTGCCCTGCTGGACGTAATAAGCACTGAATACTCAGTGCTTTGCCCGATGCCTGATGAGCTTGGGTGAGATCCAAACCCGCAGTTCATGCTTTTTAGTGCAGAAGTCATGGGTTCAAATTCCGCCCGAGCTGCCTGAAAGTTTTTCATCAGGCATCGGGCAAAGCACTAACCATTCAGTGCTTGAGCAGGGCAAACCCTCATTGGATTGCATTCTCCTTGACACAAACATCATGGTATATCCATGAAAGGACATATTCCTTATTGCATTTCCTGGTGACTTTAAAAACCCTTGAAACACACTTTCTGTTCTTATACGGAACTCTTTCCACAAAGTTCTTGACTTTAGCTCCCAAATGGCTGCCTGTATGATTGGCTACAAAAAGAGCCCCAATTTCCTGAAAACAAACATCAGTTTTGAAGTTATTTATCTAGTGTACAAAGCTAGTCCACTCTCTCATCGGCAAGCGGTAAATACACGCGTAGCCAAAACTCAAAACAGTTGATACATGAATTGTAATTCACACGTTGAGCAACGCAGTATCGCGATGAAAATGTGATGCCGGCCCCTACTGACCGTAATGTATACTGCATATACTATTGAGTAGTTTGAACAGCTGTCGTGTTTGCAGCCTTTTGGCAACACACTCATTTCCTCTTCTTTTTTTGCATTGCCCCCATATGAGTCTGATTTTGCTGAGATCCCTTTTCTGAAAATCTGAATTCTTAAATAGTTATTAATTAATGTCATTATTGACTAATTTAGGATTAGGAGAGCAAGATTTAAGTTGTACACTATAACTATAAAAGTCTGGGGAAAAACCTCAACCCAAACCAAACCACCAATTGTAACATTGACAACATCCATGATCTAGCACAACCACTTGCCGAACAAATCGGAATCACAGTTTTCCCCCAAAAAGTCATGATTTTGTGGCGCGTATGATTGTAGGAATAGTGAAGTACATCTACATGCTCTGCACACAGTGCCTACTGTACTGCTGACCATCGTCCGGTTGACAAAATGCAAAAACGCGTCACAAAATTAATAAAATATTGATTTGGGGGAATAGTGCAAGTCAAATCTTTTGGCAAGTAGTTTTGCCAGACAGTGTCGTTTCTCTAGTTGGTCTATTGTGGATTTAGGTTTTTTTTCACCCTTTCAGTGATGGTAATTTGGTATTAAATCAAAATCTTTCCCTCAAAAGTTCTTACTTAACCGCAAACGAAAGGCAGAGGACAAGGCCAATTTTAAGCCCAAATCAGACTGAAAAATCTGATAATCACCAGACTGGAAAAGTGGTGTAAAAGTCTTTGATGTACATTGTACTGAATAGCGCCATGACATGGGATTACAAAAGTGAAAACGAGAAAAAATAAGTTAAATAACCACAACTTCCGATCAGCGTTGACCTATTGTTTACGTTATGCACAAAGTTAAAAAAGAAAATCAAAATGGGCTAAGTTCATCCGCCACTCGATACGTTTTCAACTCCAAAAACACACGGCATGCCACACATTTCAATCACTTTTGAAAATGAGCAGCGTGGAGAGCAAGTTTTCAGTCTTAGAATGGTTCTACAGAAACACGAGACACCAATTATGAAAGACCACAATTCAGAACTCATTACTCATTTTAACATTAGGCAACCAACTATATTTTCTCTAACCAGCATGGCAGACAAGAATATCCTGGCCATAGCCCGAAACTCACACATGGGGCTCCGAACTACCGACACCAAATAGCACATTTCCAACTTACACTAAAACGAGGCGGCGTAAAGGAGCGGCTTTCGGAGTTGCACGGTGTGTTCGCCTACCGATTCCTTCGCTGAAATGAAAAATGAAACGAAAAGAGATTCTCTCGGTTCCGAAATTCTGAGCCCATAATGAACGTAATGTATGTGAATGATGTGAAAAACCCGCATTCTCAATAATACTCTGGACTGGCTACATGTTATGTCCTTTTTGATTGGACAATCTCATTCCCATGTAAACCGTACAAATTTAATCAAAATCTGAAGAAATGAAAATAAAATCGAATTTTGTAGGCCATCAATATAAATGATTACTATTTTGATTTCATTTTCTCATTTTGTGTACTTTATGAAAGATTTACGTAATACATAACAACTTTTAGATCCGAAATTGCAGATCAATTTGTCCAATCAGATGCCAGGTACTGAATTGGGCTCGGAAAGGCGCCGAACCACGTTCTGAGAAATAAGGTAGCCAATGAAATGCCGCGAAATGACAGCTGACAAGTTCCCGTATGTAGCCAGTGAACTACCTTTGTGCGCTTGTGCACTGCATAGCATGCACTGCACACAGTGCATGCATCCACGCACGCGTGTAGGCTTGATTCAAGTCGGTTACCGACATCAAAAACTACCAATCCTGGAACAACTTCTCTCTAAAATAGGAAGCGCTTCCACTTTCAAGGAAATTTAAGTGATAAACAAAAATGTTGCAAACTGCTTACTGACTAAAATTACCAAAATGCAATCTAAAATTTTAGTGGGCCTGACGTTTCGATCCCAGCAGGACCTTTCTCTCTCTTTGAGAAAGGTCCTGCTGGGATCGAAACGTCAGGCCCACTAAATTTTGAGATTAAGGAAATTTGTTACCACTGAAGAAAATAATACTTATAAGGAAAATTTAAGGAAATCCCTCAACCTAAAGAAAATCCGAGGAAATCATAAAATTCTGAGCAAATTATTCATATTTTTCCATATCAGCACGTAAGTCTAGTATTCTCAAGGAAGATTCTCGAAAATCAGTTGTTTGATTGAAAATCATGTCAGTTTCAAAATGACTGGAATTAAAAAAAACAAGCACTTGCACAAACACGTGTTATCTCACTAGAAGGACCTTTTTTTATTCGTTCAATTTCATAAACTTCACGAGAGTTTCCTATGTATATTGTTGATGATATTGTTAATAGAATAATTGTATTGATTTTTCTTATTCGAAATTAGGAAGGCCTGACGTTTCGCTCCTAGCAGGACCTTTATCATTTTTTTTTCATTGTATCGCAAATCATTTGATTTAATTTGTTATTTGATTCATCTATTTTACTCCCGTTGCGAGATATATAACAGAACCGACGGACATAATTCGTTCAACCGTACCACCGTGGATGGGCATGCTGGTACCCCGTTAATTGTGCAAGGGACTATACAAGGACGTGTTCTGTAAACCAGCGTAGGATAGGTTAGGGTAACGGTTAGGGTAACGGTTAGGGTTAGAGTTAGGTTTAGGGTCAGGGTTACGGTTAGGGATAGCATTAGGGTTAGGGAATTGTAAGGGTTAGGATTAGGGAATTGTTAGGGTTAGCGGATTAGGATTAGGATTACGATTATGATCAGGATATTATGATTAGGGTTAGGATAAGTAACGATAGGCCTATGATACAACGGGGTTGATTATCACTCGCAATTATCCAAAGCACCCGAAACAGTTTACCGTATAGTAGACTAATCTGCTCGCGTTTCAAAGTCTTTGGGAAGGTTAAAGGATCGCTGCAATTTTAGTGATATGGACGCTTACTTTAATGCGCTTGCAGAAGACGACAAGGGCGCCCTCAGTGTCCAATGTGCGCACTCTTGCTAGATTTTCAAGGCATGCATGAGGTCGCTGTTGTTGCCAACGGCATTAATGCAAAATCGAATCAAATCACAAACAGAACGTAGAGGGCCGGACGGTTCGATCCTAGCAGAACCTTTCTCCTCAAAATAATGAAATCAATTATTAAATATAACAAACTGAAGAAAAAAACAGAGAACGCTGCCATGTCTTAGTCTTGAAGCAAATTGTTGAAAACATTGGCAAATGTTAGTATTTTTCAGTTACCGTAATTTTCGGAATATTACCCGGCGCGTTACCCGCGTTAATTTTAGCCCGTATAAATTGTACTGCTGCTTTTAATTATACCGGGCGGCGTATGCACAGGGCCTTAAATAATAAAATTGACATCATTCCTGAAGAGCGCCAGAATACCGTGCAATTACTAGACTTGTTCTAGTCTAGCGCACATGGCATAACGAAAAAAGGGTGTGAACAGAGTTGTTCGCCATTTTACTATACAATCGATCCATGGCACCTGCTCACCTTCTATACGTTCCAGCTATTTGACCCAGTCATGATAGATGTGATCTAATGGGAGAGGTAATTAGACGAGTAGGGCAAACTCGTGTCGAAGTATTTAACTCCACGAACGACTAGATGCAAGTCTACCTCATTATATATACATGTACATGTATGTTGTACCATGGCTGTATCGTCTCATATATATACATTCCCGGTACATGCACATAATCATAATGTGCAGCTCCTCGGTGTCAACACACTCTTCAACGTCAACACGCTCCCCTGGCTGCCTAAACAATTATTGTCGGACAGTGCGGACCAAGCGCGCTCGCTGTGCGGCACGGCTACTACCTGACCAAAGTTGTGGAGGATCAAGGACTAGGGACCATGCTGACATTATTATGAGCGTGCTGACACCGAGGAGCTGCACACACGTACGTACGTACACACACATCGTCTGGTTTTGGCTTCTGCAAGAGTGCAATAAACGTACTGTAACGCTGCGATAGACATGACGTCATGGCTTCGCTGAAGACTCAGTGTTTGGCGAGCGCCCACCACGTTCGTGAATGGACCTTTCCCATGAAATATGCAAATTAGACCTAGCGCATGCGCTTATCTTAATTGGTGGGCAAGCGGGCTGCCAACCAATCATAGTTTTTCACGGGCGTGCGCGCGTTCCTTCTCACTAACAGTTTGGCGTGCGGTCATTGGCTATTCAGCGTCTCCTGCGCGCGTATTTCGAATTTTGCACGCAACGCGCACTCGTTTGCCCACCAATTTAGTAAAGCGCATGCACCAGTTCTTATTTCATGGGAAAGGTCCATTAGTTGCACGCTATCGCTGTGAGGGGTATGGCTCTAAACAAACAGTGAGTCGTCAGTTCGTTTTTTTCTCCAATGACCCGACGATCACACGATTGTTGAACGCTTCTCTTGGCAGATTGTGTAATTTATATAATCATTTCCCCCCACCTCTTAACAGACAGTTACACTGCATGTATGCAACACACTCTCAAGATCATAATAATAGGCCACCGGTTTTCGGAGAAATTTCCTCGAGTAAGGCTATACTTACTCAAGTTACAAGTTACTTTTGGAACGTCATTTTTTTTTCTTGTTGAACTGATTTTTTCAACAAATCCGTAAAAGCGTGCTCACTAGTTACGTACGGCACTAACTGCTTTAGCACTTTAATGAATGCAGTGAAGAAAAGTTAGAACAATGGTAGGCCGACGGATTATGGTTATTCTAAGGCCTTATCGAATCTTATCGCGAGGTTGAGTGCAACGAAAGATTTCAGATTCATAGTGTTTTCTGAATTGACAACATTATATGCCCTCTTTGTATTGGGCAGGGCACATGAAGGCTATTACTGTATACTACAGAGGAAAAGGCAATTGGCGTACTACACCATAGAGCTCTATAAATAAACTAGAGTGCGCACCCATCGCGTGACGCGTGCCGACAAGGGGACTGCGACGCCATTACCAAAGAGGTGCAAATGCATGGATCTCTAAGGGGCAAACTAATCATATTTTTTACAAAAGAAAGTAGGACATTAAAATTCGCCAATCCCTTGAGGTATTGATGGCCCTTTCTTTCATTACTAAAACACATTTCTATAATATTTAAGTTTCCGCATTCACATCCTTTCGGCTATACCTTTTCCATTCATTACGCGCGATTGCTACTGACATCCGGGCACTTCGAGCTGAAGTTGCCCTCTTTGGTAATGGCGGATGCGCGTCCATGTCGGCGCACGTTCGTACCGCGCATCGATAGGGGAGCTCTTTGGTAAACACCTATATGCTTCGTGTGTGGTAGTACAAGCACTCATTTCCACCAAGAACCATGATTGAGTGGAACCTATGCTGTCTCCAGAAGTAGGCATATACGTCAATCCACCTCAGTCGATAATCTCAAGTCCAAACTAAATAATATGGACTTGACTTCCTTCATTCGGCCCGGGGGACCCACTCCTATTAAAGTCCACTCCACTGGCCATAATCGCCTGCAACAGCATATCCCGTCAACAGAGTTTCTTTGCAGTACTCTACAGATACAGATACAGATATTTTGGAAGAGCGGCCGCGTGAACGTGGCACCAATATTACAATAACAAATAACTTTTGAAGTGATGTGACCACGAAATGGAGAATGCTTCCGACTTTGCTTACTAAAATGGCGCCCAGTGCGTACTACATCCAGATGCGTGTGATCTCGCAAGAGTGGGCTATAGACCCGTCTTCGATGACGTCACGGTTTTGTTTATCGGCCATCTTGGATTACACATGTCGCCAGGTCTATTCTTTATGGGGGAAAAAGAGGTTTATGTACAGTTATGGAATAAATTATTATTCGTGTCACTCGCACACGGTATCCTCGGGAAGGACAAACTTACAGCAACAAAATGAAAATCAAACAACACAAGATAACTGACACTACAGTCTACGCAATTGATGAATGCAACAGTACAGTAATTAAATAGCGTCAAATAATTTCAGATTCTCCCATCCACGTGATGATTGGCGTGCAGGGCAGGCTCCTCCTGTTGCGCGCGAGCACAAAGTTCACAATGAATGAGTCCACGGTGTAGACAGGGTATACATCTATAGGCAGACGAGAGGGGTATAGCGTCGAAGGACGTCAGGCCGGCGAAAGGGACAGATGAAGGGGGACTTAGCTGAGTTTCCAGGGGGTTGAGACGACAATCAGCTCAGGGACAGATGAAGGGGGACTTAGCTGAGTTTCAGGGGGTTGAGACGACAATCAGCTCCACAGGTCGCACGGTACCGTCCCAATCTTGTCTAACGACACGGGAAAGGCAGCAAGGGAACCTGTACCGGGGAGATGATGGGGGTGTGGATGGCTTATGAGAAGGGCGATTCCAGACCAGAGCACGGAGAGCGATGCACTCTACACCAGAGCAAGGAAAGGAATGCGTGCTCAATCGAGTCATTTAAACGTACATTTAACTTGACAATTAATTAATGGGGAATCGAATAAGAAAAAGTCCAAACTAAATCTAAAAAAAGAATAACTATACTGCCTATAGTCATCAGAGATCCAGAATGAAAACAACGCCAAAACACTCGAAATCTTCCAACAACACATACAATTTGGCTCACTCCCAGATTAGCAGTACCAGTTACATGCAAATACTACAAGAACAAAACACAGTGCAGCCAAGCAAACAACAGATGGTGGCAGACCGGCTATTATGCATAAACAAGTGGTCTAAGCATACCACACGCAATGTCAGTCGAAACCTCCCCAGCCTCTTGCCTGGTCTGGGCACAGGGCAAAGGTCAACTTAGAGAAACACAAGCTGGCACACCATTGGAATGTCCAGAGTGGGGTGTTACCAGGCCTACTAGGTCCGTGCTATAGCCTAAGGCGGAAAGAAGTTTCCCACTGTAGCAAAGTGCTTGTATACAAGAAACAAATATTGTTCGACTATGTTTCGACTGAAACCTACCATACTTCGGACTGAATACACACAGAAAAATACAACTTATAAATCCCTATATATAGTTTCTATATTCTAAACAATAAAAATGGGCATTTCTAAAGACATATTCAATAGAGGAGTGGAAAAGAATGAAAACTCATACATTCTAAACAATTCGAATAGAATGGATCATCCTAATGACGAAAGGAATCGGCACTAAGCACAATCAACATATAATATTTACAGATGAAAGGAGCTAATTGATCGTTCACCAAAGTTTCGGAGCAGGAATGCGACAGTCAATGTATACACTGTACGAACGAGTTATCGTCAACCTTGGGGATTGGCAATGAAAACCACACACTCCTTTAAAATACTCAATTAATGAGGATAATTTGACTACAGATGATTATAGAATAATAATAAATGAAAGACAGTTCCAAGGAAACATACCTGTACCGGGGAGATGATGGGGGTGTGGATGGCTTATGAGAAGGGCGATTCCAGACCAGAGCACGGAGAGCGATGCACTCTACACCAGAGCAAGGAAAGGAATGCCGCTCCCACTCACAAACCCAACAACCCATCAATACCGGTCAGGCAATCACCCTGGGAATGTCCTTAAAGAAGAATGAAACCCAGAGAAAATAGTTGGCTTATCTCTTTGGTTGATAAAACCAACCTACAATTACCCTTGTGCAACTCACCTACGAGTTTCATAAAGAGGGAAAAATCATGGAATTCGGTGGTCGAATTCGCGTTCCCTGTACCCGCCATGTTTTCGAAATTCCCGGCAGGTCACTGCGGGGGGTATGACATAATGACGGGCTACCCCCGCATGGGCCAGGACGGACGTATCCCTACAAATAACATGTGTGTACACAACACATGTATACTGCGTGCAGTTTGTATACACTCGCGAGCATGAACGATAGTGTA
Source organism: Luidia sarsii (assembly GCA_949987565.1). Classification (NCBI taxonomy): domain Eukaryota; kingdom Metazoa; phylum Echinodermata; class Asteroidea; order Paxillosida; family Luidiidae; genus Luidia; species Luidia sarsii. The sequence goes on from OX465110.1 coordinate 6,863,958, forward strand.
CTGCCAGGCTTTTGGTTGTAACAATGCCAGCGGAAAAAAGCTAGGGAAATCTGTCCATGCAGTTCCTAACAAGGCCAAGAGATCTGAGTTGTTTGGGAAGTGGGCTGCGGCCATAAAAGTAGAAAATTTTCTCAATGTCGGCTACAAATATAGTCGAAATGACGTGATTTGTAGCGATCACTTCACGGAGTAGTTGGGATCGAGGTTGACTTGCGGGCCAAACTCACCGGCTCGAAGCCGAGAAATATACTGAAAGAACATGCCGTTCCTTCAGTATTTTCACATCGACCAGCGGTGGCATCACGTTCATCGACAGCTTCACGAATTGCCGCATTGGAATCCAGAAAGCTGAGTTAATTTTGATGTTTTTCCTGTATGATACGATCGACTTTTGATGTATGTTTTCGTTTCGGTCCTAGCGTGATTTTTCTCACATGCACGTTCTGCCTAGTCTTTCTCGCAGACGGCTTATCTGTAACTCATGGAGGGTAAACTCCATGGATATACATGTATTGTACCAATTACCATGGAGGAAGAAGGGGGGATACGTACCGTGCCGTATTTTTATTTGTGCTGCAACAAGAACATGGAGCTAGGCCTAATTTACACGTTATCGGAACGCGACTCCAGTCGCCCACACTGTTTATTCCCTGGTCGCTGACCGCAACTCCTGTCACCCAGCGCTATTGTGTGCATAGCATACGCTGGGAAGTGCATGACCCCTGACCCCCACTAAGCTCCACACAGCTTCGCTAACGTGTACAACTGAAATCTCTCCAAAACATCGACCATCTCTTGAATCATTTCTCGTATTTTCCTATTAAAATTACGCGAGCTGAAACAAAAGCCGGACACAGTGGGCTCCCAGTCATAGTTGTCGGACCTTTATTAAACTCAGCCCCTGGTGTATAAGTTATTTTAGGCCTACTTGTTTAGCTGTTATAACAAGGCGCCATTCGGCGAAGATCAAGAAAACAGAGAACCAAAATTGCGCAGCGTTTATTTTGTTACAGATACCAACGTAATGTACACGTGTACAGTAGTACATTACAAGTAGGACAACGTGTACATTGTACACGTGTACAGTACAGTAGTAGTGTGTACATGTACTGTACATTACATGTAGTACACAACGTGTACATCGTACGTGCACTGTACATGTACAGTCCGTGCAACGTATGCAATCAGGAAGCCGTGAAAGTGTTTGTAGATCAAGACTATACGCAATCCCCAAGAATAATTCAAATAATGACCAAAGCGAAAACCAATAAATCTGCAAAGGATTATAAGATTATTTTCTCACACATTGAGGTATAATTCTTTTTTAAATGTTGATTAATTTTTGTAGTTTAAATTAAAATGATTGAACAAGCCTAACTGACCAATCAGACAGGGTCGTCTCCGCCGTGATGTCATACCCCCGCAGTGACCTTCCGGGAATTTCGAAAGCATGGCGGGTTGAGGGAACGCGAATTCGACCACCGAATTACATGATTTTTCCCTCTTTATGAAACTCGTAGGTGAGTTGCACATGGGTAATTGTAGGTTGGTTTTATCAACCAAAGAGATAAGCCAACTATTTTCTCTGGGTTTCATTCTTCTTTAAGTAAACAACAAATCCAGACCATGCTGGACACAGGGCCAAGGCAATCCTCCAGTGGCACTTCTGAGAGAATGCCGACACATGGCTAGGGCAACCCTCCAGTGGCACTTCTGAGAGGATACATGTAACTCTATTCCCAGAAGGGAAAGAAAAAAAATAAAATATGGCCTATAGTATAGTCATACTCAAATTTGGGGGTATGACACTCTCCCCTTTTTGAATCATGTCGTCCCGACATGGATTACGATGTGTCAACACATCAGGAATCATACGCCTATCTGCAGAAAGCAAGTTTGAACCATGGTGAGAAACTGCTTTTGGATAGCCATTTGCTCTTCCATCATCTTGGCTCTCGGCCTGCTCACCCGACCATATCCAAAGCGGTTTGGTGGCCGTCTGCGACGGACTGGCCATCGACCTCTTCGCTCTGGGGGAGCGGGAGAGCTGCTTGTAGTTGATTCAGCTGAAGATAGAGACTCAGACTCGGACGAGGTTTCTGCTGAGGAAACCAGACTGGGAGATGGTTCAGCAGGATCTTCAGCAGCAATGACGGGGAGTGGCTCGGATGCAGAACTCACTGCGCAGCCGTCCTGTTGAGGTTCAGACAGAGCTGGATCCGCGACTGGCTCCGCAGGAGAAAACTCAGGCGCTTCCGGATTCAGACGTCCACCGGTTGATCCCACGTCACTGGTACTAACTCGTCCACTTCTCGGAGCGGGTATCGGGCGAGTCCGCTGCTCAATTGTTAGAGTGGGCACTGACGACTCAGTGAAGAGAGGCACATCATTAGCTGTAGCTGCGATGGAGACGTCCTTCCGTCTGGGAAGGCGGCGTGGTGCAACCCTCGGAGGAGGGTCAGGTGGAGTGACTTGTGGTTCGGGTTGGGCGTCGGGAAGATGCCCACATGGTAACAGCATGTTACGATGCAAAGTTCTATCTGGCCCACCATCCTCCGGTCGCACCACATACACCGGCATGTCATCAGCAATCCTCCTGACGACATGGTAGCAAGTGGTCGTCCAGCGATCGGCCAACTTGTGCTTTCCAGTGAGGCCCACATTCCTCACTAGGACTCGATCGCCGGCTTCCAGGGCTTGGTCGCGCACTCTCCTGTCGTAGCGCTCCTTATTGTAGCTCGCAGATTTGGCAGCTTGCGCAGCGGCCAACTCGTGAGCACGCTTCAAGCGATCCTTCAGGTCTCTGATATATTGATGATGTGAGACTGCATTCTTAGGTGGGTTGTTGATGCCGAACTGCAAGTCAATGGGCAAACGGGGTTCACGGCCAAACATCAGTGAATAGGGTGACATCCCCGTAGCGTTGTTCTTGGTGCAATTATAAGCATGGACCAGAGGGCGTACGTGGAGTCGCCAACTCTTCTTCTTCTCTGCATCCAGGGTCCCGAGCATACTTATGAGAGTTTGGTTGAATCTCTCAACTTGCCCGTTCCCCTGCGGATGATAAGGCGTGGTGCGAGACTTCCTAATACCAGCCAGCTCACACATCTCCTTGATTAGCCTAGCTTCAAAACCACGGCCCTGGTCTGAATGGAGCCGCTCGGGGAATCCGTAATGGATGAAGAATTCTTCCCACAACACCTTTGCCACCGTCTTCGCTTTCTGGTTCCTAGTTGGGTACGCCTGGGAATATCTGGTGAAATGGTCGGTAATCACGAGGATGTTTGTCGTGTTCTTGCTGTCAGGCTCCAGAGAAAGGAAGTCCATACACACCAATTCCATGGGGTGGGTAGTGGTAATGGGGACCATTGGCGCTCTTCGCGTCACCTTCTGCTTTCGACGGAGACATCGGGGACACGTCTTACACAATTTCTCAATGTCCTCAGCCATTCGGGGCCAGTAGAAGCGGGTTCGGGCAAGGTCTAGGGTTCTCTCATAGCCCAAGTGTCCGATCTGGTCATGCACCCCATCAAAAGCGATGTGACGCTGGCTTTTGGGAAGAACCAGTTGTTGTCTTGGTACCCCTCCCTGACCTGCGCTTTCTCGGTACAGTATTCCATCCCCCAGAACCAGACGCTTCCACTGTCGCAAGTATATCTTGACCCCGTCTGACAGGGTGGACCGTTCCTCCATATCAGGCTGTTTCCCACTCTTGAGGCAATCGACTATGAACTTTATTTCTGCGTCACCCTCCTGCAAACCAATCCAATCAGTGGTGGTCAGCCCAGAAATGGAGTCCCGGTCTGGCTGTTCAGCACTGGAAAACTCGTCAAGTACGGCATTTGTACTATCTGTAATAGTCTCCAGCAAGACACAGGTAGTGACGTTGTCATCTCCGACGACCTCGACTATTTGTTGACAAACACTAGACACTGTCGGCGCATCCAAAGTCACGTCAGCACCACCCAGAACTCTATCACGCAACTGCTGGATCTGCTTGTCGTGATCAATAGATTCTTCATCTTGGGGCATAATACCGTGCGGACGTCTAGAGAGGCCATCAGCATCAGCATTCTTCGAACCAGGCCTGTACTGAATACTGAAATTGTAACCAGCAAGGGCTGCCAACCACCGCTGCCCAGTCGCATCGAGTTTAGCCGACGTCAGGATGTAGGTCAAGGGGTTGTTATCTGTCAAGACTTTAAAGTTACCACCATATAAATAATCATGGAACTTCTCGGTTATTGACCACTTAAGTGCCAAGAACTCAAGTTTGTGAGCAGGGTAGTTGGCCTCGCTCTTCGACAGGCCTCTGCTGGCGTAGGCGATGACCCTTATACTTCCTTCCTGCTCCTGGTAAAGCGCTGCTCCAAGGCCGGTGATGCTGGCATCTGTGTGAAGCAGAAAGGGAGAGTCGTAGTCCACAAACCCCAGGACCGGAGATGCTGTCAGCTTCTCAATCAGAGTATCAAACGCATCCTGGCAACGAGGTGTCCAGAGAGCCCCAAAGGGTTCGGTGGCACTCCTGCAGTTGGTCTTCTGTTTTCTCCCCTTTTTGAATCTCTTCTTGGTGAGGTCACACCCAGCAGTCAGTTGATTTAGAGGCCGGGCAATGGAGGAGTAGTTGGCAACAAATCTTCGGTAGTAGCCCGTGAATCCTAAAAAGGACTTCAGCTCTCGGGCATTTGCTGGGGTAGGCCAGGACTTCACTGCTTTGACCTTGTCTGGATCGGTGCTGACTCCGTCTCTGGACACTACATGGCCAAGACATTTGACAGAGGTCTGAAAGAATTGGCATTTTGCGGGGTTTAGTTTGAGGCCAAACTCCTGCAAGCGATCCAGAACCTCCATCAGCTTCCGCTCGTGTTCTCCCAGCGTTTTGGAGAAGATGAGGAGATCATCTAAGTAAACCATCACATCCATAAGGTTAAGATCTCCCACACACTTCTCCATAAGCCTTTGAAAGGTCGCCGGGGCATTGGTGATGCCCTGTGGCATCCGGTTGAACTCGAAGAACCCCAGGGGACACCAGAAAGCTGTCTTCGACTTGTCAGCCTCCTTCAGCTCTATCTGGTAGTACCCGGACTTTAGGTCCAGACAGCTGAACCACTGGGCACCATTGAGAGCATGGAGGGTCTCCTCAATTCTCGGTATCGAGTATTGGTCCCTGATCGTCCTCGAGTTCAACTTCCTATAATCAATGCATAACCGGACATCGCCATTCTTCTTGCGAACGACGACAATCGGTGATGCGAATTGACTTTCGGAAGGCCGGATGATGTCACGGTCAAGCAGCTCCCTCAGGTGTCTTCTCACGTCTAGGTAGTCTGCAGGGGCGATGTTCCTGGACCTCACACGGAAAGGAGAGTCGTCAGTAAGGTGAATTTGATGTTTGACTGCTGATGTGCAGCCAATATCCAAATCCCCTCTGGAAAACACCTGCGACTTCTCACGTAAGAGCCGGGTGACCCTTTCTTTCGTCTCTTCCGGGATTGGCGAACCCTTGAAGTCAAAATCCGGCGGTCGCTCTTCTGGGACTTCAATATCCTCACAACTAGCCCGATATCTAGGGGGTGTGGCCTTTTCGTCCAACGTATCTTGGTATAGGGACTTGAGCACCTCCACGGCATATGCACGGGCGATGGTGATACCTTCTGGGAGAATGATGTCATGCTCGGACTCATTTCTCACCATCACTGACACCTCGCGCCCTGAATTTGGGGAAGTGACCTCTACTGTCCGTTGGACGACCAAGCCACCAGGGGAAAAGCAGCCTTCGTCAGCCTCCACCATGATAACTGCCTCCGCCTGGACCGGGTCATCGATCGAGCCTCGCAGTTCTACATGGCTGCCCCTCATAATCATCTTCGGGCCGCTGTTCATCCGAACATCTGAAACTTTGCCGTCCGGCCTGGTCGTCATGGCTGAGGCTTCAATCTGGAGGTAGGCTGCCACCCAAGCGCTGGTTACCGGTAACTTCTGGAGGAAGTTTGGGCCGGCCTCCTGTCTGCAACTCTCCAACAGTCTCCCCACAATACTGGTGTTTGTGCCTAGAAGGAGAGGTGCTCGGTGATTGCCATCTCGACTTGGAGTGACCAGTGCCAACGTCGTGGTTTCCATGTCAACTCCAGCCGTCTCTCGTGTGAATCGCACTTTCACCTCGATGTATCCTAGGTAAGGCACCGATCGTCCACTAGCTCCCACCACAAGAAGGTTGGTGATGGGCAGAAGTGGATGATGACGGAGATGAGTCCTGTAAAAGGACTCGGCGATGCACGTTACCTGGGACCCAGTATCCATAAGGCACGGGACTTGGTTACCTTCTATCTCAGCAGTAAGAATTGCCGCGTTACCGACCAGCTTCTTCGGTAGCCCTTGGAGGGGGCTACTATCCACGCTGAAGCAGAGAGTAGACTTCTGGTATTCATCTCGCCTTATGGGACTTCGAAAACTCTCGGCCGCAGGTTGTCCCGCTACTGGCGGCCACCTTCGTTTCCCGACGGGGTAGTGGGCTTGCACCTCGAAGCCATCTGCTGCTGAACTAGAGGAGCATTGGTCTCGTTGGTGCAGTCAGTTAACCGATGTCCCTGCTGTCCACAGTTGAAGCATATCAGTGGATACCGGGCTCTTGGCTTCACGACTTGGCGGTTGTTCGGATGTGGGCGTGACCAGGTAGGCTTCTGTTGCCCAGGACTAGCAGAAACCGCATGGTGATGATCACTCGTCTGAACTGCTGCCAACTGCTGCTGAAGGAGAGCTACAGCTTCCCGGAGCTGTTTCACATCATCAACCGGGATGGACGATGCCTCTGCTGCGACAGCTACTCGCTTCGTGGCCACCTTCTGCTCGCCAACTCTCCTCTGCTCCTTCTCACGCTCTCTCTGCTCCTCCAGCCGCAGCTCTTGCAGGAGAGATACGAAATCGGGCGGGGTTGGGCGTTTCTTCAGGTCGAGCTTCATCAGCAGAGGTTCATTGTAGAGACAGCCCCTCGTGAATTGTTGGATGCGCACATTGTCGACTCGGTCAGGGTTCACACCACCAGCTTCCTGCACACGAGTCAACAACTCTTGCAACCGCACAAGGTACTCGGAAGCTGCCTCTTGTGGCTTTTGAAAGCACTCACTGAACCGCAGATAGAGTTCATCCCCATCGGCAGTCACACCATAAGCTTTCTCCAAGCCTACCAAACACTCTTCGGCAGTGGCCCCCTTCCCCAAGGCCCATACGATATTGCTCGCCGGGGGGAGAAGAGACTCGATCACTCGGCTAAGCTTCTCTGACGGAGTGATGCCACAGTCCTCGACCAACTGGAGTGCGGGCCTCTTCCAGCTCTCGTAGTCGAATTCCCCGGCCGGTACAGGTAGCTTGCCAGAGAATAGTCGCAGTCGCCGCCTGTGAGTAGACGGCGCAGAAACGACATGTTTCACTACCGCTTCCCCCACTACCTCGGGTATAGATTGGTCTGATGGACCGGGATTGGACTGAGTGGTGGGTAGATCGTCAATGGTTTTGCCATGGGTCTTCAATAAGTCTGCTAAGGCCTCCTTAAAATCTGCATCAGACATGGTCACTTAATTACTTACAAGAGAAAGTATGTAATTATCATCCAACACGATTCAAATGTGGGAACAACATGAAATAGAAAAAAAGCAACAACAAGATGCAATAATGCGACAAAGAAAATTGTGCGAGCAAAATGTTAACTGTGGTTGCTAATAAGCTTGATTAGCAATATAACCTCAATCCGGGTGGTGCCTCCAATTTTGTCGCCAGGTCTATTCTTTATGCAGAAAAACCTTAGCTCTCCGGTTCGACAAAATAACAAAAAAAAAAGAATACAACAAGGGGGAAAAAGAGGTTTATGTACAGTTATGGAATAAATTATTATTCGTGTCACTCGCACACGGTATCCTCGGGAAGGACAAACTTACAGCAACAAAATGAAAATCAAACAACACAAGATAACTGACACTACAGTCTACGCAATTGATGAATGCAACAGTACAGTAATTAAATAGCGTCAAATAATTTCAGATTCTCCCATCCACGTGATGATTGGCGTGCAGGGCAGGCTCCTCCTGTTGCGCGCGAGCACAAAGTTCACAATGAATGAGTCCACGGTGTAGACAGGGTATACATCTATAGGCAGACGAGAGGGGTATAGCGTCGAAGGACGTCAGGCCGGCGAAAGGGACAGATGAAGGGGGACTTAGCTGAGTTTCCAGGGGGTTGAGACGACAATCAGCTCAGGGACAGATGAAGGGGGACTTAGCTGAGTTTCAGGGGGTTGAGACGACAATCAGCTCCACAGGTCGCACGGTACCGTCCCAATCTTGTCTAACGACACGGGAAAGGCAGCAAGGGAACCTGTACCGGGGAGATGATGGGGGTGTGGATGGCTTATGAGAAGGGCGATTCCAGACCAGAGCACGGAGAGCGATGCACTCTACACCAGAGCAAGGAAAGGAATGCGTGCTCAATCGAGTCATTTAAACGTACATTTAACTTGACAATTAATTAATGGGGAATCGAATAAGAAAAAGTCCAAACTAAATCTAAAAAAAGAATAACTATACTGCCTATAGTCATCAGAGATCCAGAATGAAAACAACGCCAAAACACTCGAAATCTTCCAACAACACATACAATTTGGCTCACTCCCAGATTAGCAGTACCAGTTACATGCAAATACTACAAGAACAAAACACAGTGCAGCCAAGCAAACAACAGATGGTGGCAGACCGGCTATTATGCATAAACAAGTGGTCTAAGCATACCACACGCAATGTCAGTCGAAACCTCCCCAGCCTCTTGCCTGGTCTGGGCACAGGGCAAAGGTCAACTTAGAGAAACACAAGCTGGCACACCATTGGAATGTCCAGAGTGGGGTGTTACCAGGCCTACTAGGTCCGTGCTATAGCCTAAGGCGGAAAGAAGTTTCCCACTGTAGCAAAGTGCTTGTATACAAGAAACAAATATTGTTCGACTATGTTTCGACTGAAACCTACCATACTTCGGACTGAATACACACAGAAAAATACAACTTATAAATCCCTATATATAGTTTCTATATTCTAAACAATAAAAATGGGCATTTCTAAAGACATATTCAATAGAGGAGTGGAAAAGAATGAAAACTCATACATTCTAAACAATTCGAATAGAATGGATCATCCTAATGACGAAAGGAATCGGCACTAAGCACAATCAACATATAATATTTACAGATGAAAGGAGCTAATTGATCGTTCACCAAAGTTTCGGAGCAGGAATGCGACAGTCAATGTATACACTGTACGAACGAGTTATCGTCAACCTTGGGGATTGGCAATGAAAACCACACACTCCTTTAAAATACTCAATTAATGAGGATAATTTGACTACAGATGATTATAGAATAATAATAAATGAAAGACAGTTCCAAGGAAACATACCTGTACCGGGGAGATGATGGGGGTGTGGATGGCTTATGAGAAGGGCGATTCCAGACCAGAGCACGGAGAGCGATGCACTCTACACCAGAGCAAGGAAAGGAATGCCGCTCCCACTCACAAACCCAACAACCCATCAATACCGGTCAGGCAATCACCCTGGGAATGTCCTTAAGTAAACAACAAATCCAGACCATGCTGGACACAGGGCCAAGGCAATCCTCCAGTGGCACTTCTGAGAGAATGCCGACACATGGCTAGGGCAACCCTCCAGTGGCACTTCTGAGAGGATACATGTAACTCTATTCCCAGAAGGGAAAGAAAAAAAATAAAATATGGCCTATAGTATAGTCATACTCAAATTTGGGGGTATGACACACACATGAGCACGTCACCGCCGTTACTAAGTCAGCTGTGCATACAAACAACTCCACGTGCACGGCGGCAACTTTTAAACTCGTCGTAGTTGTACTACTACTATTACTACTGCTACTGTTTACTAGTATTAATTACTAGTTGTGCCACTTATGAATTCCTTTTCGCTCCTTTTCAATGCACCACACAACCAGTGGAGGAATCTCTTTTTATTCCTCTGTGGTTGTACCAGGGATTGGAGGTACTTGTTCTGTTGAAAGATGATTAACTTTTGCGCTGTCCTTGGCTGTGAAAGCAGGGGGATCGTGATAAGAAATCTTTTTATCGTTTACCCGCTGTACTGACAAGAGAACAAGAGAACTCGTACACTTTCGCTAAAAAGACGGACGAAATGGTTGTCTCGGGTTAATTGTGTACGGATCTATTCCAGCAATAAAGCCGAGAATGTCGAGAGAACTGTAATAAGCCGACCGTGCAGCATTCAAATTCGTCATGGTGACTAACGTAACGTTAAACGAACACAAACGTGCGAGCGACAGCGTATTGTATGTACTCCAAGATGGCGGATCTCGATGTTTCTAGTAGCGACGTGACGTCAGTAAGAAGGGTCTATAGCGCTTGTTTGTAGTGGATATCTGTGATACTATAGGCCTAAGCCTAAGCCCGAGCCTAAGCCTTTAATTAAGGACATTGCAGTCATTTAGCGGACAGTTTGCAGGTAAAGATGATTTGTTTGTCTTAAATCAATTTGTTTTGGAAGTGCACATCGCAAATGGAATTTCACGTTAATGGTTACATTGCCCCTTGATCAACGCCATAATACATGAACACTAATACAATAATATTTTTTTAAGATTGACAAGCTCAGTGCCTGTGAGTACTGCAGCAGTTGGCAGCGTTCAGGCCACCGAGCTAAAGGATCACCGATAGAGGGCGCCCTACACGCAAAATGACCCATAACAATAATGGTACGTGCCAGATCCCCGAAGTAAGATAGCTGACTTTGGATGCGAACAATTCAGTTCCATACTAAAAAGTCTCTGGGTTCTTGTGGCTGTACCGAAAATTTAGCTTTGACCATAATATCCAAGACTAAATTATCTGGGAATGGCAAAGAAAACTGTGAATGGACCAAGAACTGTGTCATCACTCTCACTATCTGAGCTATCCATCATGCCCATGAGATCATGAAGGGGTACATTTCAAACTCCATTATTAGCAACAGTTTACGATCATTTAGTTTAAAATTTTCACTGTAACTGATTCGGGAAAATGTGTATCAAAAAAATTGCCATCTCATAAATATTAATGCGGCACTGAACTACCACTGAAGTTGGCACTGGTTGACTATTAATATTGTTTCAAATTGAATCGAAAAAGAAATTTGAAAAGATGACGTCATCTGGTGTCGAGTTACGTCACGTTATCTCATTGGATGTTAAAAACAATATGGGGCGAGTTGTTTAGATTCGTACCTGTATAGGTATTTGCGTGGTAGCGTGGTACGAATATGTTGGGGCGAGTTACTTACGCTTGCTTTTACGTAAGTATTTGTGAAGTAACGTTGGAACCCTTGTCCCTTGGCCTAACTATCCTCCACCGAGAGGAAAAATGATTCTACAAGAGCACCGTCCGCCTCTATTCTTGTCAACGGGTTTTGCTAGATATTCAAAGGCTGGATGGTCATCCTCTCAGACTCGTTCGGTTCAAAGATACGCAAGGACAAGAGTAAAACAATTCTACAATAGTCAACGGGTCTCGCTGGATAATCAAAGGTTTGGTGGTCATCCTCTCAGACCTGTTCGGTTCAAAGATACGCAAGGACAAGAGTAAAATAATTCTACAATAGTCAACGGGTCTCGCTTGATATTCAAAGTTTGGGTGGTCATCCTTTCAGACCTGTTCGGTCCAAAAATACGCAAGGACAAGAGTAAAATAAATCTACAATAGTCAACGGGTCTCGCTGGATAATCATAGGTTGGGTGGTCATTCTCTCAGACCTGTTCGGTCCAAAGATACGCAAGGACAAGAGTAAAATAATTCTACAATAGTCAACGGGTCTCGCTGGATATTCAAAGGTTTGGTGGTCATCCTCTCAGACCTGTTCGGTCCAAAGATACGCAAGGACAAGAGTAAAATAAATCAACAATAGTCAATGGGTCTCGCTGGATATTCAAAGGTTGGGTGGTCATCCCCTCAGACCTGTTCGGTGTGATACACAATGATATGCGTGACAGCGTCGGGTGAATAGGGGGCGAGTTGTTTAGATTTGTACCTGTATAGGTATTTGCGTGGTAGCCTGGTACGAATATGGGGCGAGTTACTTACGTTTGCTTTTGCGTATTTGTGAAGTAACGTTGGAACCTTTGTCCCTTTGTCTATCTATTTTACTGCCATTTTACTGCGCCATACATAATAATTATGGCTTACGGAGGTATTTTAGTGTGCTGCACCCTTTACTCGCGACGAAATCCAAAAGCCCGCCGCCAACGGCCATGTCCCGTAATTTTAATCGGGTTCGCTAACATGTATAAGATGTCCGTAACTGTTGCGTACCACAAGTGGCCTTGTGTGAAAGACGCTCGCCTGCCAACGTGTAGGTCCGTGGTTCGATCCCGGGGGTATTTTCCCCTTTTTTTTCTCAGCACGATAGTGCGGTATAAGGTGTTTAAAAAACTCCCGCAAACACCAACGTCGCATGTGGCGCATCTAGATGGGTCGCTGTGACGCTGGGACTGTCCTCGTAATCCAGGTTCGCGTCTTCGTAAAGGGACACATGCGTTTGGTCGACTCGGCGGCCAAGGTCTAGGGGCCGCTGTGTTTCCTCCCTCACATGGCGCGTGGGTCTACGGGCCTATATGGATGAGGGTAGGGAAGGACGTGCGGTGGACCGGTACCGAGGCCTTAAGAGCTCTAATAGATCCGTGCACACGGGACGACCCTGGAGGTCCCGGGGATCTGAAAGCTTGGTCTGACACCGCATAACTTTGTTTCTCGCAAACTTTGATTTTTTAAGTGTTTCGTGCTTGTTTTTTCTATTTATTTTTCGCTGTTTGGTCTTCCGAAACAGCTTTTGTTTTCGGGGTTTTTTTCTATACATTTTGTTTTTTTCTCCCCTTTTTTGTCCATCTGTTTCGGTCTTCCGAAACGGCTCTTGTCTTCGTTCTGTTTTGTTTTCCTATTAAGTTTTTTCTTAGTTATTTTGGTCTTTCAAAAACAGCTCTTGTTTTCGTTTTTTGTAAATACCCTTTTTCACTTTTTTTTAACGTGTAAGATATCCGAAACTGTTGCTTAACACAAGCGTCCTTGTGTGAAGGACGCTCGACTGCCAACGTGTAGGTCCGTGGTTCGATCCCGGGTGTATTTTTCACTTTTTTTTTTTTTCAGCACGACTCTGCTGGATAAGGTGTTTAAAAAACTCCTGCAAACACCAACGTCGCATGTGGAGCATCTCGATGGGTCTGTGTGAAGTTGGGACTCTCCTCGTAATCCAGGCTCGCGTCTCCGTATAGACCCGTCTTCGATGACGTCACGGTTTTGTTTATCGGCCATCTTGGATTTAACACATGAGCACGTCATCACCGCCGTTACTAAGTCAGCTGTGCATACAAACAACTCCACATGCACGGCGGAAAGTTTTGAACTCGTCGTAGTTGTACCACTACTACTACTGCTTTTTACTATAGTATTACTAGTTGTGCCATAGAGGAATCTCGTTTTATTCCTCCGTGGTTGTATCATGGATTAGAGGTACTTGTTTTGTTGAAAGATGATTAACTTTTGCGCTGACCTTGGCTGTGGAAGCAGGGGGGATCGTGATAAGAAATTTTTTTATCGTTTACCCGCTGTACTGACAAGAGAAGCTCATCATTATTATTGTTTGGTCATGGGGGGATCGCATGGAACCTGACGGTAGTATTATACTACACCGTATAATGATAGACACGGAGAATGGACCATGAACAAATAGAGTTCTCAACCCCGACTACATCTAAGGGCTGACTTCAGAAACTGATGGAACAGACTTTAGACAACATTTCTAGGTAGTATGCGGCCTCAAATTCTGGCTGCACATTTTGTGAAATAATTATTTTCAACAAAAGGATTATAACAAAAACATGAGAAAAGTCAACAAATGGGTTTACGCACTTGCTTGTTACTTATTTTCCAATCTGTTTTCTCTGTTAATAAATTACGAATCAGAGTGATATACAAAAATGTTGCAAACTGCTTACTGACTGAAATTACCCAAATGCAAATCTTAAAATTTAGTGGGCCTGACGTTTCGATCCTAGCAGGACCTTTCTCAGAGGCCTTTCTCTGCCATTGAGAAAGGTCCTGCTAGGATCGAAAGCGGTTTCGAACACGATTTTTGTCAACCATTCAATTTGCTGCTTCCCTCAATCTATATGATATCCGAATTTGTACCGTTTGATCAATGATCATCAGCTTCGGGTGGTCTTCAATAATAATGTGTCAGTGTAATGCGTCACTTGACATTAAAGCTGCATTATTTTAACTGGGAAGAGTTATCGTATTGTGCATGTTGCTTCAGGTTGAAACTTTGCTTGAGTTTAGAATCGACAATATTAAAGGTAAAATTTAACTGACATGACATGATTTTCACGTCAAACCTCATTAACATTTTCACTTGAACAATTTTGTACATGAATGCCATTGTACTGCGCCATACATAATAATTATGGCTTACGGAAGTATTTTAGTGTGCTGCACCCTTTACTCGCGACGAAATCCAAAAAGCCCGCCGCCAACGGCCATGTCCCGTAATTTTAATCGGGTTCGCTAACATGTATAAGATGTCCGTAACTGTTGCGTACCACAAGTGGCCTTGTGTGAAAGACGCTCGCCTGTCAACGTGTAGGTCCGTGGTTCGATCCCGGGGGTATTTTTCCCTTTTTTTTCTCAGCACGATAGTGCGGTATAAGGTGTTTAAAAAACTCCCGCAAACACCAACGTCGCATGTGGCGCATCTAGATGGGTCGCTGTGACGCTGGGACTGTCCTCGTAATCCAGGTTCGCGTCTTCGTAAAGGGACACATGCGTTTGGTCGACTCGGCGGCCAAGGTCTAGGGGCCGCTGTGTTTCCTCCCTCACATGGCGCGTGGGTCTACGGGCCTATATGGATGAGGGTAGGGAAGGACGTGCGGTGGACCGGTACCGAGGCCTTAAGAGCTCTAATAGATCCGTGCACACGGGACGACCCTGGAGGTCCCGGGGATCTGAAAGCTTGGTCTGACACCGCATAACTTTTTTTCTCGCAAACTTTGATTTTTTAAGTGTTTCGTGCTTGTTTTTTCTATTCATTTTTCGCTGTTTGGTCTTCCGAAACAGCTTTTGTTTTCGGTTTTTTTTTCTATACATTTTGTTTTTTTCTCCCCTTTTTTGTCCATCTGTTTCGGTCTTCCGAAACGGCTCTTGTCTTCGTTCTGTTTTGTTTTCCTATTAAATTTTTTTCTTAGTTATTTCGGTCTTTCAAAAACAGCTCTTGTTTTCGTTTTTTGTAAATACCCTTTTTCACTTTTTTTTGAACGTGTAAGATATCCGAAACTGTTGCGTAATACAAGTGTCCTTGTGTGAAAGACGCTCGACTGCCAATGTGTAGGTTCGTGGTTCGATCCCGGGTGTATTTTTCACTTATTTTTTTCTCAGCACGACTGTGCTGCATAAGGTGTTTAAAAAACTCCTGCAAACACCAACGTCGCATGTGGCGCATCTCGATGGGTCGGTGTGATGCTGGGACTCTCCTCGTAATCCAGGCAGGCGAGCGTCTTTTTTTTTCTCAGCACGATAGTGCGGTATAAGGTGTTTAAAAAACTCCCGCAAACACCAACGTCGCATGTGGCGCATCTAGATGGGTCGCTGTGACGCTGGGACTGTCCTCGTAATCCAGGTTCGCGTCTTCGTAAAGGGACACATGCGTTTGGTCGACTCGGCGGCCAAGGTCTAGGGGCCGCTGTGTTTCCTCCCTCACATGGCGCGTGGGTCTACGGGCCTATATGGATGAGGGTAGGGAAGGACGTGCGGTGGACCGGTACCGAGGCCTTAAGAGCTCTAATAGATCCGTGCACACGGGACGACCCTGGAGGTCCCGGGGATCTGAAAGCTTGGTCTGACACCGCATAACTTTTTTTCTCGCAAACTTTGATTTTTTAAGTGTTTCGTTCTTGTTTTTTCTATTCTTTTTTCGCTGTTTGGTCTTCCGAAACAGCTTTTGTTTTCGGTTTTTTTTTCTATACATTTTGTTTTTTTCTCCCCTTTTTTGTTCATCTGTTTCGGTCTTCCGAAACGGCTCTTGTCTTCGTTCTGTTTTGTTTTCCTATTAAATTTTTTTCTTAGTTCTTTCGGTCTTTCAAAAACAGCTCTTGTTTTCGTTTTTTGTAAATACCCTTTTTCACTTTTTTTTTAACGTGTAAGATATCCGAAACTGTTGCGTAATACAAGTGTCCTTGTGTGAAAGACGCTCGACTGCCAATGTGTAGGTTCGTGGTTCGATCCCGGGTGTATTTTTCACTTATTTTTTTCTCAGCACGACTGTGCTGCATAAGATGTTTAAAAAACTCCTGCAAACACCAACGTCGCATGTGGCGCATCTCGATGGGTCGGTGTGATGCTGGGACTCTCCTCGTAATCCAGGTTCGCGTCTCCGTATAGACCCGTCTTCGATGACGTCACGGTTTTGTTTATCGGCCATCTTGGATTTAACACATGAGCACGTCATCACCGCCGTTACTAAGTCAGCTGTGCATACAAACAACTCCACATGCACGGCGGCAAGTTTTGAACTCGTCGTAGTTGTACTACTACTACTACTGCTTTTTACCATAGTATTACTAGTTGTGCCATAGAGGAATCTCTTTTTATTCCTCCGTGGTTGTATCATGGATTAGAGGTACTTGTTTTGTTGAAAGATGATTAACTTTTGCGCTGTCCTTGGCTGTGGAAGCAGGGGGGATCGTGATAAGAAATAATTTTATCGTTTACCCGCTGTACTGACAAGAGAAGCTCATCATTATTATTGTTTGGTCATGGGGG
Source organism: Luidia sarsii (assembly GCA_949987565.1). NCBI lineage: Eukaryota > Metazoa > Echinodermata > Asteroidea > Paxillosida > Luidiidae > Luidia > Luidia sarsii. The sequence continues at coordinate 6,880,817 of OX465110.1, forward strand.
GATCGCATGGAACCTGACGGTAGTATTATACTACACTGTATAATGATAGACACGGAGAATGGACCATGAACAAATAGAGTTCTCAACCCCGACTACATCTAAGGGCTGACTTCAGAAACTGATGGAACAGACTTTAGACAACATTTCTAGGTAGTATTCCGCCTCAAATTCTGGCAGCACATTTTGTGAAATAATTATTTTCAACAAAAGGATTATAAAGAAAAACATGAGAAAAGTCAACAAATGGGTTTAAGCACTTGCTTGTTACTTATTTTCCAATCTGTTTTCTCTGTTAATAAATTACGAATCAGAGTGATATACAAAAATGTTGCAAACTGCTTACTGACTGAAATTACCCAAATGCAAATCTTAAAATTTAGTGGGCCTGACGTTTCGATCCTAGCAGGACCTTTCTCAGAGGCCTTTCTCTGCCATTGAGAAAGGTCCTGCTAGGATCGAAAGCGGTTTCGAACACGATTTTTGTCAACCATTCAATTTGCTGCTTCCCTCAATCTATATGATATCCGAATTTGTACCGTTTGATCAATGATCATCAGCTTCGGGTGGTCTTCAATAATAATGTGTCAGTGTAATGCGTCACTTGACATTAAAGCTGCATTATTTTAACTGGGAAGAGTTATCGTATTGTACATGTTGCTTCAGGTTGAAACTTTGCTTGAGTTTAGAATCGACAATATTAAAGGTAAAATTTAACTGACATGACATGATTTTCACGTCAAACCTCATTAACATTTTCACTTGAACAATTTTGTACATGAATGCCATTGTACTGCGCCATACATAATAATTATGGCTTACGGAAGTATTTTAGTGTGCTGCACCCTTTACTCGCGACGAAATCCAAAAAGCCCGCCGCCAACGGCCATGTCCCGTAATTTTAATCGGGTTCGCTAACATGTATAAGATGTCCGTAACTGTTGCGTACCACAAGTGGCCTTGTGTGAAAGACGCTCGCCTGTCAACGTGTAGGTCCGTGGTTCGATCCCGGGGGTATTTTTCCCTTTTTTTTTCTCAGCACGATAGTGCGGTATAAGGTGTTTAAAAAACTCCCGCAAACACCAACGTCGCATGTGGCGCATCTAGATGGGTCGCTGTGACGCTGGGACTGTCCTCGTAATCCACGTTCGCGTCTTCGTAAAGGGACACATGCGTTTGGTCGACTCGGCGGCCAAGGTCTAGGGGCCGCTGTGTTTCCTCCCTCACATGGCGCGTGGGTCTACGGGCCTATATGGATGAGGGTAGGGAAGGACGTGCGGTGGACCGGTACCGAGGCCTTAAGAGCTCTAATAGATCCGTGCACACGGGACGACCCTGGAGGTCCCGGGGATCTGAAAGCTTGGTCTGACACCGCATAACTTTTTTTCTCGCAAACTTTGATTTTTTAAATGTTTCGTGCTTGTTTTTTCTATTCATTTTTCGCTGTTTGGTCTTCCGAAACAGCTTTTGTTTTCGGTTTTTTTTTCTATACATTTTGTTTTTTTCTCCCCTTTTTTGTCCATCTGTTTCGGTCTTCCGAAACGGCTCTTGTCTTCGTTCTGTTTTGTTTTCCTATTAAATTTTTTTCTTAGTTATTTCGGTCTTTCAAAAACAGCTCTTGTTTTCGTTTTTTGTAAATACCCTTTTTCACTTTTTTTTTAACGTGTAAAATATCCGAAACTGTTGCGTAATACAAGTGTCCTTGTGTGAAAGACGCTCGACTGCCAACGTGTAGGTTCGTGGTTCGATCCCGGGTGTATTTTTCACTTATTTTTTTCTCAGCACGACTGTGCTGCATAAGGTGTTTAAAAAAACTCCTGCAAACACCAACGTCGCATGTGCCGCATCTCGATGGGTCGGTGTGATGCTGGGACTCTCCTCGTAATCCAGGTTCGCGTCTCCGTATAGACCCGTCTTCGATGACGTCACGGTTTTGTTTATCGGCCATCTTGGATTTAACACATGAGCACGTCATCACCGCCGTTACTAAGTCAGCTGTGCATACAACAACTCCACATGCACGGCGGCAAGTTTTGAACTCGTCGTAGTTGTACTACTACTACTACTGCTTTTTACTATAGTATTACTAGTTGTGCCATAGAGGAATCTCTTTTTATTCCTCCGTGGTTGTATCATGGATTAGAGGTACTTGTTTTGTTGAAAGATGATTAACTTTTGCGCTGTCCTTGGCTGTGGAAGCAGGGGGGATCGTGATAAGAAATAATTTTATCGTTTACCCGCTGTACTGACAAGAGAAGCTCATCATTATTATTGTTTGGTCATGGGGGGATCGCATGGAACCTGACGGTAGTATTATACTACACTGTATAATGATAGACACGGAGAATGGACCATGAACAAATAGAGTTCTCAACCCCGACTTCATCTAAGGGCTGACTTCAGAAACTGATGGAACAGACTTTAGACAACATTTCTAGGTAGTATGCGGCCTCAAATTCTGGCAGCACATTTTGTGAAATAATTATTTTCAACAAAAGGATTATAAAGAAAAACATGAGAAAAGTCAACAAATGGGTTTAAGCACTTGCTTGTTACTTATTTTCCAATCTGTTTTCTCTGTTAATAAATTACGAATCAGAGTGATATACAAAAATGTTGCAAACTGCTTACTGACTGAAATTACCCAAATGCAAATCTTAAAATTTAGTGGGCCTGACGTTTCGATCCTAGCAGGACCTTTCTCAGAGGCCTTTCTCTGCCATTGAGAAAGGTCCTGCTAGGATCGAAAGCGGTTTCGAACACGATTTTTGTCAACCATTCAATTTGCTGCTTCCCTCAATCTATATGATATCCGAATTTGTACCGTTTGATCAATGATCATCAGCTTCGGGTGGTCTTCAATAATAATGTGTCAGTGTAATGCGTCACTTGACATTAAAGCTGCATTATTTTAACTGGGAAGAGTTATCGTATTGTACATGTTGCTTCAGGTTGAAACTTTGCTTGAGTTTAGAATCGACAATATTAAAGGTAAAATTTAACTGACATGACATGATTTTCACGTCAAACCTCATTAACATTTTCACTTGAACAATTTTGTACATGAATGCCATTGTACTGCGCCATACATAATAATTATGGCTTACGGAAGTATTTTAGTGTGCTGCACCCTTTACTCGCGACGAAATCCAAAAAGCCCGCCGCCAACGGCCATGTCCCGTAATTTTAATCGGGTTCGCTAACATGTATAAGATGTCCGTAACTGTTGCGTACCACAAGTGGCCTTGTGTGAAAGACGCTCGCCTGCCAACGTGTAGGTCCGTGGTTCGATCCCGGGGGTATTTTTCCCTTTTTTTTTCTCAGCACGATAGTGCGGTATAAGGTGTTTAAAAAACTCCCGCAAACACCAACGTCGCATGTGGCGCATCTAGATGGGTCGCTGTGACGCTGGGACTGTCCTCGTAATCCAGGTTCGCGTCTTCGTAAAGGGACACATGCGTTTGGTCGACTCGGCGGCCAAGGTCTAGGGGCCGCTGTGTTTCCTCCCTCACATGGCGCGTGGGTCTACGGGCCTATATGGATGAGGGTAGGGAAGGACGTGCGGTGGACCGGTACCGAGGCCTTAAGAGCTCTAATAGATCCGTGCACACGGGACGACCCTGGAGGTCCCGGGGATCTGAAAGCTTGGTCTGACACCGCATAACTTTTTTTCTGGCAAACTTTGATTTTTTAAGTGTTTCGTGCTTGTTTTTTCTATTCATTTTTCGCTGTTTGGTCTTCCGAAACAGCTTTTGTTTTCTGTTTTTTTTTCTATACATTTTGTTTTTTTCTCCCCTTTTTTGTCCATCTGTTTCGGTCTTCCGAAACGGCTCTTGTCTTCGTTCTGTTTTGTTTTCCTATTAATTTTTTTTCTTAGTTATTTCGGTCTTTCAAAAACAGCTCTTGTTTTCGTTTTTTGTAAATACCCTTTTTCACTTTTTTTTTAACGTGTAAGATATCCGAAACTGTTGCGTAATACAAGTGTCCTTGTGTGAAAGACGCTCGACTGCCAACGTGTAGGTTCGTGGTTCGATCCCGGGTGTATTTTTCACTTATTTTTTTCTCAGCACGACTGTGCTGCATAAGGTGTTTAAAAAAACTCCTGCAAACACCAACGTCGCATGTGCCGCATCTCGATGGGTCGGTGTGATGCTGGGACTCTCCTCGTAATCCAGGTTCGCGTCTCCGTATAGACCCGTCTTCGATGACGTCACGGTTTTGTTTATCGGCCATCTTGGATTTAACACATGAGCACGTCATCGCCGCCGTTACTAAGTCAGCTGTGCATACAACAACTCCACATGCACGGCGGCAAGTTTTGAACTCGTCGTAGTTGTACTACTACTACTACTGCTTTTTACTATAGTATTACTAGTTGTGCCATAGAGGAATCTCTTTTTATTCCTCCGTGGTTGTATCATGGATTAGAGGTACTTGTTTTGTTGAAAGATGATTAACTTTTGCGCTGTCCTTGGCTGTGGAAGCAGGGGGGATCGTGATAAGAAATAATTTTATCGTTTACCCGCTGTACTGACAAGAGAAGCTCATCATTATTATTGTTTGGTCATGGGGGGATCGCATGGAACCTGACGGTAGTATTATACTACACTGTATAATGATAGACACGGAGAATGGACAATGAACAAATAGAGTTCTCAACCCCGACTTCATCTAAGGGCTGACTTCAGAAACTGATGGAACAGACTTTAGACAACATTTCTAGGTAGTATGCGGCCTCAAATTCTGGCAGCACATTTTGTGAAATAATTATTTTCAACAAAAGGATTATAAAGAAAAACATGAGAAAAGTCAACAAATGGGTTTAAGCACTTGCTTGTTACTTATTTTCCAATCTGTTTTCTCTGTTAATAAATTACGAATCAGAGTGATATACAAAAATGTTGCAAACTGCTTACTGACTGAAATTACCCAAATGCAAATCTTAAAATTTAGTGGGCCTGACGTTTCGATCCTAGCAGGACTTTTCTCAGAGGCCTTTCTCTGCCATTGAGAAAGGTCCTGCTAGGATCGAAAGCGGTTTCGAACACGATTTTTGTCAACCATTCAATTTGCTGCTTCCCTCAATCTATATGATATCCGAATTTGTACCGTTTGATCAATGATCATCAGCTTCGGGTGGTCTTCAATAATAATGTGTCAGTGTAATGCGTCACTTGACATTAAAGCTGCATTATTTTAACTGGGAAGAGTTATCGTATTGTACATGTTGCTTCAGGTTGAAACTTTGCTTGAGTTTAGAATCGACAATATTAAAGGTAAAATTTAACTGACATGACATGATTTTCACGTCAAACCTCATTAACATTTTCACTTGAACAATTTTGTACATGAATGCCATTGTACTGCGCCATACATAATAATTATGGCTTACGGAAGTATTTTAGTGTGCTGCACCCTTTACTCGCGACGAAATCCAAAAAGCCCGCCGCCAACGGCCATGTCCCGTAATTTTAATCGGGTTCGCTAACATGTATAAGATGTCCGTAACTGTTGCGTACCACAAGTGGCCTTGTGTGAAAGACGCTCGCCTGCCAACGTGTAGGTCCGTGGTTCGATCCCGTGGGTATTTTTCCCTTTTTTTTTCTCAGCACGATAGTGCGGTATAAGGTGTTTAAAAAACTCCCGCAAACACCAACGTCGCATGTGGCGCATCTAGATGGGTCGCTGTGACGCTGGGACTGTCCTCGTAATCCAGGTTCGCGTCTTCGTAAAGGGACACATGCGTTTGGTCGACTCGGCGGCCAAGGTCTAGGGGCCGCTGTGTTTCCTCCCTCACATGGCGCGTGGGTCTACGGGCCTATATGGATGAGGGTAGGGAAGGACGTGCGGTGGACCGGTACCGAGGCCTTAAGAGCTCTAATAGATCCGTGCACACGGGACGACCCTGGAGGTCCCGGGGATCTGAAAGCTTGGTCTGACACCGCCTAACTTTTTTTCTGGCAAACTTTGATTTTTTAAGTGTTTCGTGCTTGTTTTTTCTATTCATTTTTCGCTGTTTGGTCTTCCGAAACAGCTTTTGTTTTCTGTTTTTTTTTCTATACATTTTGTTTTTTTCTCCCCTTTTTTGTACATCTGTTTCGGTCTTCCGAAACGGCTCTTGTCTTCGTTCTGTTTTGTTTTCCTATTAATTTTTTTTCTTAGTTATTTCGGTCTTTCAAAAACAGCTCTTGTTTTCGTTTTTTGTAAATACCCTTTTTCACTTTTTTTTTAACGTGTAAGATATCCGAAACTGTTGCGTAATACAAGTGTCCTTGTGTGAAAGACGCTCGATTGCCAACGTGTAGGTTCGTGGTTCGATCCCGGGTGTATTTTTCACTTATTTTTTTCTCAGCACGACTGTGCTGCATAAGGTGTTTAAAAAAACTCCTGCAAACACCAACGTCGCATGTGCCGCATCTCGATGGGTCGGTGTGATGCTGGGACTCTCCTCGTAATCCAGGTTCGCGTCTCCGTATAGACCCGTCTTCGATGACGTCACGGTTTTGTTTATCGGCCATCTTGGATTTAACACATGAGCACGTCATCACCGCCGTTACTAAGTCAGCTGTGCATACAACAACTCCACATGCACGGCGGCAAGTTTTGAACTCGTCGTAGTTGTACTACTACTACTACTGCTTTTTACTATAGTATTACTAGTTGTGCCATAGAGGAATCTCTTTTTATTCCTCCGTGGTTGTATCATGGATTAGAGGTACTTGTTTTGTTGAAAGATGATTAACTTTTGCGCTGTCCTTGGCTGTGGAAGCAGGGGGGATCGTGATAAGAAATAATTTTATCGTTTACCCGCTGTACTGACAAGAGAAGCTCATCATTATTATTGTTTGGTCATGGGGGGATCGCATGGAACCTGACGGTAGTATTATACTACACTGTATAATGATAGACACGGAGAATGGACCATGAACAAATAGAGTTCTCAACCCCGACTTCATCTAAGGGCTGACTTCAGAAACTGATGGAACAGACTTTAGACAACATTTCTAGGTAGTATGCGGCCTCAAATTCTGGCAGCACATTTTGTGAAATAATTATTTTCAACAAAAGGATTATAAAGAAAAACATGAGAAAAGTCAACAAATGGGTTTAAGCACTTGCTTGTTACTTATTTTCCAATCTGTTTTCTCTGTTAATAAATTACGAATCAGAGTGATCTACAAAAATGTTGCAAACTGCTTACTGACTGAAATTACCCAAATGCAAATCTTAAAATTTAGTGGGCCTGACGTTTCGATCCTAGCAGGACCTTTCTCAGAGGCCTTTCTCTGCCATTGAGAAAGGTCCTGCTAGGATCGAAAGCGGTTTCGAACACGATTTTCGTCAACCATTCAATTTGCTGCTTCCCTCAATCTATATGATATCCGAATTTGTACCGTTTGATCAATGATCATCAGCTTCGGGTGGTCTTCAATAATAATGTGTCAGTGTAATGCGTCACTTGACATTAAAGCTGCATTATTTTAACTGGGAAGAGTTATCGTATTGTACATGTTGCTTCAGGTTGAAACTTTGCTTGAGTTTAGAATCGACAATATTAAAGGTAAAATTTAACTGACATGACATGATTTTCACGTCAAACCTCATTAACATTTTCACTTGAACAATTTTGTACATGAATGCCATTGTACTGCGCCATACATAATAATTATGGCTTACGGAAGTATTTTAGTGTGCTGCACCCTTTACTCGCAACGAAATCCAAAAAGCCCGCCGCCAACGGCCATGTCCCGTAATTTTAATCGGGTTCGCTAACATGTATAAGATGTCCGTAACTGTTGCGTACCACAAGTGGCCTTGTGTGAAAGACGCTCGCCTGCCAACGTGTAGGTCCGTGGTTCGATCCCGTGGGTATTTTTCCCTTTTTTTTTCTCAGCACGATAGTGCGGTATAAGGTGTTTAAAAAACTCCCGCAAACACCAACGTCGCATGTGGCGCATCTAGATGGGTCGCTGTGACGCTGGGACTGTCCTCGTAATCCAGGTTCGCGTCTTCGTAAAGGGACACATGCGTTTGGTCGACTCGGCGGCCAAGGTCTAGGGGCCGCTGTGTTTCCTCCCTCACATGGCGCGTGGGTCTACGGGCCTATATGGATGAGGGTAGGGAAGGACGTGCGGTGGACCGGTACCGAGGCCTTAAGAGCTCTAATAGATCCGTGCACACGGGACGACCCTGGAGGTCCCGGGGATCTGAAAGCTTGGTCTGACACCGCATAACTTTTTTTCTGGCAAACTTTGATTTTTTAAGTGTTTCGTGCTTGTTTTTTCTATTCATTTTTCGCTGTTTGGTCTTCCGAAACAGCTTTTGTTTTCTGTTTTTTTTTCTATACATTTTGTTTTTTTCTCCCCTTTTTTGTCCATCTGTTTCGGTCTTCCGAAACGGCTCTTGTCTTCGTTCTGTTTTGTTTTCCTATTAATTTTTTTTCTTAGTTATTTCGGTCTTTCAAAAACAGCTCTTGTTTTCGTTTTTTGTAAATACCCTTTTTCACTTTTTTTTTAACGTGTAAGATATCCGAAACTGTTGCGTAATACAAGTGTCCTTGTGTGAAAGACGCTCGACTGCCAACGTGTAGGTTCGTGGTTCGATCCCGGGTGTATTTTTCACTTATTTTTTTCTCAGCACGACTGTGCTGCATAAGGTGTTTAAAAAAACTCCTTCAAACACCAACGTCGCATGTGCCGCATCTCGATGGGTCGGTGTGATGCTGGGACTCTCCTCGTAATCCAGGTTCGCGTCTCCGTATAGACCCGTCTTCGATGACGTCACGGTTTTGTTTATCGGCCATCTTGGATTTAACACATGAGCACGTCATCGCCGCCGTTACTAAGTCAGCTGTGCATACAACAACTCCACATGCACGGCGGCAAGTTTTGAACTCGTCGTAGTTGTACTACTACTACTACTGCTTTTTACTATAGTATTACTAGTTGTGCCATAGAGGAATCTCTTTTTATTCCTCCGTGGTTGTATCATGGATTAGAGGTACTTGTTTTGTTGAAAGATGATTAACTTTTGCGCTGTCCTTGGCTGTGGAAGCAGGGGGGATCGTGATAAGAAATAATTTTATCGTTTACCCGCTGTACTGACAAGAGAAGCTCATCATTATTATTGTTTGGTCATGGGGGGATCGCATGGAACCTGACGGTAGTATTATACTACACTGTATAATGATAGACACGGAGAATGGACAATGAACAAATAGAGTTCTCAACCCCGACTTCATCTAAGGGCTGACTTCAGAAACTGATGGAACAGACTTTAGACAACATTTCTAGGTAGTATGCGGCCTCAAATTCTGGCAGCACATTTTGTGAAATAATTATTTTCAACAAAAGGATTATAAAGAAAAACATGAGAAAAGTCAACAAATGGGTTTAAGCACTTGCTTGTTACTTATTTTCCAATCTGTTTTCTCTGTTAATAAATTACGAATCAGAGTGATATACAAAAATGTTGCAAACTGCTTACTGACTGAAATTACCCAAATGCAAATCTTAAAATTTAGTGGGCCTGACGTTTCGATCCTAGCAGGACTTTTCTCAGAGGCCTTTCTCTGCCATTGAGAAAGGTCCTGCTAGGATCGAAAGCGGTTTCGAACACGATTTTTGTCAACCATTCAATTTGCTGCTTCCCTCAATCTATATGATATCCGAATTTGTACCGTTTGATCAATGATCATCAGCTTCGGGTGGTCTTCAATAATAATGTGTCAGTGTAATGCGTCACTTGACATTAAAGCTGCATTATTTTAACTGGGAAGAGTTATCGTATTGTACATGTTGCTTCAGGTTGAAACTTTGCTTGAGTTTAGAATCGACAATATTAAAGGTAAAATTTAACTGACATGACATGATTTTCACGTCAAACCTCATTAACATTTTCACTTGAACAATTTTGTACATGAATGCCATTGTACTGCGCCATACATAATAATTATGGCTTACGGAAGTATTTTAGTGTGCTGCACCCTTTACTCGCGACGAAATCCAAAAAGCCCGCCGCCAACGGCCATGTCCCGTAATTTTAATCGGGTTCGCTAACATGTATAAGATGTCCGTAACTGTTGCGTACCACAAGTGGCCTTGTGTGAAAGACGCTCGCCTGCCAACGTGTAGGTCCGTGGTTCGATCCCGTGGGTATTTTTCCCTTTTTTTTTCTCAGCACGATAGTGCGGTATAAGGTGTTTAAAAAACTCCCGCAAACACCAACGTCGCATGTGGCGCATCTAGATGGGTCGCTGTGACGCTGGGACTGTCCTCGTAATCCAGGTTCGCGTCTTCGTAAAGGGACACATGCGTTTGGTCGACTCGGCGGCCAAGGTCTAGGGGCCGCTGTGTTTCCTCCCTCACATGGCGCGTGGGTCTACGGGCCTATATGGATGAGGGTAGGGAAGGACGTGCGGTGGACCGGTACCGAGGCCTTAAGAGCTCTAATAGATCCGTGCACACGGGACGACCCTGGAGGTCCCGGGGATCTGAAAGCTTGGTCTGACACCGCCTAACTTTTTTTCTGGCAAACTTTGATTTTTTAAGTGTTTCGTGCTTGTTTTTTCTATTCATTTTTCGCTGTTTGGTCTTCCGAAACAGCTTTTGTTTTCTGTTTTTTTTTCTATACATTTTGTTTTTTTCTCCCCTTTTTTGTACATCTGTTTCGGTCTTCCGAAACGGCTCTTGTCTTCGTTCTGTTTTGTTTTCCTATTAATTTTTTTTCTTAGTTATTTCGGTCTTTCAAAAACAGCTCTTGTTTTCGTTTTTTGTAAATACCCTTTTTCACTTTTTTTTTAACGTGTAAGATATCCGAAACTGTTGCGTAATACAAGTGTCCTTGTGTGAAAGACGCTCGATTGCCAACGTGTAGGTTCGTGGTTCGATCCCGGGTGTATTTTTCACTTATTTTTTTCTCAGCACGACTGTGCTGCATAAGGTGTTTAAAAAAACTCCTGCAAACACCAACGTCGCATGTGCCGCATCTCGATGGGTCGGTGTGATGCTGGGACTCTCCTCGTAATCCAGGTTCGCGTCTCCGTATAGACCCGTCTTCGATGACGTCACGGTTTTGTTTATCGGCCATCTTGGATTTAACACATGAGCACGTCATCACCGCCGTTACTAAGTCAGCTGTGCATACAACAACTCCACATGCACGGCGGCAAGTTTTGAACTCGTCGTAGTTGTACTACTACTACTACTGCTTTTTACTATAGTATTACTAGTTGTGCCATAGAGGAATCTCTTTTTATTCCTCCGTGGTTGTATCATGGATTAGAGGTACTTGTTTTGTTGAAAGATGATTAACTTTTGCGCTGTCCTTGGCTGTGGAAGCAGGGGGGATCGTGATAAGAAATAATTTTATCGTTTACCCGCTGTACTGACAAGAGAAGCTCATCATTATTATTGTTTGGTCATGGGGGGATCGCATGGAACCTGACGGTAGTATTATACTACACTGTATAATGATAGACACGGAGAATGGACCATGAACAAATAGAGTTCTCAACCCCGACTTCATCTAAGGGCTGACTTCAGAAACTGATGGAACAGACTTTAGACAACATTTCTAGGTAGTATGCGGCCTCAAATTCTGGCAGCACATTTTGTGAAATAATTATTTTCAACAAAAGGATTATAAAGAAAAACATGAGAAAAGTCAACAAATGGGTTTAAGCACTTGCTTGTTACTTATTTTCCAATCTGTTTTCTCTGTTAATAAATTACGAATCAGAGTGATCTACAAAAATGTTGCAAACTGCTTACTGACTGAAATTACCCAAATGCAAATCTTAAAATTTAGTGGGCCTGACGTTTCGATCCTAGCAGGACCTTTCTCAGAGGCCTTTCTCTGCCATTGAGAAAGGTCCTGCTAGGATCGAAAGCGGTTTCGAACACGATTTTCGTCAACCATTCAATTTGCTGCTTCCCTCAATCTATATGATATCCGAATTTGTACCGTTTGATCAATGATCATCAGCTTCGGGTGGTCTTCAATAATAATGTGTCAGTGTAATGCGTCACTTGACATTAAAGCTGCATTATTTTAACTGGGAAGAGTTATCGTATTGTACATGTTGCTTCAGGTTGAAACTTTGCTTGAGTTTAGAATCGACAATATTAAAGGTAAAATTTAACTGACATGACATGATTTTCACGTCAAACCTCATTAACATTTTCACTTGAACAATTTTGTACATGAATGCCATTGTACTGCGCCATACATAATAATTATGGCTTACGGAAGTATTTTAGTGTGCTGCACCCTTTACTCGCAACGAAATCCAAAAAGCCCGCCGCCAACGGCCATGTCCCGTAATTTTAATCGGGTTCGCTAACATGTATAAGATGTCCGTAACTGTTGCGTACCACAAGTGGCCTTGTGTGAAAGACGCTCGCCTGCCAACGTGTAGGTCCGTGGTTCGATCCCGGGGGTATTTTTCCCTTTTTTTTTCTCAGCACGATAGTGCGGTATAAGGTGTTTAAAAAACTCCCGCAAACACCAACGTCGCATGTGGCGCATCTAGATGGGTCGCTGTGACGCTGGGACTGTCCTCGTAATCCAGGTTCGCGTCTTCGTAAAGGGACACATGCGTTTGGTCGACTCGGCGGCCAAGGTCTAGGGGCCGCTGTGTTTCCTCCCTCACATGGCGCGTGGGTCTACGGGCCTATATGGATGAGGGTAGGGAAGGACGTGCGGTGGACCGGTACCGAGGCCTTAAGAGCTCTAATAGATCCGTGCACACGGGACGACCCTGGAGGTCCCGGGGATCTGAAAGCTTGGTCTGACACCGCATAACTTTTTTTCTGGCAAACTTTGATTTTTTAAGTGTTTCGTGCTTGTTTTTTCTATTCATTTTTCGCTGTTTGGTCTTCCGAAACAGCTTTTGTTTTCGGTTTTTTTTTTCTATACATTTTGTTTTTTTCTCCCCTTTTTTGTCCATCTGTTTCGGTCTTCCGAAACGGCTCTTGTCTTCGTTCTGTTTTGTTTTCCTATTAATTTTTTTTCTTAGTTATTTCGGTCTTTCAAAAACAGCTCTTGTTTTCGTTTTTTGTAAATACCCTTTTTCACTTTTTTTTTAACGTGTAAGATATCCGAAACTGTTGCGTAATACAAGTGTCCTTGTGTGAAAGACGCTCGACTGCCAACGTGTAGGTTCGTGGTTCGATCCCGGGTGTATTTTTCACTTATTTTTTTCTCAGCACGACTGTGCTGCATAAGGTGTTTAAAAAAACTCCTGCAAACACCAACGTCGCATGTGCCGCATCTCGATGGGTCGGTGTGATGCTGGGACTCTCCTCGTAATCCAGGTTCGCGTCTCCGTATAGACCCGTCTTCGATGACGTCACGGTTTTGTTTATCGGCCATCTTGGATTTAACACATGAGCACGTCATCACCGCCGTTACTAAGTCAGCTGTGCATACAACAACTCCACATGCACGGCGGCAAGTTTTGAACTCGTCGTAGTTGTACTACTAATACTACTGCTTTTTACTATAGTATTACTAGTTGTGCCATAGAGGAATCTCTTTTTATTCCTCCGTGGTTGTATCATGGATTAGAGGTACTTGTTTTGTTGAAAGATGATTAACTTTTGCGCTGTCCTTGGCTGTGGAAGCAGGGGGGATCGTGATAAGAAATAATTTTATCGTTTACCCGCTGTACTGACAAGAGAAGCTCATCATTATTATTGTTTGGTCATGGGGGGATCGCATGGAACCTGACGGTAGTATTATACTACACTGTATAATGATAGACACGGAGAATGGACCATGAACAAATAGAGTTCTCAACCCCGACTTCATCTAAGTGCTGACTTCAGAAACTGATGGAACAGACTTTAGACAACATTTCTAGGTAGTATGCGGCCTCAAATTCTGGCAGCACATTTTGTGAAATAATTATTTTCAACAAAAGGATTATAAAGAAAAACATGAAAAAAGTCAACAAATGGGTTTAAGCACTTGCTTGTTACTTATTTTCCAATCTGTTTTCTCTGTTAATAAATTACGAATCAGAGTGATATACAAAAATGTTGCAAACTGCTTACTGACTGAAATTACCCAAATGCAAATCTTAAAATTTAGTGGGCCTGACGTTTCGATCCTAGCAGGACCTTTCTCAGAGGCCTTTCTCTGCCATTGAGAAAGGTCCTGCTAGGATCGAAAGCGGTTTCGAACACGATTTTCGTCAACCATTCAATTTGCTGCTTCCCTCAATCTATATGATATCCGAATTTGTACCGTTTGATCAATGATCATCAGCTTCGGGTGGTCTTCAATAATAATGTGTCAGTGTAATGCGTCACTTGACATTAAAGCTGCATTATTTTAACTGGGAAGAGTTATCGTATTGTACATGTTGCTTCAGGTTGAAACTTTGCTTGAGTTTAGAATCGACAATATTAAAGGTAAAATTTAACTGACATGACATGATTTTCACGTCAAACCTCATTAACATTTTCACTTGAACAATTTTGTACATGAATGCCATTGTACTGCGCCATACATAATAATTATGGCTTACGGAAGTATTTTAGTGTGCTGCACCCTTTACTCGCGACGAAATCCAAAAAGCCCGCCGCCAACGGCCATGTCCCGTAATTTTAATCGGGTTCGCTAACATGTATAAGATGTCCGTAACTGTTGCGTACCACAAGTGGCCTTGTGTGAAAGACGCTCGCCTGCCAACGTGTAGGTCCGTGGTTCGATCCCGGGGGTATTTTTCCCTTTTTTTTTCTCAGCACGATAGTGCGGTATAAGGTGTTTAAAAAACTCCCGCAAACACCAACGTCGCATGTGGCGCATCTAGATGGGTCGCTGTGACGCTGGGACTGTCCTCGTAATCCAGGTTCGCGTCTTCGTAAAGGGACACATGCGTTTGGTCGACTCGGCGGCCAAGGTCTAGGGGCCGCTGTGTTTCCTCCCTCACATGGCGCGTGGGTCTACGGGCCTATATGGATGAGGGTAGGGAAGGACGTGCGGTGGACCGGTACCGAGGCCTTAAGAGCTCTAATAGATCCGTGCACACGGGACGACCCTGGAGGTCCCGGGGATCTGAAAGCTTGGTCTGACACCGCATAACTTTTTTTCTGGCAAACTTTGATTTTTTAAGTGTTTCGTGCTTGTTTTTTCTATTCATTTTTCGCTGTTTGGTCTTCCGAAACAGCTTTTGTTTTCGGTTTTTTTTTTCTATACATTTTGTTTTTTTCTCCCCTTTTTTGTCCATCTGTTTCGGTCTTCCGAAACGGCTCTTGTCTTCGTTCTGTTTTGTTTTCCTATTAATTTTTTTTCTTAGTTATTTCGGTCTTTCAAAAACAGCTCTTGTTTTCGTTTTTTGTAAATACCCTTTTTCACTTTTTTTTTAACGTGTAAGATATCCGAAACTGTTGCGTAATACAAGTGTCCTTGTGTGAAAGACGCTCGACTGCCAACGTGTAGGTTCGTGGTTCGATCCCGGGTGTATTTTTGACTTATTTTTTTCTCAGCACGACTGTGCTGCATAAGGTGTTTAAAAAAACTCCTGCAAACACCAACGTCGCATGTGCCGCATCTCGATGGGTCGGTGTGATGCTGGGACTCTCCTCGTAATCCAGGTTCGCGTCTCCGTATAGACCCGTCTTCGATGACGTCACGGTTTTGTTTATCGGCCATCTTGGATTTAACACATGAGCACGTCATCACCGCCGTTACTAAGTCAGCTGTGCATACAACAACTCCACATGCACGGCGGCAAGTTTTGAACTCGTCGTAGTTGTACTACTACTACTACTGCTTTTTACTATAGTATTACTAGTTGTGCCATAGAGGAATCTCTTTTTATTCCTCCGTGGTTGTATCATGGATTAGAGGTACTTGTTTTGTTGAAAGATGATTAACTTTTGCGCTGTCCTTGGCTGTGGAAGCAGGGGGGATCGTGATAAGAAATAATTTTATCGTTTACCCGCTGTACTGACAAGAGAAGCTCATCATTATTATTGTTTGGTCATGGGGGGATCGCATGGAACCTGACGGTAGTATTATACTACACTGTATAATGATAGACACGGAGAATGGACCATGAACAAATAGAGTTCTCAACCCCGACTTCATCTAAGTGCTGACTACAGAAACTGATGGAACAGACTTTAGACAACATTTCTAGGTAGTATGCGGCCTCAAATTCTGGCAGCACATTTTGTGAAATAATTATTTTCAACAAAAGGATTATAAAGAAAAACATGAGAAAAGTCAACAAATGGGTTTAAGCACTTGCTTGTTACTTATTTTCCAATCTGTTTTCTCTGTTAATAAATTACGAATCAGAGTGATATACAAAAATGTTGCAAACTGCTTACTGACTGAAATTACCCAAATGCAAATCTTAAAATTTAGTGGGCCTGACGTTTCGATCTTAGCAGGACCTTTCTCAGGGGCCTTTCTCTGCCATTGAGAAAGGTCCTGCTAGGATCGAAAGCGGTTTCGAACACGATTTTTGTCAACCATTCAATTTGCTGCTTCCCTCAATCTATATGATATCCGAATTTGTACCGTTTGATCAATGATCATCAGCTTCGGGTGGTCTTCAATAATAATGTGTCAGTGTAATGCGTCACTTGACATTAAAGCTGCATTATTTTAACTGGGAAGAGTTATCGTATTGTACATGTTGCTTCAGGTTGAAACTTTGCTTGAGTTTAGAATCGACAATATTAAAGGTAAAATTTAACTGACATGACATGATTTTCACGTCAAACCTCATTAACATTTTCACTTGAACAATTTTGTACATGAATGCCATTGTACTGCGCCATACATAATAATTATGGCTTACGGAAGTATTTTAGTGTGCTGCACCCTTTACTCGCGACGAAATCCAAAAAGCCCGCCGCCAACGGCCATGTCCCGTAATTTTAATCGGGTTCGCTAACATGTATAAGATGTCCGTAACTGTTGCGTACCACAAGTGGCCTTGTGTGAAAGACGCTCGCCTGCCAACGTGTAGGTCCGTGGTTCGATCCCGGGGGTATTTTTCCCTTTTTTTTTCTCAGCACGATAGTGCGGTATAAGGTGTTTAAAAAACTCCCGCAAACACCAACGTCGCATGTGGCGCATCTAGATGGGTCGCTGTGACGCTGGGACTGTCCTCGTAATCCAGGTTCGCGTCTTCGTAAAGGGACACATGCGTTTGGTCGACTCGGCGGCCAAGGTCTAGGGGCCGCTGTGTTTCCTCCCTCACATGGCGCGTGGGTCTACGGGCCTATATGGATGAGGGTAGGGAAGGACGTGCGGTGGACCGGTACCGAGGCCTTAAGAGCTCTAATAGATCCGTGCAC
The DNA here is from genome assembly GCA_949987565.1 of Luidia sarsii. Taxonomy (NCBI): domain Eukaryota; kingdom Metazoa; phylum Echinodermata; class Asteroidea; order Paxillosida; family Luidiidae; genus Luidia; species Luidia sarsii. Next base: position 6,898,135 of record OX465110.1, read on the forward strand.
ACGGGACGACCCTGGAGGTCCCGGGGATCTGAAAGCTTGGTCTGACACCGCATAACTTTTTTTCTGGCAAACTTTGATTTTTTAAGTGTTTCGTGCTTGTTTTTTCTATTCATTTTTCGCTGTTTGGTCTTCCGAAACAGCTTTTGTTTTCGGTTTTTTTTTTCTATACATTTTGTTTTTTTCTCCCCTTTTTTGTCCATCTGTTTCGGTCTTCCGAAACGGCTCTTGTCTTCGTTCTGTTTTGTTTTCCTATTAATTTTTTTTCTTAGTTATTTCGGTCTTTCAAAAACAGCTCTTGTTTTCGTTTTTTGTAAATACCCTTTTTCACTTTTTTTTTAACGTGTAAGATATCCGAAACTGTTGCGTAATACAAGTGTCCTTGTGTGAAAGACGCTCGACTGCCAACGTGTAGGTTCGTGGTTCGATCCCGGGTGTATTTTTCACTTATTTTTTTCTCAGCACGACTGTGCTGCATAAGGTGTTTAAAAAAACTCCTGCAAACACCAACGTCGCATGTGCCGCATCTCGATGGGTCGGTGTGATGCTGGGACTCTCCTCGTAATCCAGGTTCGCGTCTCCGTATAGACCCGTCTTCGATGACGTCACGGTTTTGTTTATCGGCCATCTTGGATTTAACACATGAGCACGTCATCACCGCCGTTACTAAGTCAGCTGTGCATACAACAACTCCACATGCACGGCGGCAAGTTTTGAACTCGTCGTAGTTGTACTACTACTACTACTGCTTTTTACTATAGTATTACTAGTTGTGCCATAGAGGAATCTCTTTTTATTCCTCCGTGGTTGTATCATGGATTAGAGGTACTTGTTTTGTTGAAAGATGATTAACTTTTGCGCTGTCCTTGGCTGTGGAAGCAGGGGGGATCGTGATAAGAAATAATTTTATCGTTTACCCGCTGTACTGACAAGAGAAGCTCATCATTATTATTGTTTGGTCATGGGGGGATCGCATGGAACCTGACGGTAGTATTATACTACACTGTATAATGATAGACACGGAGAATGGACCATGAACAAATAGAGTTCTCAACCCCGACTTCATCTAAGTGCTGACTACAGAAACTGATGGAACAGACTTTAGACAACATTTCTAGGTAGTATGCGGCCTCAAATTCTGGCAGCACATTTTGTGAAATAATTATTTTCAACAAAAGGATTATAAAGAAAAACATGAGAAAAGTCAACAAATGGGTTTAAGCACTTGCTTGTTACTTATTTTCCAATCTGTTTTCTCTGTTAATAAATTACGAATCAGAGTGATATACAAAAATGTTGCAAACTGCTTACTGACTGAAATTACCCAAATGCAAATCTTAAAATTTAGTGGGCCTGACGTTTCGATCTTAGCAGGACCTTTCTCAGGGGCCTTTCTCTGCCATTGAGAAAGGTCCTGCTAGGATCGAAAGCGGTTTCGAACACGATTTTTGTCAACCATTCAATTTGCTGCTTCCCTCAATCTATATGATATCCGAATTTGTACCGTTTGATCAATGATCATCAGCTTCGGGTGGTCTTCAATAATAATGTGTCAGTGTAATGCGTCACTTGACATTAAAGCTGCATTATTTTAACTGGGAAGAGTTATCGTATTGTACATGTTGCTTCAGGTTGAAACTTTGCTTGAGTTTAGAATCGACAATATTAAAGGTAAAATTTAACTGACATGACATGATTTTCACGTCAAACCTCATTAACATTTTCACTTGAACAATTTTGTACATGAATGCCATTGTACTGCGCCATACATAATAATTATGGCTTACGGAAGTATTTTAGTGTGCTGCACCCTTTACTCGCGACGAAATCCAAAAAGCCCGCCGCCAACGGCCATGTCCCGTAATTTTAATCGGGTTCGCTAACATGTATAAGATGTCCGTAACTGTTGCGTACCACAAGTGGCCTTGTGTGAAAGACGCTCGCCTGCCAACGTGTAGGTCCGTGGTTCGATCCCGGGGGTATTTTTCCCTTTTTTTTTCTCAGCACGATAGTGCGGTATAAGGTGTTTAAAAAACTCCCGCAAACACCAACGTCGCATGTGGCGCATCTAGATGGGTCGCTGTGACGCTGGGACTGTCCTCGTAATCCAGGTTCGCGTCTTCGTAAAGGGACACATGCGTTTGGTCGACTCGGCGGCCAAGGTCTAGGGGCCGCTGTGTTTCCTCCCTCACATGGCGCGTGGGTCTACGGGCCTATATGGATGAGGGTAGGGAAGGACGTGCGGTGGACCGGTACCGAGGCCTTAAGAGCTCTAATAGATCCGTGCACACGGGACGACCCTGGAGGTCCCGGGGATCTGAAAGCTTGGTCTGACACCGCATAACTTTTTTTCTCGCAAACTTTGATTTTTTAAGTGTTTCGTGCTTGTTTTTTCTATTCATTTTTCGCTGTTTGGTCTTCCGAAACAGCTTTTGTTTTCGGTTTTTTTTTCTATACATTTTGTTTTTTTCTCCCCTTTTTTGTCCATCTGTTTCGGTCTTCCGAAACGGCTCTTGTCTTCGTTCTGTTTTGTTTTCCTATTAAATATTTTTCTTAGTTATTTCGGTCTTTCAAAAACAGCTCTTGTTTTTGTTTTTTGTAAATACCCTTTTTCACTTTTTTTTTAACGTGTAAGATATCCGAAACTGTTGCGTAATACAAGTGTCCTTGTGTGAAAGACGCTCGACTGCCAACGTGTAGGTTCGTGGTTCGATCCCGGGTGTATTTTTGACTTATTTTTTTCTCAGCACGACTGTGCTGCATAAGGTGTTTAAAAAAACTCCTGCAAACACCAACGTCGCATGTGCCGCATCTCGATGGGTCGGTGTAATGCTGGGACTCTCCTCGTAATCCAGGTTCGCGTCTCCGTATAGACCCGTCTTCGATGACGTCACGGTTTTGTTTATCGGCCATCTTGGATTTAACACATGAGCACGTCATCACCGCCGTTACTAAGTCAGCTGTGCATACAACAACTCCACATGCACGGCGGCAAGTTTTGAACTCGTCGTAGTTGTACTACTACTACTACTGCTTTTTACTATAGTATTACTAGTTGTGCCATAGAGGAATCTCTTTTTATTCCTCCGTGGTTGTATCATGGATTAGAGGTACTTGTTTTGTTGAAAGATGATTAACTTTTGCGCTGTCCTTGGCTGTGGAAGCAGGGGGGATCATGATAAGAAATAATTTTATCGTTTACCCGCTGTACTGACAAGAGAAGCTCATCATTATTATTGTTTGGTCAAGGGGGGATCGCATGGAACCTGACGGTAGTATTATACTACACTGTATAATGATAGACACGGAGAATGGACCATGAACAAATAGAGTTCTCAACCCCGACTTCATCTAAGGGCTGACTTCAGAAACTGATGGAACAGACTTTAGACAACATTTCTAGGTAGTATGCGGCCTCAAATCCTGGCAGCACATTTTGTGAAATAATTATTTTCAACAAAAGGATTATAAAGAAAAACATGAGAAAAGTCAACAAATGGGTTTAAGCACTTGCTTGTTACTTATTTTCCAATCTGTTTTCTCTGTTAATAAATTACGAATCAGAGTGATATACAAAAATGTTGCAAACTGCTTACTGACTGAAATTACCCAAATGCATATCTTAAAATTTAGTGGGCCTGACGTTTCGATCCTAGCAGGACCTTTCTCAGAGGCCTTTCTCTGCCATTGAGAAAGGTCCTGCTAGGATCGAAAGCGGTTTCGAACACGATTTTTGTCAACCATTCAATTTGCTGCTTCCCTCAATCTATATGATATCCGAATTTGTACCGTTTGATCAATGATCATCAGCTTCGGGTGGTCTTCAATAATAATGTGTCAGTGTAATGCGTCACTTGACATTAAAGCTGCATTATTTTAACTGGGAAGAGTTATCGTATTGTACATGTTGCTTCAGGTTGAAACTTTGCTTGAGTTTAGAATCGACAATATTAAAGGTAAAATTTAACTGACATGACATGATTTTCACGTCAAACCTCATTAACATTTTCACTTGAACAATTTTGTACATGAATGCCATTGTACTGCGCCATACATAATAATTATGGCTTACGGAAGTATTTTAGTGTGCTGCACCCTTTACTCGCGACGAAATCCAAAAAGCCCGCCGCCAACGGCCATGTCCCGTAATTTTAATCGGGTTCGCTAACATGTATAAGATGTCCGTAACTGTTGCGTACCACAAGTGGCCTTGTGTGAAAGACGCTCGCCTGCCAACGTGTAGGTCCGTGGTTCGATCCCGGGGGTATTTTTCCCTTTTTTTTTCTCAGCACGATAGTGCGGTATAAGGTGTTTAAAAAACTCCCGCAAACACCAACGTCGCATGTGGCGCATCTAGATGGGTCGCTGTGACGCTGGGACTGTCCTCGTAATCCAGGTTCGCGTCTTCGTAAAGGGACACATGCGTTTGGTCGACTCGGCGGCCAAGGTCTAGGGGCCGCTGTGTTTCCTCCCTCACATGGCGCGTGGGTCTACGGGCCTATATGGATGAGGGTAGGGAAGGACGTGCGGTGGACCGGTACCGAGGCCTTAAGAGCTCTAATAGATCCGTGCACACGGGACGACCCTGGAGGTCCCGGGGATCTGAAAGCTTGGTCTGACACCGCATAACTTTTTTTCTGGCAAACTTTGATTTTTTAAGTGTTTCGTGCTTGTTTTTTCTATTCATTTTTCGCTGTTTGGTCTTCCGAAACAGCTTTTGTTTTCGGTTTTTTTTTCTATACATTTTGTTTTTTTCTCCCCTTTTTTGTCCATCTGTTTCGGTCTTCCGAAACGGCTCTTGTCTTCGTTCTGTTTTGTTTTCCTATTAATTTTTTTTCTTAGTTATTTCGGTCTTTCAAAAACAGCTCTTGTTTTCGTTTTTTGTAAATACCCTTTTTCACTTTTTTTTTAACGTGTAAGATATCCGAAACTGTTGCGTAATACAAGTGTCCTTGTGTGAAAGACTCTCGACTGCCAACGTGTAGGTTCGTGGTTCGATCCCGGGTGTATTTTTCACTTATTTTTTTCTCAGCACGACTGTGCTGCATAAGGTGTTTAAAAAAACTCCTGCAAACACCAACGTCGCATGTGCCGCATCTCGATGGGTCGGTGTGATGCTGGGACTCTCCTCGTAATCCAGGTTCGCGTCTCCGTATAGACCCGTCTTCGATGACGTCACGGTTTTGTTTATCGGCCATCTTGGATTTAACACATGAGCACGTCATCACCGCCGTTACTAAGTCAGCTGTGCATACAACAACTCCACATGCACGGCGGCAAGTTTTGAACTCGTCGTAGTTGTACTACTACTACTACTGCTTTTTACTATAGTATTACTAGTTGTGCCATAGAGGAATCTCTTTTTATTCCTCCGTGGTTGTATCATGGATTAGAGGTACTTGTTTTGTTGAAAGATGATTAACTTTTGCGCTGTCCTTGGCTGTGGAAGCAGGGGGGATCATGATAAGAAATAATTTTATCGTTTACCCTCTGTACTGACAAGAGAAGCTCATCATTATTATTGTTTGGTCAAGGGGGGATCGCATGGAACCTGACGGTAGTATTATACTACACTGTATAATGATAGACACGGAGAATGGACCATGAACAAATAGAGTTCTCAACCCCGACTTCATCTAAGGGCTGACTTCAGAAACTGATGGAACAGACTTTAGACAACATTTCTAGGTAGTATGCGGCCTCAAATCCTGGCAGCACATTTTGTGAAATAATTATTTTCAACAAAAGGATTATAAAGAAAAACATGAGAAAAGTCAACAAATGGGTTTAAGCACTTGCTTGTTACTTATTTTCCAATCTGTTTTCTCTGTTAATAAATTACGAATCAGAGTGATATACAAAAATGTTGCAAACTGCTTACTGACTGAAATTACCCAAATGCATATCTTAAAATTTAGTGGGCCTGACGTTTCGATCCTAGCAGGACCTTTCTCAGAGGCCTTTCTCTGCCATTGAGAAAGGTCCTGCTAGGATCGAAAGCGGTTTCGAACACGATTTTTGTCAACCATTCAATTTGCTGCTTCCCTCAATCTATATGATATCCGAATTTGTACCGTTTGATCAATGATCATCAGCTTCGGGTGGTCTTCAATAATAATGTGTCAGTGTAATGCGTCACTTGACATTAAAGCTGCATTATTTTAACTGGGAAGAGTTATCGTATTGTACATGTTGCTTCAGGTTGAAACTTTGCTTGAGTTTAGAATCGACAATATTAAAGGTAAAATTTAACTGACATGACATGATTTTCACGTCAAACCTCATTAACATTTTCACTTGAACAATTTTGTACATGAATGCCATTGTACTGCGCCATACATAATAATTATGGCTTACGGAAGTATTTTAGTGTGCTGCACCCTTTACTCGCGACGAAATCCAAAAAGCCCGCCGCCAACGGCCATGTCCCGTAATTTTAATCGGGTTCGCTAACATGTATAAGATGTCCGTAACTGTTGCGTACCACAAGTGGCCTTGTGTGAAAGACGCTCGCCTGCCAACGTGTAGGTCCGTGGTTCGATCCCGGGGGTATTTTTCCCTTTTTTTTTCTCAGCACGATAGTGCGGTATAAGGTGTTTAAAAAACTCCCGCAAACACCAACGTCGCATGTGGCGCATCTAGATGGGTCGCTGTGACGCTGGGACTGTCCTCGTAATCCAGGTTCGCGTCTTCGTAAAGGGACACATGCGTTTGGTCGACTCGGCGGCCAAGGTCTAGGGGCCGCTGTGTTTCCTCCCTCACATGGCGCGTGGGTCTACGGGCCTATATGGATGAGGGTAGGGAAGGACGTGCGGTGGACCGGTACCGAGGCCTTAAGAGCTCTAATAGATCCGTGCACACGGGACGACCCTGGAGGTCCCGGGGATCTGAAAGCTTGGTCTGACACCGCATAACTTTTTTTCTGGCAAACTTTGATTTTTTAAGTGTTTCGTGCTTGTTTTTTCTATTCATTTTTCGCTGTTTGGTCTTCCGAAACAGCTTTTGTTTTCGGTTTTTTTTTCTATACATTTTGTTTTTTTCTCCCCTTTTTTGTCCATCTGTTTCGGTCTTCCGAAACGGCTCTTGTCTTCGTTCTGTTTTGTTTTCCTATTAATTTTTTTTCTTAGTTATTTCGGTCTTTCAAAAACAGCTCTTGTTTTCGTTTTTTGTAAATACCCTTTTTCACTTTTTTTTTAACGTGTAAGATATCCGAAACTGTTGCGTAATACAAGTGTCCTTGTGTGAAAGACTCTCGACTGCCAACGTGTAGGTTCGTGGTTCGATCCCGGGTGTATTTTTCACTTATTTTTTTCTCAGCACGACTCTGCTGCATAAGGTGTTTAAAAAAACTCCTGCAAACACCAACGTCGCATGTGCCGCATCTCGATGGGTCGGTGTGATGCTGGGACTCTCCTCGTAATCCAGGTTCGCGTCTCCGTATAGACCCGTCTTCGATGACGTCACGGTTTTGTTTATCGGCCATCTTGGATTTAACACATGAGCACGTCATCACCGCCGTTACTAAGTCAGCTGTGCATACAACAACTCCACATGCACGGCGGCAAGTTTTGAACTCGTCGTAGTTGTACTACTACTACTACTGCTTTTTACTATAGTATTACTAGTTGTGCCATAGAGGAATCTCTTTTTATTCCTCCGTGGTTGTATCATGGATTAGAGGTACTTGTTTTGTTGAAAGATGATTAACTTTTGCGCTGTCCTTGGCTGTGGAAGCAGGGGGGATCATGATAAGAAATAATTTTATCGTTTACCCGCTGTACTGACAAGAGAAGCTCATCATTATTATTGTTTGGTCAAGGGGGGATCGCATGGAACCTGACGGTAGTATTATACTACACTGTATAATGATAGACACGGAGAATGGACCATGAACAAATAGAGTTCTCAACCCCGACTTCATCTAAGGGCTGACTTCAGAAACTGATGGAACAGACTTTAGACAACATTTCTAGGTAGTATGCGGCCTCAAATCCTGGCAGCACATTTTGTGAAATAATTATTTTCAACAAAAGGATTATAAAGAAAAACATGAGAAAAGTCAACAAATGGGTTTAAGCACTTGCTTGTTACTTATTTTCCAATCTGTTTTCTCTGTTAATAAATTACGAATCAGAGTGATATACAAAAATGTTGCAAACTGCTTACTGACTGAAATTACCCAAATGCATATCTTAAAATTTAGTGGGCCTGACGTTTCGATCCTAGCAGGACCTTTCTCAGAGGCCTTTCTCTGCCATTGAGAAAGGTCCTGCTAGGATCGAAAGCGGTTTCGAACACGATTTTTGTCAACCATTCAATTTGCTGCTTCCCTCAATCTATATGATATCCGAATTTGTACCGTTTGATCAATGATCATCAGCTTCGGGTGGTCTTCAATAATAATGTGTCAGTGTAATGCGTCACTTGACATTAAAGCTGCATTATTTTAACTGGGAAGAGTTATCGTATTGTACATGTTGCTTCAGGTTGAAACTTTGCTTGAGTTTAGAATCGACAATATTAAAGGTAAAATTTAACTGACATGACATGATTTTCACGTCAAACCTCATTAACATTTTCACTTGAACAATTTTGTACATGAATGCCATTGTACTGCGCCATACATAATAATTATGGCTTACGGAAGTATTTTAGTGTGCTGCACCCTTTACTCGCGACGAAATCCAAAAAGCCCGCCGCCAACGGCCATGTCCCGTAATTTTAATCGGGTTCGCTAACATGTATAAGATGTCCGTAACTGTTGCGTACCACAAGTGGCCTTGTGTGAAAGACGCTCGCCTGCCAACGTGTAGGTCCGTGGTTCGATCCCGGGGGTATTTTTCCCTTTTTTTTTCTCAGCACGATAGTGCGGTATAAGGTGTTTAAAAAACTCCCGCAAACACCAACGTCGCATGTGGCGCATCTAGATGGGTCGCTGTGACGCTGGGACTGTCCTCGTAATCCAGGTTCGCGTCTTCGTAAAGGGACACATGCGTTTGGTCGACTCGGCGGCCAAGGTCTAGGGGCCGCTGTGTTTCCTCCCTCACATGGCGCGTGGGTCTACGGGCCTATATGGATGAGGGTAGGGAAGGACGTGCGGTGGACCGGTACCGAGGCCTTAAGAGCTCTAATAGATCCGTGCACACGGGACGACCCTGGAGGTCCCGGGGATCTGAAAGCTTGGTCTGACACCGCATAACTTTTTTTCTCGCAAACTTTGATTTTTTAAGTGTTTCGTGCTTGTTTTTTCTATTCATTTTTCGCTGTTTGGTCTTCCGAAACAGCTTTTGTTTTCGGTTTTTTTTCTATACATTTTGTTTTTTTCTCCCCTTTTTTGTCCATCTGTTTCGGTCTTCCGAAACGGCTCTTGTCTTCGTTCTGTTTTGTTTTCCTATTAAATTTTTTTCTTAGTTATTTCGGTCTTTCAAAAACAGCTCTTGTTTTCGTTTTTTGTAAATACCCTTTTTCACTTTTTTTTTAACGTGTAAGATATCCGAAACTGTTGCGTAATACAAGTGTCCTTGTGTGAAAGACGCTCGACTGCCAACGTGTAGGTTCGTGGTTCGATCCCGGGTGTATTTTTCACTTATTTTTTTCTCAGCACGACTGTGCTGCATAAGGTGTTTAAAAAACTCCTGCAAACACCAACGTCGCATGTGGCGCATATTGATGGGTCGGTGTGATGCTGGGACTCTCCTCGTAATCCAGGTTCGCGTCTCCGTATAGACCCGTCTTCGATGACGTCACGGTTTTGTTTATCGGCCATCTTGGATTTAACACATGAGCACGTCATCACCGCCGTTACTAAGTCAGCTGTGCATACAACAACTCCACATGCACGGCGGCAAGTTTTGAACTCGTCGTAGTTGTACTACTACTACTACTGCTTTTTACTATAGTATTACTAGTTGTGCCATAGAGGAATCTCTTTTTATTCCTCCGTGGTTGTATCATGGATTAGAGGTACTTGTTTTGTTGAAAGATGATTAACTTTTGCGCTGTCCTTGGCTGTGGAAGCAGGGGGGATCGTGATAAGAAATAATTTTATCGTTTACCCGCTGTACTGACAAGAGAAGCTCATCATTATTATTGTTTGGACATGGGGGGATCGCATGGAACCTGACGGTAGTATTATACTACACTGTATAATGATAGACACGGAGAATGGACCATGAACAAATAGAGTTCTCAACCCCGACTTCATCTAAGGGCTGACTTCAGAAACTGATGGAACAGACTTTAGACAACATTTCTAGGTAGTATGCGGCCTCAAATTCTGGCAGCACATTTTGTGAAATAATTATTTTCAACAAAAGGATTATAAAGAAAAACATGAGAAAAGTCAACAAATGGGTTTAAGCACTTGCTTGTTACTTATTTTCCAATCTGTTTTCTCTGTTAATAAATTACGAATCAGAGTGATATACAAAAATGTTGCAAACTGCTTACTGACTGAAATTACCCAAATGCAAATCTTAAAATTTAGTGGGCCTGACGTTTCGATCCTAGCAGGACCTTTCTCAGAGGCCTTTCTCTGCCATTGAGAAAGGTCCTGCTAGGATCGAAAGCGGTTTCGAACACGATTTTTGTCAACCATTCAATTTGCTGCTTCCCTCAATCTATATGATATCCGAATTTGTACCGTTTGATCAATGATCATCAGCTTCGGGTGGTCTTCAATAATAATGTGTCAGTGTAATGCGTTACTTGACATTAAAGCTGCATTATTTTAACTGGGAAGAGTTATCGTATTGTACATGTTGCTTCAGGTTGAAACTTTGCTTGAGTTTAGAATCGACAATATTAAAGGTAAAATTTAACTGACATGACATGATTTTCACGTCAAACCTCATTAACATTTTCACTTGAACAATTTTGTACATGAATGCCATTGTACTGCGCCATACATAATAATTATGGCTTACGGAAGTATTTTAGTGTGCTGCACCCTTTACTCGCGACGAAATCCAAAAAGCCCGCCGCCAACGGCCATGTCCCGTAATTTTAATCGGGTTCGCTAACATGTATAAGATGTCCGTAACTGTTGCGTACCACAAGTGGCCTTGTGTGAAAGACGCTCGCCTGCCAACGTGTAGGTCCGTGGTTCGATCCCGGGGGTATTTTTCCCTTTTTTTTTCTCAGCACGATAGTGCGGTATAAGGTGTTTAAAAAACTCCCGCAAACACCAACGTCGCATGTGGCGCATCTAGATGGGTCGCTGTGACGCTGGGACTGTCCTCGTAATCCAGGTTCGCGTCTTCGTAAAGGGACACATGCGTTTGGTCGACTCGGCGGCCAAGGTCTAGGGGCCGCTGTGTTTCCTCCCTCACATGGCGCGTGGGTCTACGGCCTATATGGATGAGGGTAGGGAAGGACGTGCGGTGGACCGGTACCGAGGCCTTAAGAGCTCTAATAGATCCGTGCACACGGGACGACCCTGGAGGTCCCGGGGATCTGAAAGCTTGGTCTGACACCGCATAACTTTTTTTCTCGCAAACTTTGATTTTTTAAGTGTTTCGTTCTTGTTTTTTCTATTCATTTTTCGCTGTTTGGTCTTCCGAAACAGCTTTTGTTTTCGGTTTTTTTTTCTATACATTTTGTTTTTTTCTCCCCTTTTTTGTTCATCTGTTTCGGTCTTCCGAAACGGCTCTTGTCTTCGTTCTGTTTTGTTTTCCTATTAAATTTTTTTCTTAGTTCTTTCGGTCTTTCAAAAACAGCTCTTGTTTTCGTTTTTTGTAAATACCCTTTTTCACTTTTTTTTTAACGTGTAAGATATCCGAAACTGTTGCGTAATACAAGTGTCCTTGTGTGAAAGACGCTCGACTGCCAATGTGTAGGTTCGTGGTTCGATCCCGGGTGTATTTTTCACTTATTTTTTTCTCAGCACGACTGTGCTGCATAAGATGTTTAAAAAACTCCTGCAAACACCAACGTCGCATGTGGCGCATCTCGATGGGTCGGTGTGATGCTGGGACTCTCCTCGTAATCCAGGTTCGCGTCTCCGTATAGACCCGTCTTCGATGACGTCACGGTTTTGTTTATCGGCCATCTTGGATTTAACACATGAGCACGTCATCACCGCCGTTACTAAGTCAGCTGTGCATACAAACAACTCCACATGCACGGCGGCAAGTTTTGAACTCGTCGTAGTTGTACTACTACTACTACTGCTTTTTACCATAGTATTACTAGTTGTGCCATAGAGGAATCTCTTTTTATTCCTCCGTGGTTGTATCATGGATTGGAGGTACTTGTTTTGTTGAAAGATGATTAACTTTTGCGCTGTCCTTGGCTGTGGAAGCAGGGGGGATCGTGATAAGAAATAATTTTATCGTTTACCCGCTGTACTGACAAGAGAAATTCATCATTATTATTGTTTGGTCATGGGGGGATCGCATGGAACCTGACGGTAGTATTATACTACACTGTATAATGATAGACACGGAGAATGGACCATGAACAAATAGAGTTCTCAACCCCGACTTCATCTAAGGGCTGACTTCAGAAACTGATGGAACAGACTTTAGACAACATTTCTAGGTAGTATGCGGCCTCAAATTCTGGCAGCACATTTTGTGAAATAATTATTTTCAACAAAAGGATTATAAAGAAAAACATGAGAAAAGTCAACAAATGGGTTTAAGCACTTGCTTGTTACTTATTTTCCAATCTGTTTTCTCTGTTAATAAATTACGAATCAGAGTGATATACAAAAATGTTGCAAACTGCTTACTGACTGAAATTACCCAAATGCAAATCTTAAAATTTAGTGGGCCTGACGTTTCGATCCTAGCAGGACCTTTCTCAGAGGCCTTTCTCTGCCATTGAGAAAGGTCCTGCTAGGATCGAAAGCGGTTTCGAACACGATTTTTGTCAACCATTCAATTTGCTGCTTCCCTCAATCTATATGATATCCGAATTTGTACCGTTTGATCAATGATCATCAGCTTCGGGTGGTCTTCAATAATAATGTGTCAGTGTAATGCGTCACTTGACATTAAAGCTGCATTATTTTAACTGGGAAGAGTTATCGTATTGTACATGTTGCTTCAGGTTGAAACTTTGCTTGAGTTTAGAATCGACAATATTAAAGGTAAAATTTAACTGACATGACATGATTTTCACGTCAAACCTCATTAACATTTTCACTTGAACAATTTTGTACATGAATGCCATTGTACTGCGCCATACATAATAATTATGGCTTACGGAAGTATTTTAGTGTGCTGCACCCTTTACTCGCGACGAAATCCAAAAAGCCCGCCGCCAACGGCCATGTCCCGTAATTTTAATCGGGTTCGCTAACATGTATAAGATGTCCGTAACTGTTGCGTACCACAAGTGGCCTTGTGTGAAAGACGCTCGCCTGCCAACGTGTAGGTCCGTGGTTCGATCCCGGGGGTATTTTTCCCTTTTTTTTTCTCAGCACGATAGTGCGGTATAAGGTGTTTAAAAAACTCCCGCAAACACCAACGTCGCATGTGGCGCATCTAGATGGGTCGCTGTGACGCTGGGACTGTCCTCGTAATCCAGGTTCGCGTCTTCGTAAAGGGACACATGCGTTTGGTCGACTCGGCGGCCAAGGTCTAGGGGCCGCTGTGTTTCCTCCCTCACATGGCGCGTGGGTCTACGGGCCTATATGGATGAGGGTAGGGAAGGACGTGCGGTGGACCGGTACCGAGGCCTTAAGAGCTCTAATAGATCCGTGCACACGGGACGACCCTGGAGGTCCCGGGGATCTGAAAGCTTGGTCTGACACCGCATAACTTTTTTTCTCACAAACTTTGATTTTTTAAGTGTTTCGTGCTTGTTTTTTCTATTCATTTTTCGCTGTTTGGTCTTCCGAAACAGCTTTTGTTTTCGGTTTTTTTTCTATACATTTTGTTTTTTTCTCCCCTTTTTTGTCCATCTGTTTCGGTCTTCCGAAACGGCTCTTGTCTTCGTTCTGTTTTGTTTTCCTATTAAATTTTTTTCTTAGTTATTTCGGTCTTTCAAAAACAGCTCTTGTTTTCGTTTTTTGTAAATACCCTTTTTCACTTTTTTTTTAACGTGTAAGATATCCGAAACTGTTGCGTAATACAAGTGTCCTTGTGTGAAAGACGCTCGACTGCCAACGTGTAGGTTCGTGGTTCGATCCCGGGTGTATTTTTCACTTATTTTTTTCTCAGCACGACTGTGCTGCATAAGGTGTTTAAAAAACTCCTGCAAACACCAACGTCGCATGTGGCGCATCTCGATGGGTCGGTGTGATGCTGGGACTCTCCTCGTAATCCAGGTTCGCGTCTCCGTATAGACCCGTCTTCGATGACGTCACGGTTTTGTTTATCGGCCATCTTGGATTTAACACATGAGCACGTCATCACCGCCGTTACTAAGTCAGCTGTGCATACAAACAACTGCACATGCACGGCGGCAAGTTTTGAACTCGTCGTAGTTGTACTACTACTACTACTGCTTTTTACTATAGTATTACTAGTTGTGCCATAGAGGAATCTCTTTTTATTCCTCCGTGGTTGTATCATGGATTAGAGGTACTTGTTTTGTTGAAAGATGATTAACTTTTGCGCTGTCCTTGGCTGTGGAAGCAGGGGGATCGTGATAAGAAATAATGTTATCGTTTACCCGCTGTACTGACAAGAGAAGCTCATCATTATTATTGTTTGGTCATGGGGGGATCGCATGGAACCTGACGGTAGTATTATACTACACTGTATAATGATAGACACGGAGAATGGACCATGAACAAATAGAGTTCTCAACCCCGACTACATCTAAGGGCTGACTTCAGAAACTGATGGAACAGACTTTAGACAACATTTCTAGGTAGTATTCGGCCTCAAATTCTGGCAGCACATTTTGTGAAATAATTATTTTCAACAAAAGGATTATAAAGAAAAACATGAGAAAAGTCAACAAATGGGTTTAAGCACTTGCTTGTTACTTATTTTCCAATCTGTTTTCTCTGTTAATAAATTACGAATCAGAGTGATATACAAAAATGTTGCAAACTGCTTACTGACTGAAATTACCCAAATGCAAATCTTAAAATTTAGTGGGCCTGACGTTTCGATCCTAGCAGGACCTTTCTCAGAGGCCTTTCTCTGCCATTGAGAAAGGTCCTGCTAGGATCGAAAGCGGTTTCGAACACGATTTTTGTCAACCATTCAATTTGCTGCTTCCCTCAATCTATATGATATCCGAATTTGTACCGTTTGATCAATGATCATCAGCTTCGGGTGGTCTTCAATAATAATGTGTCAGTGTAATGCGTCACTTGACATTAAAGCTGCATTATTTTAACTGGGAAGAGTTATCGTATTGTACATGTTGCTTCAGGTTGAAACTTTGCTTGAGTTTAGAATCGACGATATTAAAGGTAAAATTTAACTGACATGACATGATTTTCACGTCAAACCTCATTAACATTTTCACTTGAACAATTTTGTACATGAATGCCATTGTACTGCGCCATACATAATAATTATGGCTTACGGAAGTATTTTAGTGTGCTGCACCCTTTACTCGCGACGAAATCCAAAAAGCCCGCCGCCAACGGCCATGTCCCGTAATTTTAATCGGGTTCGCTAACATGTATAAGATGTCCGTAACTGTTGCGTACCACAAGTGGCCTTGTGTGAAAGAAGCTCGCCTGCCAACGTGTAGGTCCGTGGTTCGATCCCGGGGGTATTTTTCCCTTTTTTTTTCTCAGCACGATAGTGCGGTATAAGGTGTTTAAAAAACTCCCGCAAACACCAACGTCGCATGTGGCGCATCTAGATGGGTCGCTGTGACGCTGGGACTGTCCTCGTAATCCAGGTTCGCGTCTTCGTAAAGGGACACATGCGTTTGGTCGACTCGGCGGCCAGGGTCTAGGGGCCGCTGTGTTTCCTCC
The DNA here is from genome assembly GCA_949987565.1 of Luidia sarsii. Lineage (NCBI taxonomy): Eukaryota > Metazoa > Echinodermata > Asteroidea > Paxillosida > Luidiidae > Luidia > Luidia sarsii. The sequence goes on from OX465110.1 coordinate 6,914,024, forward strand.
CTCACATGGCGCGTGGGTCTACGGGCCTATATGGATGAGGGTAGGGAAGGACGTGCGGTGGACCGGTACCGAGGCCTTAAGAGCTCTAATAGATCCGTGCACACGGGACGACCCTGGAGGTCCCGGGGATCTGAAAGCTTGGTCTGACACCGCATAACTTTTTTTCTCGAAAACTTTGATTTTTTAAGTGTTTCGTGCTTGTTTTTTCTATTCATTTTTCGCTGTTTGGTCTTCCGAAACAGCTTTTGTTTTCGGGTTTTTTTTCTATACATTTTGTTTTTTTCTCCCCTTTTTTGTCCATCTGTTTCGGTCTTCCGAAACGGCTCTTGTCTTCGTTCTGTTTTGTTTTCCTATTAATTTTTTTTCTTAGTTATTTCGGTCTTTCAAAAACAGCTCTTGTTTTCGTTTTTTGTAAATACCCTTTTTCACTTTTTTTTTAACGTGTAAGATATCCGAAACTGTTGCGTAATACAAGTGTCCTTGTGTGAAAGACGCTCGACTGCCAACGTGTAGGTTCGTGGTTCGATCCCGGGTGTATTTTTGACTTATTTTTTTCTCAGCACGACTGTGCTGCATAAGGTGTTTAAAAAAACTCCTGCAAACACCAACGTCGCATGTGCCGCATCTCGATGGGTCGGTGTGATGCTGGGACTCTCCTCGTAATCCAGGTTCGCGTCTCCGTATAGACCCGTCTTCGATGACGTCACGGTTTTGTTTATCGGCCATCTTGGATTTAACACATGAGCACGTCATCACCGCCGTTACTAAGTCAGCTGTGCATACAAACAACTGCACATGCACGGCGGCAAGTTTTGAACTCGTCGTAGTTGTACTACTACTACTACTGCTTTTTACCATAGTATTACTAGTTGTGCCATAGAGGAATCTCTTTTTATTCCTCCGTGGTTGTATCATGGATTAGAGGTACTTGTTTTGTTGAAAGATGATTAACTTTTGCGCTGTCCTTGGCTGTGGAAGCAGGGGGATCGTGATAAGAAATAATGTTATCGTTTACCCGCTGTACTGACAAGAGAAGCTCATCATTATTATTGTTTGGTCATGGGGGGATCGCATGGAACCTGACGGTAGTATTATACTACACTGTATAATGATAGACACGGAGAATGGACCATGAACAAATAGAGTTCTCAACCCCGACTACATCTAAGGGCTGACTTCAGAAACTGATGGAACAGACTTTAGACAACATTTCTAGGTAGTATTCGGCCTCAAATTCTGGCAGCACATTTTGTGAAATAATTATTTTCAACAAAAGGATTATAAAGAAAAACATGAGAAAAGTCAACAAATGGGTTTAAGCACTTGCTTGTTACTTATTTTCCAATCTGTTTTCTCTGTTAATAAATTACGAATCAGAGTGATATACAAAAATGTTGCAAACTGCTTACTGACTGAAATTACCCAAATGCAAATCTTAAAATTTAGTGGGCCTGACGTTTCGATCCTAGCAGGACCTTTCTCAGAGGCCTTTCTCTGCCATTGAGAAAGGTCCTGCTAGGATCGAAAGCGGTTTCGAACACGATTTTTGTCAACCATTCAATTTGCTGCTTCCCTCAATCTATATGATATCCGAATTTGTACCGTTTGATCAATGATCATCAGCTTCGGGTGGTCTTCAATAATAATGTGTCAGTGTAATGCGTCACTTGACATTAAAGCTGCATTATTTTAACTGGGAAGAGTTATCGTATTGTACATGTTGCTTCAGGTTGAAACTTTGCTTGAGTTTAGAATCGACAATATTAAAGGTAAAATTTAACTGACATGACATGATTTTCACGTCAAACCTCATTAACATTTTCACTTGAACAATTTTGTACATGAATGCCATTGTACTGCGCCATACATAATAATTATGGCTTACGGAAGTATTTTAGTGTGCTGCACCCTTTACTCGCGACGAAATCCAAAAAGCCCGCCGCCAACGGCCATGTCCCGTAATTTTAATCGGGTTCGCTAACATGTATAAGATGTCCGTAACTGTTGCGTACCACAAGTGGCCTTGTGTGAAAGAAGCTCGCCTGCCAACGTGTAGGTCCGTGGTTCGATCCCGGGGGTATTTTTCCCTTTTTTTTTCTCAGCACGATAGTGCGGTATAAGGTGTTTAAAAAACTCCCGCAAACACCAACGTCGCATGTGGCGCATCTAGATGGGTCGCTGTGACGCTGGGACTGTCCTCGTAATCCAGGTTCGCGTCTTCGTAAAGGGACACATGCGTTTGGTCGACTCGGCGGCCAGGGTCTAGGGGCCGCTGTGTTTCCTCCCTCACATGGCGCGTGGGTCTACGGGCCTATATGGATGAGGGTAGGGAAGGACGTGCGGTGGACCGGTACCGAGGCCTTAAGAGCTCTAATAGATCCGTGCACACGGGACGACCCTGGAGGTCCCGGGGATCTGAAAGCTTGGTCTGACACCGCATAACTTTTTTTCTCGCAAACTTTGATTTTTTAAGTGTTTCGTGCTTGTTTTTTCTATTCATTTTTCGCTGTTTGGTCTTCCGAAACAGCTTTTGTTTTCGGGTTTTTTTTCTATACATTTTGTTTTTTTCTCCCCTTTTTTGTCCATCTGTTTCGGTCTTCCGAAACGGCTCTTGTCTTCGTTCTGTTTTGTTTTCCTATTAATTTTTTTTCTTAGTTATTTCGGTCTTTCAAAAACAGCTCTTGTTTTCGTTTTTTGTAAATACCCTTTTTCACTTTTTTTTTAACGTGTAAGATATCCGAAACTGTTGCGTAATACAAGTGTCCTTGTGTGAAAGACGCTCGACTGCCAACGTGTAGGTTCGTGGTTCGATCCCGGGTGTATTTTTCACTTATTTTTTTCTCAGCACGACTGTGCTGCATAAGGTGTTTAAAAAACTCCTGCAAACACCAACGTCGCATGTGGCGCATCTCGATGGGTCGGTGTGATGCTGGGACTCTCCTCGTAATCCAGGTTCGCGTCTCCGTATAGACCCGTCTTCGATGACGTCACGGTTTTGTTTATCGGCCATCTTGGATTTAACACATGAGCACGTCATCACCGCCGTTACTAAGTCAGCTGTGCATACAAACAACTGCACATGCACGGCGGCAAGTTTTGAACTCGTCGTAGTTGTACTACTACTACTACTGCTTTTTACTATAGTATTACTAGTTGTGCCATAGAGGAATCTCTTTTTATTCCTCCGTGGTTGTATCATGGATTAGAGGTACTTGTTTTGTTGAAAGATGATTAACTTTTGCGCTGTCCTTGGCTGTGGAAGCAGGGGGATCGTGATAAGAAATAATGTTATCGTTTACCCGCTGTACTGACAAGAGAAGCTCATCATTATTATTGTTTGGTCATGGGGGGATCGCATGGAACCTGACGGTAGTATTATACTACACTGTATAATGATAGACACGGAGAATGGACCATGAACAAATAGAGTTCTCAACCCCGACTACATCTAAGGGCTGACTTCAGAAACTGATGGAACAGACTTTAGACAACATTTCTAGGTAGTATTCGGCCTCAAATTCTGGCAGCACATTTTGTGAAATAATTATTTTCAACAAAAGGATTATAAAGAAAAACATGAGAAAAGTCAACAAATGGGTTTAAGCACTTGCTTGTTACTTATTTTCCAATCTGTTTTCTCTGTTAATAAATTACGAATCAGAGTGATATACAAAAATGTTGCAAACTGCTTACTGACTGAAATTACCCAAATGCAAATCTTAAAATTTAGTGGGCCTGACGTTTCGATCCTAGCAGGACCTTTCTCAGAGGCCTTTCTCTGCCATTGAGAAAGGTCCTGCTAGGATCGAAAGCGGTTTCGAACACGATTTTTGTCAACCATTCAATTTGCTGCTTCCCTCAATCTATATGATATCCGAATTTGTACCGTTTGATCAATGATCATCAGCTTCGGGTGGTCTTCAATAATAATGTGTCAGTGTAATGCGTCACTTGACATTAAAGCTGCATTATTTTAACTGGGAAGAGTTATCGTATTGTACATGTTGCTTCAGGTTGAAACTTTGCTTGAGTTTAGAATCGACGATATTAAAGGTAAAATTTAACTGACATGACATGATTTTCACGTCAAACCTCATTAACATTTTCACTTGAACAATTTTGTACATGAATGCCATTGTACTGCGCCATACATAATAATTATGGCTTACGGAAGTATTTTAGTGTGCTGCACCCTTTACTCGCGACGAAATCCAAAAAGCCCGCCGCCAACGGCCATGTCCCGTAATTTTAATCGGGTTCGCTAACATGTATAAGATGTCCGTAACTGTTGCGTACCACAAGTGGCCTTGTGTGAAAGAAGCTCGCCTGCCAACGTGTAGGTCCGTGGTTCGATCCCGGGGGTATTTTTCCCTTTTTTTTTCTCAGCACGATAGTGCGGTATAAGGTGTTTAAAAAACTCCCGCAAACACCAACGTCGCATGTGGCGCATCTAGATGGGTCGCTGTGACGCTGGGACTGTCCTCGTAATCCAGGTTCGCGTCTTCGTAAAGGGACACATGCGTTTGGTCGACTCGGCGGCCAGGGTCTAGGGGCCGCTGTGTTTCCTCCCTCACATGGCGCGTGGGTCTACGGGCCTATATGGATGAGGGTAGGGAAGGACGTGCGGTGGACCGGTACCGAGGCCTTAAGAGCTCTAATAGATCCGTGCACACGGGACGACCCTGGAGGTCCCGGGGATCTGAAAGCTTGGTCTGACACCGCATAACTTTTTTTCTCGAAAACTTTGATTTTTTAAGTGTTTCGTGCTTGTTTTTTCTATTCATTTTTCGCTGTTTGGTCTTCCGAAACAGCTTTTGTTTTCGGGTTTTTTTTCTATACATTTTGTTTTTTTCTCCCCTTTTTTGTCCATCTGTTTCGGTCTTCCGAAACGGCTCTTGTCTTCGTTCTGTTTTGTTTTCCTATTAATTTTTTTTCTTAGTTATTTCGGTCTTTCAAAAACAGCTCTTGTTTTCGTTTTTTGTAAATACCCTTTTTCACTTTTTTTTTAACGTGTAAGATATCCGAAACTGTTGCGTAATACAAGTGTCCTTGTGTGAAAGACGCTCGACTGCCAACGTGTAGGTTCGTGGTTCGATCCCGGGTGTATTTTTGACTTATTTTTTTCTCAGCACGACTGTGCTGCATAAGGTGTTTAAAAAAACTCCTGCAAACACCAACGTCGCATGTGCCGCATCTCGATGGGTCGGTGTGATGCTGGGACTCTCCTCGTAATCCAGGTTCGCGTCTCCGTATAGACCCGTCTTCGATGACGTCACGGTTTTGTTTATCGGCCATCTTGGATTTAACACATGAGCACGTCATCACCGCCGTTACTAAGTCAGCTGTGCATACAAACAACTGCACATGCACGGCGGCAAGTTTTGAACTCGTCGTAGTTGTACTACTACTACTACTGCTTTTTACCATAGTATTACTAGTTGTGCCATAGAGGAATCTCTTTTTATTCCTCCGTGGTTGTATCATGGATTAGAGGTACTTGTTTTGTTGAAAGATGATTAACTTTTGCGCTGTCCTTGGCTGTGGAAGCAGGGGGATCGTGATAAGAAATAATGTTATCGTTTACCCGCTGTACTGACAAGAGAAGCTCATCATTATTATTGTTTGGTCATGGGGGGATCGCATGGAACCTGACGGTAGTATTATACTACACTGTATAATGATAGACACGGAGAATGGACCATGAACAAATAGAGTTCTCAACCCCGACTACATCTAAGGGCTGACTTCAGAAACTGATGGAACAGACTTTAGACAACATTTCTAGGTAGTATTCGGCCTCAAATTCTGGCAGCACATTTTGTGAAATAATTATTTTCAACAAAAGGATTATAAAGAAAAACATGAGAAAAGTCAACAAATGGGTTTAAGCACTTGCTTGTTACTTATTTTCCAATCTGTTTTCTCTGTTAATAAATTACGAATCAGAGTGATATACAAAAATGTTGCAAACTGCTTACTGACTGAAATTACCCAAATGCAAATCTTAAAATTTAGTGGGCCTGACGTTTCGATCCTAGCAGGACCTTTCTCAGAGGCCTTTCTCTGCCATTGAGAAAGGTCCTGCTAGGATCGAAAGCGGTTTCGAACACGATTTTTGTCAACCATTCAATTTGCTGCTTCCCTCAATCTATATGATATCCGAATTTGTACCGTTTGATCAATGATCATCAGCTTCGGGTGGTCTTCAATAATAATGTGTCAGTGTAATGCGTCACTTGACATTAAAGCTGCATTATTTTAACTGGGAAGAGTTATCGTATTGTACATGTTGCTTCAGGTTGAAACTTTGCTTGAGTTTAGAATCGACAATATTAAAGGTAAAATTTAACTGACATGACATGATTTTCACGTCAAACCTCATTAACATTTTCACTTGAACAATTTTGTACATGAATGCCATTGTACTGCGCCATACATAATAATTATGGCTTACGGAAGTATTTTAGTGTGCTGCACCCTTTACTCGCGACGAAATCCAAAAAGCCCGCCGCCAACGGCCATGTCCCGTAATTTTAATCGGGTTCGCTAACATGTATAAGATGTCCGTAACTGTTGCGTACCACAAGTGGCCTTGTGTGAAAGAAGCTCGCCTGCCAACGTGTAGGTCCGTGGTTCGATCCCGGGGGTATTTTTCCCTTTTTTTTTCTCAGCACGATAGTGCGGTATAAGGTGTTTAAAAAACTCCCGCAAACACCAACGTCGCATGTGGCGCATCTAGATGGGTCGCTGTGACGCTGGGACTGTCCTCGTAATCCAGGTTCGCGTCTTCGTAAAGGGACACATGCGTTTGGTCGACTCGGCGGCCAGGGTCTAGGGGCCGCTGTGTTTCCTCCCTCACATGGCGCGTGGGTCTACGGGCCTATATGGATGAGGGTAGGGAAGGACGTGCGGTGGACCGGTACCGAGGCCTTAAGAGCTCTAATAGATCCGTGCACACGGGACGACCCTGGAGGTCCCGGGGATCTGAAAGCTTGGTCTGACACCGCATAACTTTTTTTCTCGCAAACTTTGATTTTTTAAGTGTTTCGTGCTTGTTTTTTCTATTCATTTTTCGCTGTTTGGTCTTCCGAAACAGCTTTTGTTTTCGGGTTTTTTTTCTATACATTTTGTTTTTTTCTCCCCTTTTTTGTCCATCTGTTTCGGTCTTCCGAAACGGCTCTTGTCTTCGTTCTGTTTTGTTTTCCTATTAATTTTTTTTCTTAGTTATTTCGGTCTTTCAAAAACAGCTCTTGTTTTCGTTTTTTGTAAATACCCTTTTTCACTTTTTTTTTAACGTGTAAGATATCCGAAACTGTTGCGTAATACAAGTGTCCTTGTGTGAAAGACGCTCGACTGCCAACGTGTAGGTTCGTGGTTCGATCCCGGGTGTATTTTTGACTTATTTTTTTCTCAGCACGACTGTGCTGCATAAGGTGTTTAAAAAAACTCCTGCAAACACCAACGTCGCATGTGCCGCATCTCGATGGGTCGGTGTGATGCTGGGACTCTCCTCGTAATCCAGGTTCGCGTCTCCGTATAGACCCGACTTCGATGACGTCACGGTTTTGTTTATCGGCCATCTTGGATTTAACACATGAGCACGTCATCACCGCCGTTACTAAGTCAGCTGTGCATACAAACAACTGCACATGCACGGCGGCAAGTTTTGAACTCGTCGTAGTTGTACTACTACTACTACTGCTTTTTACTATAGTATTACTAGTTGTGCCATAGAGGAATCTCTTTTTATTCCTCCGTGGTTGTATCATGGATTAGAGGTACTTGTTTTGTTGAAAGATGATTAACTTTTGCGCTGTCCTTGGCTGTGGAAGCAGGGGGGATCGTGATAAGAAATAATTTGATCGTTTACCCGCTGTACTGACAAGAGAAGCTCATCATTATTATTGTTTGGTCATGGGGGGATCGCATGGAACCTGACGGTAGTATTATACTACACTGTATAATGATAGACACGGAGAATGGACCATGAACAAATAGAGTTCTCAACCCCGACTACATCTAAGGGCTGACTTCAGAAACTGATGGAACAGACTTTAGACAACATTTCTAGGTAGTATTCGGCCTCAAATTCTGGCAGCACATTTTGTGAAATAATTATTTTCAACAAAAGGATTATAAAGAAAAACATGAGAAAAGTCAACAAATGGGTTTAAGCACTTGCTTGTTACTTATTTTCCAATCTGTTTTCTCTGTTAATAAATTACGAATCAGAGTGATATACAAAAATGTTGCAAACTGCTTACTGACTGAAATTACCCAAATGCAAATCTTAAAATTTAGTGGGCCTGACGTTTCGATCCTAGCAGGACCTTTCTCAGAGGCCTTTCTCTGCCATTGAGAAAGGTCCTGCTAGGATCGAAAGCGGTTTCGAACACGATTTTTGTCAACCATTCAATTTGCTGCTTCCCTCAATCTATATGATATCCGAATTTGTACCGTTTGATCAATGATCATCAGCTTCGGGTGGTCTTCAATAATAATGTGTCAGTGTAATGCGTCACTTGACATTAAAGCTGCATTATTTTAACTGGGAAGAGTTATCGTATTGTACATGTTGCTTCAGGTTGAAACTTTGCTTGAGTTTAGAATCGACAATATTAAAGGTAAAATTTAACTGACATGACATGATTTTCACGTCAAACCTCATTAACATTTTCACTTGAACAATTTTGTACATGAATGCCATTGTACTGCGCCATACATAATAATTATGGCTTACGGAAGTATTTTAGTGTGCTGCACCCTTTACTCGCGACGAAATCCAAAAAGCCCGCCGCCAACGGCCATGTCCCGTAATTTTAATCGGGTTCGCTAACATGTATAAGATGTCCGTAACTGTTGCGTACCACAAGTGGCCTTGTGTGAAAGACGCTCGCCTGCCAACGTGTAGGTCCGTGGTTCGATCCCGGGGGTATTTTTCCCTTTTTTTTTCTCAGCACGATAGTGCGGTATAAGGTGTTTAAAAAACTCCCGCAAACACCAACGTCGCATGTGGCGCATCTAGATGGGTCGCTGTGACGCTGGGACTGTCCTCGTAATCCAGGTTCGCGTCTTCGTAAAGGGACACATGCGTTTGGTCGACTCGGCGGCCAAGGTCTAGGGGCCGCTGTGTTTCCTCCCTCACATGGCGCGTGGGTCTACGGGCCTATATGGATGAGGGTAGGGAAGGACGTGCGGTGGACCGGTACCGAGGCCTTAAGAGCTCTAATAGATCCGTGCACACGGGACGACCCTGGAGGTCCCGGGGATCTGAAAGCTTGGTCTGACACCGCATAACTTTTTTTCTCACAAACTTTGATTTTTTAAGTGTTTCGTGCTTGTTTTTTCTATTCATTTTTCGCTGTTTGGTCTTCCGAAACAGCTTTTGTTTTCGGTTTTTTTTTTCTATACATTTTGTTTTTTTCTCCCCTTTTTTGTCCATCTGTTTCGGTCTTCCGAAACGGCTCTTGTCTTCGTTCTGTTTTGTTTTCCTTTTAAAAAATTTTCTTAGTTATTTCGGTCTTTCAAAAACAGCTCTTGTTTTCGTTTTTTGTAAATACCCTTTTTCACTTTTTTTTTAACGTGTAAGATATCCGAAACTGTTGCGTAATACAAGTGTCCTTGTGTGAAAGACGCTCGACTGCCAACGTGTAGGTTCGTGGTTCGATCCCGGGTGTATTTTTGACTTATTTTTTTCTCAGCACGACTGTGCTGCATAAGGTGTTTAAAAAAACTCCTGCAAACACCAACGTCGCATGTGCCGCATCTCGATGGGTCGGTGTGATGCTGGGACTCTCCTCGTAATCCAGGTTCGCGTCTCCGTATAGACCCGTCTTCGATGACGTCACGGTTTTGTTTATCGGCCATCTTGGATTTAACACATGAGCACGTCATCACCGCCGTTACTAAGTCAGCTGTGCATACAAACAACTGCACATGCACGGCGGCAAGTTTTGAACTCGTCGTAGTTGTACTACTACTACTACTGCTTTTTACTATAGTATTACTAGTTGTGCCATAGAGGAATCTCTTTTTATTCCTCCGTGGTTGTATCATGGATTAGAGGTACTTGTTTTGTTGAAAGATGATTAACTTTTGCGCTGTCCTTGGCTGTGGAAGCAGGGGGGATCGTGATAAGAAATAATTTTATCGTTTACCCGCTGTACTGACAAGAGAAGCTCATCATTATTATTGTTTGGTCATGGGGGGATCGCATGGAACCTGACGGTAGTATTATACTACACTGTATAATGATAGACACGGAGAATGGACCATGAACAAATAGAGTTCTCAACCCCGACTACATCTAAGGGCTGACTTCAGAAACTGATGGAACAGACTTTAGACAACATTTCTAGGTAGTATTCGGCCTCAAATTCTGGCAGCACATTTTGTGAAATAATTATTTTCAACAAAAGGATTATAAAGAAAAACATGAGAAAAGTCAACAAATGGGTTTAAGCACTTGCTTGTTACTTATTTTCCAATCTGTTTTCTCTGTTAATAAATTACGAATCAGAGTGATATACAAAAATGTTGCAAACTGCTTACTGACTGAAATTACCCAAATGCAAATCTTAAAATTTAGTGGGCCTGACGTTTCGATCCTAGCAGGACCTTTCTCAGAGGCCTTTCTCTGCCATTGAGAAAGGTCCTGCTAGGATCGAAAGCGGTTTCGAACACGATTTTTGTCAACCATTCAATTTGCTGCTTCCCTCAATCTATATGATATCCGAATTTGTACCGTTTGATCAATGATCATCAGCTTCGGGTGGTCTTCAATAATAATGTGTCAGTGTAATGCGTCACTTGACATTAAAGCTGCATTATTTTAACTGGGAAGAGTTATCGTATTGTACATGTTGCTTCAGGTTGAAACTTTGCTTGAGTTTAGAATCGACAATATTAAAGGTAAAATTTAACTGACATGACATGATTTTCACGTCAAACCTCATTAACATTTTCACTTGAACAATTTTGTACATGAATGCCATTGTACTGCGCCATACATAATAATTATGGCTTACGGAAGTATTTTAGTGTGCTGCACCCTTTACTCGCGACGAAATCCAAAAAGCCCGCCGCCAACGGCCATGTCCCGTAATTTTAATCGGGTTCGCTAACATGTATAAGATGTCCGTAACTGTTGCGTACCACAAGTGGCCTTGTGTGAAAGACGCTCGCCTGCCAACGTGTAGGTCCGTGGTTCGATCCCGGGGGTATTTTTCCCTTTTTTTTTCTCAGCACGATAGTGCGGTATAAGGTGTTTAAAAAACTCCCGCAAACACCAACGTCGCATGTGGCGCATCTAGATGGGTCGCTGTGACGCTGGGACTGTCCTCGTAATCCAGGTTCGCGTCTTCGTAAAGGGACACATGCGTTTGGTCGACTCGGCGGCCAAGGTCTAGGGGCCGCTGTGTTTCCTCCCTCACATGGCGCGTGGGTCTACGGGCCTATATGGATGAGGGTAGGGAAGGACGTGCGGTGGACCGGTACCGAGGCCTTAAGAGCTCTAATAGATCCGTGCACACGGGACGACCCTGGAGGTCCCGGGGATCTGAAAGCTTGGTCTGACACCGCATAACTTTTTTTCTCGCAAACTTTGATTTTTTAAGTGTTTCGTGCTTGTTTTTTCTATTCATTTTTCGCTGTTTGGTCTTCCGAAACAGCTTTTGTTTTCGGTTTTTTTTTCTATACATTTTGTTTTTTTCTCCCCTTTTTTGTCCATCTGTTTCGGTCTTCCGAAACGGCTCTTGTCTTCGTTCTGTTTTGTTTTCCTATTAATTTTTTTTCTTAGTTATTTCGGTCTTTCAAAAACAGCTCTTGTTTTCGTTTTTTGTAAATACCCTTTTTCACTTTTTTTTTAACGTGTAAGATATCCGAAACTGTTGCGTAATACAAGTGTCCTTGTGTGAAAGACGCTCGACTGCCAACGTGTAGGTTCGTGGTTCGATCCCGGGTGTATTTTTGACTTATTTTTTTCTCAGCACGACTGTGCTGCATAAGGTGTTTAAAAAAAACTCCTGCAAACACCAACGTCGCATGTGCCGCATCTCGATGGGTCGGTGTGATGCTGGGACTCTCCTCGTAATCCAGGTTCGCGTCTCCGTATAGACCCGTCTTCGATGACGTCACGGTTTTGTTTATCGGCCATCTTGGATTTAACACATGAGCACGTCATCACCGCCGTTACTAAGTCAGCTGTGCATACAACAACTCCACATGCACGGCGGCAAGTTTTGAACTCGTCGTAGTTGTACTACTACTACTACTGCTTTTTACTATAGTATTACTAGTTGTGCCATAGAGGAATCTCTTTTAATTCCTCCGTGGTTGTATCATGGATTAGAGGTACTTGTTTTGTTGAAAGATGATTAACTTTTGCGCTGTCCTTGGCTGTGGAAGCAGGGGGGATCGTGATAAGAAATAATTTTATCGTTTACCCGCTGTACTGACAAGAGAAGCTCATCATTATTATTGTTTGGTCATGGGGGGATCGCATGGAACCTGACGGTAGTATTATACTACACTGTATAATGATAGACACGGAGAATGGACCATGAACAAATAGAGTTCTCAACCCCGACTTCATCTAAGGGCTGACTTCAGAAACTGATGGAACAGACTTTAGACAACATTTCTAGGTAGTATGCGGCCTCAAATTCTGGCAGCACATTTTGTGAAATAATTATTTTCAACAAAAGGATTATAAAGAAAAACATGAGAAAAGTCAACAAATGGGTTTAAGCACTTGCTTGTTACTTATTTTCCAATCTGTTTTCTCTGTTAATAAATTACGAATCAGAGTGATATACAAAAATGTTGCAAACTGCTTACTGACTGAAATTACCCAAATGCAAATCTTAAAATTTAGTGGGCCTGACGTTTCGATCCTAGCAGGACCTTTCTCAGAGGCCTTTCTCTGCCATTGAGAAAGGTCCTGCTAGGATCGAAAGCGGTTTCGAACACGATTTTTGTCAACCATTCAATTTGCTGCTTCCCTCAATCTATATGATATCCGAATTTGTACCGTTTGATCAATGATCATCAGCTTCGGGTGGTCTTCAATAATAATGTGTCAGTGTAATGCGTCACTTGACATTAAAGCTGCATTATTTTAACTGGGAAGAGTTATCGTATTGTACATGTTGCTTCAGGTTGAAACTTTGCTTGAGTTTAGAATCGACAATATTAAAGGTAAAATTTAACTGACATGACATGATTTTCACGTCAAACCTCATTAACATTTTCACTTGAACAATTTTGTACATGAATGCCATTGTACTGCGCCATACATAATAATTATGGCTTACGGAAGTATTTTAGTGTGCTGCACCCTTTACTCGAGACGAAATCCAAAAAGCCCGCCGCCAACGGCCATGTCCCGTAATTTTACTCGGGTTCGCTAACATGTATAAGATGTCCGTAACTGTTGCGTACCACAAGTGGCCTTGTGTGAAAGACGCTCGCCTGCCAACGTGTAGGTCCGTGGTTCGATCCCGGGGGTATTTTTCCCTTTTTTTTTCTCAGCACGATAGTGCGGTATAAGGTGTTTAAAAAACTCCCGCAAACACCAACGTCGCATGTGGCGCATCTAGATGGGTCGCTGTGACGCTGGGACTGTCCTCGTAATCCAGGTTCGCGTCTTCGTAAAGGGACACATGCGTTTGGTCGACTCGGCGGCCAAGGTCTAGGGGCCGCTGTGTTTCCTCCCTCACATGGCGCGTGGGTCTACGGGCCTATATGGATGAGGGTAGGGAAGGACGTGCGGTGGACCGGTACCGAGGCCTTAAGAGCTCTAATAGATCCGTGCACACGGGACGACCCTGGAGGTCCCGGGGATCTGAAAGCTTGGTCTGACACCGCATAACTTTTTTTCTCACAAACTTTGATTTTTTAAGTGTTTCGTGCTTGTTTTTTCTATTCATTTTTCGCTGTTTGGTCTTCCGAAACAGCTTTTGTTTTCGGGTTTTTTTTTCTATACATTTTGTTTTTTTCTCCCCTTTTTTGTCCATCTGTTTCGGTCTTCCGAAACGGCTCTTGTCTTCGTTCTGTTTTGTTTTCCTTTTAAATTTTTTTCTTAGTTATTTCGGTCTTTCAAAAACAGCTCTTGTTTTCGTTTTTTGTAAATACCCTTTTTCACTTTTTTTTTAACGTGTAAGATATCCGAAACTGTTGCGTAATACAAGTGTCCTTGTGTGAAAGACGCTCGACTGCCAACGTGTAGGTTCGTGGTTCGATCCCGGGTGTATTTTTCACTTATTTTTTTCTCAGCACGACTGTGCTGCATAAGGTGTTTAAAAAAACTCCTGCAAACACCAACGTCGCATGTGCCGCATCTCGATGGGTCGGTGTGATGCTGGGACTCTCCTCGTAATCCAGGTTCGCGTCTCCGTATAGACCCGTCTTCGATGACGTCACGGTTTTGTTTATCGGCCATCTTGGATTTAACACATGAGCACGTCATCACCGCCGTTACTAAGTCAGCTGTGCATACAACAACTCCACATGCACGGCGGCAAGTTTTGAACTCGTCGTAGTTGTACTACTACTACTACTGCTTTTTACTATAGTATTACTAGTTGTGCCATAGAGGAATCTCTTTTTAATCCTCCGTGGTTGTATCATGGATTAGAGGTACTTGTTTTGTTGAAAGATGATTAACTTTTGCGCTGTCCTTGGCTGTGGAAGCAGGGGGGATCGTGATAAGAAATAATTTTATCGTTTACCCGCTGTACTGACAAGAGAAGCTCATCATTATTATTGTTTGGTCATGGGGGGATCGCATGGAACCTGACGGTAGTATTATACTACACTGTATAATGATAGACACGGAGAATGGACCATGAACAAATAGAGTTCTCAACCCCGACTTCATCTAAGGGCTGACTTCAGAAACTGATGGAACAGACTTTAGACAACATTTCTAGGTAGTATGCGGCCTCAAATTCTGGCAGCACATTTTGTGAAATAATTATTTTCAACAAAAGGATTATAAAGAAAAACATGAGAAAAGTCAACAAATGGGTTTAAGCACTTGCTTGTTACTTATTTTCCAATCTGTTTTCTCTGTTAATAAATTACGAATCAGAGTGATATACAAAAATGTTGCAAACTGCTTACTGACTGAAATTACCCAAATGCAAATCTTAAAATTTAGTGGGCCTGACGTTTCGATCCTAGCAGGACCTTTCTCAGAGGCCTTTCTCTGCCATTGAGAAAGGTCCTGCTAGGATCGAAAGCGGTTTCGAACACGATTTTTGTCAACCATTCAATTTGCTGCTTCCCTCAATCTATATGATATCCGAATTTGTACCGTTTGATCAATGATCATCAGCTTCGGGTGGTCTTCAATAATAATGTGTCAGTGTAATGCGTCACTTGACATTAAAGCTGCATTATTTTAACTGGGAAGAGTTATCGTATTGTACATGTTGCTTCAGGTTGAAACTTTGCTTGAGTTTAGAATCGACAATATTAAAGGTAAAATTTAACTGACATGACATGATTTTCACGTCAAACCTCATTAACATTTTCACTTGAACAATTTTGTACATGAATGCCATTGTACTGCGCCATACATAATAATTATGGCTTACGGAAGTATTTTAGTGTGCTGCACCCTTTACTGGCGACGAAATCCAAAAAGCCCGCCGCCAACGGCCATGTCCCGTAATTTTACTCGGGTTCGCTAACATGTATTAGATGTCCGTAACTGTTGCGTACCACAAGTGGCCTTGTGTGAAAGACGCTCGCCTGCCAACGTGTAGGTCCGTGGTTCGATCCCGGGGGTATTTTTCCCTTTTTTTTTCTCAGCACGATAGTGCGGTATAAGGTGTTTAAAAAACTCCCGCAAACACCAACGTCGCATGTGGCGCATCTAGATGGGTCGCTGTGACGCTGGGACTGTCCTCGTAATCCAGGTTCGCGTCTTCGTAAAGGGACACATGCGTTTGGTCGACTCGGCGGCCAAGGTCTAGGGGCCGCTGTGTTTCCTCCCTCACATGGCGCGTGGGTCTACGGGCCTATATGGATGAGGGTAGGGAAGGACGTGCGGTGGACCGGTACCGAGGCCTTAAGAGCTCTAATAGATCCGTGCACACGGGACGACCCTGGAGGTCCCGGGGATCTGAAAGCTTGGTCTGACACCGCATAACTTTTTTTCTCACAAACTTTGATTTTTTAAGTGTTTCGTGCTTGTTTTTTCTATTCATTTTTCGCTGTTTGGTCTTCCGAAACAGCTTTTGTTTTCGGTTTTTTTTTTCTATACATTTTGTTTTTTCTCCCCTTTTTTGTCCATCTGTTTCGGTCTTCCGAAACGGCTCTTGTCTTCGTTCTGTTTTGTTTTCCTTTTAAAAATTTTTCTTAGTTATTTCGGTCTTTCAAAAACAGCTCTTGTTTTCGTTTTTTGTAAATACCCTTTTTCACTTTTTTTTTAACGTGTAAGATATCCGAAACTGTTGCGTAATACAAGTGTCCTTGTGTGAAAGACGCTCGACTGCCAACGTGTAGGTTCGTGGTTCGATCCCGGGTGTATTTTTCACTTATTTTTTTCTCAGCACGACTGTGCTGCATAAGGTGTTTAAAAAAACTCCTGCAAACACCAACGTCGCATGTGCCGCATCTCGATGGGTCGGTGTGATGCTGGGACTCTCCTCGTAATCCAGGTTCGCGTCTCCGTATAGACCCGTCTTCGATGACGTCACGGTTTTGTTTATCGGCCATCTTGGATTTAACACATGAGCACGTCATCACCGCCGTTACTAAGTCAGCTGTGCATACAACAACTCCACATGCACGGCGGCAAGTTTTGAACTCGTCGTAGTTGTACTACTACTACTACTGCTTTTTACTATAGTATTACTAGTTGTGCCATAGAGGAATCTCTTTTTAATCCTCCGTGGTTGTATCATGGATTAGAGGTACTTGTTTTGTTGAAAGATGATTAACTTTTGCGCTGTCCTTGGCTGTGGAAGCAGGGGGGATCGTGATAAGAAATAATTTTATCGTTTACCCGCTGTACTGACAAGAGAAGCTCATCATTATTATTGTTTGGTCATGGGGGGATCGCATGGAACCTGACGGTAGTATTATACTACACTGTATAATGATAGACACGGAGAATGGACCATGAACAAATAGAGTTCTCAACCCCGACTTCATCTAAGGGCTGACTTCAGAAACTGATGGAACAGACTTTAGACAACATTTCTAGGTAGTATGCGGCCTCAAATTCTGGCAGCACATTTTGTGAAATAATTATTTTCAACAAAAGGATTATAAAGAAAAACATGAGAAAAGTCAACAAATGGGTTTAAGCACTTGCTTGTTACTTATTTTCCAATCTGTTTTCTCTGTTAATAAATTACGAATCAGAGTGATATACAAAAATGTTGCAAACTGCTTACTGACTGAAATTACCCAAATGCAAATCTTAAAATTTAGTGGGCCTGACGTTTCGATCCTAGCAGGACCTTTCTCAGAGGCCTTTCTCTGCCATTGAGAAAGGTCCTGCTAGGATCGAAAGCGGTTTCGAACACGATTTTTGTCAACCATTCAATTTGCTGCTTCCCTCAATCTATATGATATCCGAATTTGTACCGTTTGATCAATGATCATCAGCTTCGGGTGGTCTTCAATAATAATGTGTCAGTGTAATGCGTCACTTGACATTAAAGCTGCATTATTTTAACTGGGAAGAGTTATCGTATTGTACATGTTGCTTCAGGTTGAAACTTTGCTTGAGTTTAGAATCGACAATATTAAAGGTAAAATTTAACTGACATGACATGATTTTCACGTCAAACCTCATTAACATTTTCACTTGAACAATTTTGTACATGAATGCCATTGTACTGCGCCATACATAATAATTATGGCTTACGGAAGTATTTTAGTGTGCTGCACCCTTTACTGGCGACGAAATCCAAAAAGCCCGCCGCCAACGGCCATGTCCCGTAATTTTACTCGGGTTCGCTAACATGTATAAGATGTCCGTAACTGTTGCGTACCACAAGTGGCCTTGTGTGAAAGACGCTCGCCTGCCAACGTGTAGGTCCGTGGTTCGATCCCGGGGGTATTTTTCCCTTTTTTTTTCTCAGCACGATAGTGCGGTATAAGGTGTTTAAAAAACTCCCGCAAACACCAACGTCGCATGTGGCGCATCTAGATGGGTCGCTGTGACGCTGGGACTGTCCTCGTAATCCAGGTTCGCGTCTTCGTAAAGGGACACATGCGTTTGGTCGACTCGGCGGCCAAGGTCTAGGGGCCGCTGTGTTTCCTCCCTCACATGGCGCGTGGGTCTACGGGCCTATATGGATGAGGGTAGGGAAGGACGTGCGGTGGACCGGTACCGAGGCCTTAAGAGCTCTAATAGATCCGTGCACACGGGACGACCCTGGAGGTCCCGGGGATCTGAAAGCTTGGTCTGACACCGCATAACTTTTTTTCTCACAAACTTTGATTTTTTAAGTGTTTCGTGCTTGTTTTTTCTATTCATTTTTCGCTGTTTGGTCTTCCGAAACAGCTTTTGTTTTCGGTTTTTTTTTTCTATACATTTTGTTTTTTCTCCCCTTTTTTGTCCATCTGTTTCGGTCTTCCGAAACGGCTCTTGTCTTCGTTCTGTTTTGTTTTCCTTTAAAAAAATTTTCTTAGTTATTTCGGTCTTTCAAAAACAGCTCTTGTTTTCGTTTTTTGTAAATACCCTTTTTCACTTTTTTTTTAACGTGTAAGATATCCGAAACTGTTGCGTAATACAAGTGTCCTTGTGTGAAAGACGCTCGACTGCCAACGTGTAGGTTCGTGGTTCGATCCCGGGTGTATTTTTCACTTATTTTTTTCTCAGCACGACTGTGCTGCATAAGGTGTTTAAAAAAACTCCTGCAAACACCAACGTCGCATGTGCCGCATCTCGATGGGTCGGTGTGATGCTGGGACTCTCCTCGTAATCCAGGTTCGCGTCTCCGTATAGACCCGTCTTCGATGACGTCACGGTTTTGTTTATCGGCCATCTTGGATTTAACACATGAGCACGTCATCACCGCCGTTACTAAGTCAGCTGTGCATACAACAACTCCACATGCACGGCGGCAAGTTTTGAACTCGTCGTAGTTGTACTACTACTACTACTGCTTTTTACTATAGTATTACTAGTTGTGCCATAGAGGAATCTCTTTTTAATCCTCCGTGGTTGTATCATGGATTAGAGGTACTTGTTTTGTTGAAAGATGATTAACTTTTGCGCTGTCCTTGGCTGTGGAAGCAGGGGGGATCGTGATAAGAAATAATTTTATCGTTTACCCGCTGTACTGACAAGAGAAGCTCATCATTATTATTGTTTGGTCATGGGGGGATCGCATGGAACCTGACGGTAGTATTATACTACACTGTATAATGATAGACACGGAGAATGGACCATGAACAAATAGAGTTCTCAACCCCGACTTCATCTAAGGGCTGACTTCAGAAACTGATGGAACAGACTTTAGACAACATTTCTAGGTAGTATGCGGCCTCAAATTCTGGCAGCACATTTTGTGAAATAATTATTTTCAACAAAAGGATTATAAAGAAAAACATGAGAAAAGTCAACAAATGGGTTTAAGCACTTGCTTGTTACTTATTTTCCAATCTGTTTTCTCTGTTAATAAATTACGAATCAGAGTGATATACAAAAATGTTGCAAACTGCTTACTGACTGAAATTACCCAAATGCAAATCTTAAAATTTAGTGGGCCTGACGTTTCGATCCTAGCAGGACCTTTCTCAGAGGCCTTTCTCTGCCATTGAGAAAGGTCCTGCTAGGATCGAAAGCGGTTTCGAACACGATTTTTGTCAACCATTCAATTTGCTGCTTCCCTCAATCTATATGATATCCGAATTTGTACCGTTTGATCAATGATCATCAGCTTCGGGTGGTCTTCAATAATAATGTGTCAGTGTAATGCGTCACTTGACATTAAAGCTGCATTATTTTAACTGGGAAGAGTTATCGTATTGTACATGTTGCTTCAGGTTGAAACTTTGCTTGAGTTTAGAATCGACAATATTAAAGGTAAAATTTAACTGACATGACATGATTTTCACGTCAAACCTCATTAACATTTTCACTTGAACAATTTTGTACATGAATGCCATTGTACTGCGCCATACATAATAATTATGGCTTACGGAAGTATTTTAGTGTGCTGCACCCTTTACTGGCGACGAAATCCAAAAAGCCCGCCGCCAACGGCCATGTCCCGTAATTTTAATCGGGTTCGCTAACATGTATAAGATGTCCGTAACTGTTGCGTACCACAAGTGGCCTTGTGTGAAAGACGCTCGCCTGCCAACGTGTAGGTCCGTGGTTCGATCCCGGGGGTATTTTTCCCTTTTTTTTCTCAGCACGATAGTGCGGTATAAGGTGTTTAAAAAACTCCCGCAAACACCAACGTCGCATGTGGCGCATCTAGATGGGTCGCTGTGACGCTGGGACTGTCCTCGTAATCCAGGTTCGCGTCTTCGTAAAGGGACACATGCGTTTGGTCGACTCGGCGGCCAAGGTCTAGGGGCCGCTGTGTTTCCTCCCTCACATGGCGCGTGGGTCTACGGGCCTATATGGATGAGGGTAGGGAAGGACGTGCGGTGGACCGGTACCGAGGCCTTAAGAGCTCTAATAGATCCGTGCACACGGGACGACCCTGGAGGTCCCGGGGATCTGAAAGCTTGGTCTGACACCGCATAACTTTTTTTCTCACAAACTTTGATTTTTTAAGTGTTTCGTGCTTGTTTTTTCTATTCATTTTTCGCTGTTTGGTCTTCCGAAACAGCTTTTGTTTTCGGTTTTTTTTTCTATACATTTTGTTTTTTTCTCCCCTTTTTTGTCCATCTGTTTCGGTCTTCCGAAACGGCTCTTGTCTTCGTTCTGTTTTGTTTTCCTATTAAATTTTTTTCTTAGTTATTTCGGTCTTTCAAAAACAGCTCTTGTTTTCGTTTTTTGTAAATACCCTTTTTCACTTTTTTTTTAACGTGTAAGATATCCGAAACTGTTGCGTAATAAAAAGTGTCCTTGTGTGAAAGACGCTCGACTGCCAACGTGTAGGTTCGTGGTTCGATCCCGGGTGTATTTTTCACTTATTTTTTTCTCAGCACGACTGTGCTGCATAAGGTGTTTAAAAAAACTCCTGCAAACACCAACGTCGCATGTGCCGCATCTCGATGGGTCGGTGTGATGCTGGGACTCTCCTCGTAATCCAGGTTCGCGTCTCCGTATAGACCCGTCTTCGATGACGTCACGGTTTTGTTTATCGGCCATCTTGGATTTAACACATGAGCACGTCATCACCGCCGTTACTAAGTCAGCTGTGCATACAACAACTCCACATGCACGGCGGCAAGTTTTGAACTCGTCGTAGTTGTACTACTACTACTACTGCTTTTTACTATAGTATTACTAGTTGTGCCATAGAGGAATCTCTTTTTATTCCTCCGGGGTTGTATCATGGATTAGAGGTACTTGTTTTGTTGAAAGATGATTAACTTTTGCGCTGTCCTTGGCTGTGGAAGCAGGGGGGATCGTGATAAGAAATAATTTTATCGTTTACCCGCTGTACTGACAAGAGAAGCTCATCATTATTATTGTTTGGTCATGGGGGGATCGCATGGAACCTGACGGTAGTATTATACTACACTGTATAATGATAGACACGGAGAATGGACCATGAACAAATAGAGTTCTCAACCCCGACTTCATCTAAGGGCTGACTTCAGAAACTGATGGAACAGACTTTAGACAACATTTCTAGGTAGTATGCGGCCTCAAATTCTGGCAGCACATTTTGTGAAATAATTATTTTCAACAAAAGGATTATAAAGAAAAACATGAGAAAAGTCAACAAATGGGTTTAAGCACTTGCTTGTTACTTATTTTCCAATCTCTTTTCTCTGTTAATAAATTACGAATCAGAGTGATATACAAAAATATTGCAAACTGCTTACTGACTGAAATTACCCAAATGCAAATCTTAAAATTTAGTGGGCCTGACGTTTCGATCCTAGCAGGACCTTTCTCAGAGGCCTTTCTCTGCCATTGAGAAAGGTCCTGCTAGGATCGAAAGCGGTTTCGAACACGATTTTTGTCAACCATTCAATTTGCTGCTTCCCTCAATCTATATGATATCCGAATTTGTACCGTTTGATCAATGATCATCAGCTTCGGGTGGTCTTCAATAATAATGTGTCAGTGTTATGCGTCACTTGACATTAAAGCTGCATTATTTTAACTGGGAAGAGTTATCGTATTGTACATGTTGCTTCAGGTTGAAACTTTGCTTGAGTTTAGAATCGACAATATTCAAGGTAAAATTTAACTGACATGACATGATTTTCACGTCAAACCTCATTAACATTTTCACTTGAACAATTTTGTACATGAATGCCATTGTACTGCGCCATACATAATAATTATGGCTTACGGAAGTATTTTAGTGTGCTGCACCCTTTACTCGCGACGAAATCCAAAAAGCCCGCCGCCAACGGCCATGTCCCGTAATTTTAATCGGGTTCGCTAACATGTATAAGATGTCCGTAACTGTTGCGTACCACAAGTGGCCTTGTGTGAAAGACGCTCGCCTGCCAACGTGTAGGTCCGTGGTTCGATCCCGGGGGTATTTTTCCCTTTTTTTTTCTCAGCACGATAGTGCGGTATAAGGTGTTTAAAAAACTCCCGCAAACACCAACGTCGCATGTGGCGCATCTAGATGGGTCGCTGTGACGCTGGGACTGTCCTCGTAATCCAGGTTCGCGTCTTCGTAAAGGGACACATGCGTTTGGTCGACTCGGCGGCCAAGGTCTAGGGGCCGCTGTGTTTCCTCCCTCACATGGCGCGTGGGTCTACGGGCCTATATGGATGAGGGTAGGGAAGGACGTGCGGTGGACCGGTACCGAGGCCTTAAGAGCTCTAATAGATCCGTGCACACGGGACGACCCTGGAGGTCCCGGGGATCTGAAAGCTTGGTCTGACACCGCATAACTTTTTTTCTCGCAAACTTTGATTTTTTAAGTGTTTCGTGCTTGTTTTTTCTATTCATTTTTCGCTGTTTGGTCTTCCGAAACAGCTTTTGTTTTCGGTTTTTTTTTCTATACATTTTGTTTTTTTCTCCCCTTTTTTGTCCATCTGTTTCGGTCTTCCGAAACGGCTCTTGTCTTCGTTCTGTTTTGTTTTCCTATTAATTTTTTTTCTTAGTTATTTCGGTCTTTCAAAAACAGCTCTTGTTTTCGTTTTTTGTAAATACCCTTTTTCACTTTTTTTTAACGTGTAAGATATCCGAAACTGTTGCGTAATACAAGTGTCCTTGTGTGAAAGACGCTCGACTGCCAACGTGTAGGTTCGTGGTTCGATCCCGGGTGTATTTTTCACTTATTTTTTTCTCAGCACGACTGTTCTGCATAAGGTGTTTTAAAAAACTCCTGCAAACACCAACGTCGCATGTGCCGCATCTCGATGGGTCGGTGTGATGCTGGGACTCTCCTCGTAATCCAGGTTCGCGTCTCCGTATAGACCCGTCTTCGATGACGTCACGGTTTTGTTTATCGGCCATCTTGGATTTAACACATGAGCACGTCATCACCGCCGTTACTAAGTCAGCTGTGCATACAACAACTCCACATGCACGGCGGCAAGTTTTGAACTCGTCGTAGTTGTACTACTACTACTACTGCTTTTTACTATAGTATTACTAGTTGTGCCATAGAGGAATCTCTTTTTATTCCTCCATGGTTGTATCATGGATTAGAGGTACTTGTTTTGTTGAAAGATGATTAACTTTTGCGCTGTCCTTGGCTGTGGAAGCAAGGGGATCGTGATAAGAAATAATTTTATCGTTTACCCGCTGTACTGACAAGAGAAGCTCATCATTATTATTGTTTGGTCATGGGGGGATCGCATGGAACCTGACGGTAGTATTATACTACACTGTATAATGATAGACACGGAGAATGGACCATGAACAAATAGAGTTCTCAACCCCGACTTCATCTAAGGGCTGACTTCAGAAACTGATGGAACAGACTTTAGACAACATTTCTAGGTAGTATGCGGCCTCAAATTCTGGCAGCACATTTTGTGAAATAATTATTTTCAACAAAAGGATTATAAAGAAAAACATGAGAAAAGTCAACAAATGGGTTTAAGCACTTGCTTGTTACTTATTTTCCAATCTGTTTTCTCTGTTAATAAATTACGAATCAGAGTGATATACAAAAATGTTGCAAACTGCTTACTGACTGAAATTACCCGAATGCAAATCTTAAAATTTAGTGGGCCTGACGTTTCGATCCTAGCAGGACCTTTCTCAGAGGCCTTTCTCTGCCATTGAGAAAGGTCCTGCTAGGATCGAAAGCGGTTTCGAACACGATTTTTGTCAACCATTCAATTTGCTGCTTCCCTCAATCTATATGATATCCGAATTTGTACCGTTTGATCAATGATCATCAGCTTCGGGTGGTCTTCAATAATAATGTGTCAGTGTAATGCGTCACTTGACATTAAAGCTGCATTATTTTAACTGGGAAGAGTTATCGTAATGTACATGGTGCTTCAGGTTGAAACTTTGCTTGAGTTTAGAATCGACAATATTAAAGGTAAAATTTAACTGACATGACATGATTTTCACGTCGAACCTCATTAACATTTTCACTTGAACAATTTTGTACATGAATGCCATTGTACTGCGCCATACATAATAATTATGGCTTACGGAAGTATTTTAGTGTGCTGCACCCTTTACTCGCGACGAAATCCAAAAAGCCCGCCGCCAACGGCCATGTCCCGTAATTTTAATCGGGTTCGCTAACATGTATAAGATGTCCGTAACTGTTGCGTACCACAAGTGGCCTTGTGTGAAAGACGCTCGCCTGCCAACGTGTAGGTCCGTGGTTCGATCCCGGGGGTATTTTTCCCTTTTTTTTCTCAGCACGATAGTGCGGTATAAGGTGTTTAAAAAACTCCCGCAAACACCAACGTCGCATGTGGCGCATCTAGATGGGTCGCTGTGACGCTGGGACTGTCCTCGTAATCCAGGTTCGCGTCTTCGTAAAGGGACACATGCGTTTGGTCGACTCGGCGGCCAAGGTCTAGGGGCCGCTGTGTTTCCTCCCTCACATGGCGCGTGGGTCTACGGGCCTATATGGATGAGGGTAGGGAAGGACGTGCGGTGGACCGGTACCGAGGCCTTAAGAGCTCTAATAGATCCGTGCACACGGGACGACCCTGGAGGTCCCGGGGATCTGAAAGCTTGGTCTGACACCGCATAACTTTTTTTCTCACAAACTTTGATTTTTTAAGTGTTTCGTGCTTGTTTTTTCTATTCATTTTTCGCTGTTTGGTCTTCCGAAACAGCTTTTGTTTTCGGTTTTTTTTTCTATACATTTTGTTTTTTTCTCCCCTTTTTTGTCCATCTGTTTCGGTCTTCCGAAACGGCTCTTGTCTTCGTTCTGTTTTGTTTTCCTATTAAATTTTTTTCTTAGTTATTTCGGTCTTTCAAAAACAGCTCTTGTTTTCGTTTTTTGTAAATACCCTTTTTCACTTTTTTTTTAACGTGTAAGATATCCGAAACTGTTGCGTAATACAAGTGTCCTTGTGTGAAAGACGCTCGACTGCCAACGTGTAGGTTCGTGGTTCGATCCCGGGTGTATTTTTCACTTATTTTTTTCTCAGCACGACTGTGCTGCATAAGGTGTTTAAAAAAACTCCTGCAAACACCAACGTCGCATGTGCCGCATCTCGATGGGTCGGTGTGATGCTGGGACTCTCCTCGTAATCCAGGTTCGCGTCTCCGTATAGACCCGTCTTCGATGACGTCACGGTTTTGTTTATCGGCCATCTTGGATTTAACACATGAGCACGTCATCACCGCCGTTACTAAGTCAGCTGTGCATACAACAACTCCACATGCACGGCGGCAAGTTTTGAACTCGTCGTAGTTGTACTACTACTACTACTGCTTTTTACTATAGTATTACTAGTTGTGCCATAGAGGAATCTCTTTTTATTCCTCCGGGGTTGTATCATGGATTAGAGGTACTTGTTTTGTTGAAAGATGATTAACTTTTGCGCTGTCCTTGGCTGTGGAAGCAGGGGGGATCGTGATAAGAAATAATTTTATCGTTTACCCGCTGTACTGACAAGAGAAGCTCATCATTATTATTGTTTGGTCATGGGGGGATCGCATGGAACCTGACGGTAGTATTATACTACACTGTATAATGATAGACACGGAGAATGGACCATGAACAAATAGAGTTCTCAACCCCGACTTCATCTAAGGGCTGACTTCAGAAACTGATGGAACAGACTTTAGACAACATTTCTAGGTAGTATGCGGCCTCAAATTCTGGCAGCACATTTTGTGAAATAATTATTTTCAACAAAAGGATTATAAAGAAAAACATGAGAAAAGTCAACAAATGGGTTTAAGCACTTGCTTGTTACTTATTTTCCAATCTCTTTTCTCTGTTAATAAATTACGAATCAGAGTGATATACAAAAATATTGCAAACTGCTTACTGACTGAAATTACCCAAATGCAAATCTTAAAATTTAGTGGGCCTGACGTTTCGATCCTAGCAGGACCTTTCTCAGAGGCCTTTCTCTGCCATTGAGAAAGGTCCTGCTAGGATCGAAAGCGGTTTCGAACACGATTTTTGTCAACCATTCAATTTGCTGCTTCCCTCAATCTATATGATATCCGAATTTGTACCGTTTGATCAATGATCATCAGCTTCGGGTGGTCTTCAATAATAATGTGTCAGTGTTATGCGTCACTTGACATTAAAGCTGCATTATTTTAACTGGGAAGAGTTATCGTATTGTACATGTTGCTTCAGGTTGAAACTTTGCTTGAGTTTAGAATCGACAATATTCAAGGTAAAATTTAACTGACATGACATGATTTTCACGTCAAACCTCATTAACATTTTCACTTGAACAATTTTGTACATGAATGCCATTGTACTGCGCCATACATAATAATTATGGCTTACGGAAGTATTTTAGTGTGCTGCACCCTTTACTCGCGACGAAATCCAAAAAGCCCGCCGCCAACGGCCATGTCCCGTAATTTTAATCGGGTTCGCTAACATGTATAAGATGTCCGTAACTGTTGCGTACCACAAGTGGCCTTGTGTGAAAGACGCTCGCCTGCCAACGTGTAGGTCCGTGGTTCGATCCCGGGGGTATTTTTCCCTTTTTTTTTCTCAGCACGATAGTGCGGTATAAGGTGTTTAAAAAACTCCCGCAAACACCAACGTCGCATGTGGCGCATCTAGATGGGTCGCTGTGACGCTGGGACTGTCCTCGTAATCCAGGTTCGCGTCTTCGTAAAGGGACACATGCGTTTGGTCGACTCGGCGGCCAAGGTCTAGGGGCCGCTGTGTTTCCTCCCTCACATGGCGCGTGGGTCTACGGGCCTATATGGATGAGGGTAGGGAAGGACGTGCGGTGGACCGGTACCGAGGCCTTAAGAGCTCTAATAGATCCGTGCACACGGGACGACCCTGGAGGTCCCGGGGATCTGAAAGCTTGGTCTGACACCGCATAACTTTTTTTCTCGCAAACTTTGATTTTTTAAGTGTTTCGTGCTTGTTTTTTCTATTCATTTTTCGCTGTTTGGTCTTCCGAAACAGCTTTTGTTTTCGGTTTTTTTTTCTATACATTTTGTTTTTTTCTCCCCTTTTTTGTCCATCTGTTTCGGTCTTCCGAAACGGCTCTTGTCTTCGTTCTGTTTTGTTTTCCTATTAATTTTTTTTCTTAGTTATTTCGGTCTTTCAAAAACAGCTCTTGTTTTCGTTTTTTGTAAATACCCTTTTTCACTTTTTTTTAACGTGTAAGATATCCGAAACTGTTGCGTAATACAAGTGTCCTTGTGTGAAAGACGCTCGACTGCCAACGTGTAGGTTCGTGGTTCGATCCCGGGTGTATTTTTCACTTATTTTTTTCTCAGCACGACTGTGCTGCATAAGGTGTTTTAAAAAACTCCTGCAAACACCAACGTCGCATGTGCCGCATCTCGATGGGTCGGTGTGATGCTGGGACTCTCCTCGTAATCCAGGTTCGCGTCTCCGTATAGACCCGTCTTCGATGACGTCACGGTTTTGTTTATCGGCCATCTTGGATTTAACACATGAGCACGTCATCACCGCCGTTACTAAGTCAGCTGTGCATACAACAACTCCACATGCACGGCGGCAAGTTTTGAACTCGTCGTAGTTGTACTACTACTACTACTGCTTTTTACTATAGTATTACTAGTTGTGCCATAGAGGAATCTCTTTTTATTCCTCCATGGTTGTATCATGGATTAGAGGTACTTGTTTTGTTGAAAGATGATTAACTTTTGCGCTGTCCTTGGCTGTGGAAGCAAGGGGATCGTGATAAGAAATAATTTTATCGTTTACCCGCTGTACTGACAAGAGAAGCTCATCATTATTATTGTTTGGTCATGGGGGGATCGCATGGAACCTGACGGTAGTATTATACTACACTGTATAATGATAGACACGGAGAATGGACCATGAACAAATAGAGTTCTCAACCCCGACTTCATCTAAGGGCTGACTTCAGAAACTGATGGAACAGACTTTAGACAACATTTCTAGGTAGTATGCGGCCTCAAATTCTGGCAGCACATTTTGTGAAATAATTATTTTCAACAAAAGGATTATAAAGAAAAACATGAGAAAAGTCAACAAATGGGTTTAAGCACTTGCTTGTTACTTATTTTCCAATCTGTTTTCTCTGTTAATAAATTACGAATCAGAGTGATATACAAAAATGTTGCAAACTGCTTACTGACTGAAATTACCCGAATGCAAATCTTAAAATTTAGTGGGCCTGACGTTTCGATCCTAGCAGGACCTTTCTCAGAGGCCTTTCTCTGCCATTGAGAAAGGTCCTGCTAGGATCGAAAGCGGTTTCGAACACGATTTTTGTCAACCATTCAATTTGCTGCTTCCCTCAATCTATATGATATCCGAATTTGTACCGTTTGATCAATGATCATCAGCTTCGGGTGGTCTTCAATAATAATGTGTCAGTGTAATGCGTCACTTGACATTAAAGCTGCATTATTTTAACTGGGAAGAGTTATCGTAATGTACATGGTGCTTCAGGTTGAAACTTTGCTTGAGTTTAGAATCGACAATATTAAAGGTAAAATTTAACTGACATGACATGATTTTCACGTCGAACCTCATTAACATTTTCACTTGAACAATTTTGTACATGAATGCCATTGTACTGCGCCATACATAATAATTATGGCTTACGGAAGTATTTTAGTGTGCTGCACCCTTTACTCGCGACGAAATCCAAAAAGCCCGCCGCCAACGGCCATGTCCCGTAATTTTAATCGGGTTCGCTAACATGTATAAGATGTCCGTAACTGTTGCGTACCACAAGTGGCCTTGTGTGAAAGACGCTCGCCTGCCAACGTGTAGGTCCGTGGTTCGATCCCGGGGGTATTTTTCCCTTTTTTTTCTCAGCACGATAGTGCGGTATAAGGTGTTTAAAAAACTCCCGCAAACACCAACGTCGCATGTGGCGCATCTAGATGGGTCGCTGTGACGCTGGGACTGTCCTCGTAATCCAGGTTCGCGTCTTCGTAAAGGGACACATGCGTTTGGTCGACTCGGCGGCCAAGGTCTAGGGGCCGCTGTGTTTCCTCCCTCACATGGCGCGTGGGTCTACGGGCCTATATGGATGAGGGTAGGGAAGGACGTGCGGTGGACCGGTACCGAGGCCTTAAGAGCTCTAATAGATCCGTGCACACGGGACGACCCTGGAGGTCCCGGGGATCTGAAAGCTTGGTCTGACACCGCATAACTTTTTTTCTCACAAACTTTGATTTTTTAAGTGTTTCGTGCTTGTTTTTTCTATTCATTTTTCGCTGTTTGGTCTTCCGAAACAGCTTTTGTTTTCGGTTTTTTTTTCTATACATTTTGTTTTTTTCTCCCCTTTTTTGTCCATCTGTTTCGGTCTTCCGAAACGGCTCTTGTCTTCGTTCTGTTTTGTTTTCCTATTAAATTTTTTTCTTAGTTATTTCGGTCTTTCAAAAACAGCTCTTGTTTTCGTTTTTTGTAAATACCCTTTTTCACTTTTTTTTTAACGTGTAAGATATCCGAAACTGTTGCGTAATACAAGTGTCCTTGTGTGAAAGACGCTCGACTGCCAACGTGTAGGTTCGTGGTTCGATCCCGGGTGTATTTTTCACTTATTTTTTTCTCAGCACGACTGTGCTGCATAAGGTGTTTAAAAAAACTCCTGCAAACACCAACGTCGCATGTGCCGCATCTCGATGGGTCGGTGTGATGCTGGGACTCTCCTCGTAATCCAGGTTCGCGTCTCCGTATAGACCCGTCTTCGATGACGTCACGGTTTTGTTTATCGGCCATCTTGGATTTAACACATGAGCACGTCATCACCGCCGTTACTAAGTCAGCTGTGCATACAACAACTCCACATGCACGGCGGCAAGTTTTGAACTCGTCGTAGTTGTACTACTACTACTACTGCTTTTTACTATAGTATTACTAGTTGTGCCATAGAGGAATCTCTTTTTATTCCTCCGGGGTTGTATCATGGATTAGAGGTACTTGTTTTGTTGAAAGATGATTAACTTTTGCGCTGTCCTTGGCTGTGGAAGCAGGGGGGATCGTGATAAGAAATAATTTTATCGTTTACCCGCTGTACTGACAAGAGAAGCTCATCATTATTATTGTTTGGTCATGGGGGGATCGCATGGAACCTGACGGTAGTATTATACTACACTGTATAATGATAGACACGGAGAATGGACCATGAACAAATAGAGTTCTCAACCCCGACTTCATCTAAGGGCTGACTTCAGAAACTGATGGAACAGACTTTAGACAACATTTCTAGGTAGTATGCGGCCTCAAATTCTGGCAGCACATTTTGTGAAATAATTATTTTCAACAAAAGGATTATAAAGAAAAACATGAGAAAAGTCAACAAATGGGTTTAAGCACTTGCTTGTTACTTATTTTCCAATCTGTTTTCTCTGTTAATAAATTACGAATCAGAGTGATATACAAAAATGTTGCAAACTGCTTACTGACTGAAATTACCCAAATGCAAATCTTAAAATTTAGTGGGCCTGACGTTTCGATCCTAGCAGGACCTTTCTCAGAGGCCTTTCTCTGCCATTGAGAAAGGTCCTGCTAGGATCGAAAGCGGTTTCGAACACGATTTTTGTCAACCATTCAATTTGCTGCTTCCCTCAATCTATATGATATCCGAATTTGTACCGTTTGATCAATGATCATCAGCTTCGGGTGGTCTTCAATAATAATGTGTCAGTGTTATGCGTCACTTGACATTAAAGCTGCATTATTTTAACTGGGAAGAGTTATCGTATTGTACATGTTGCTTCAGGTTGAAACTTTGCTTGAGTTTAGAATCGACAATATTCAAGGTAAAATTTAACTGACATGACATGATTTTCACGTCAAACCTCATTAACATTTTCACTTGAACAATTTTGTACATGAATGCCATTGTACTGCGCCATACATAATAATTATGGCTTACGGAAGTATTTTAGTGTGCTGCACCCTTTACTCGCGACGAAATCCAAAAAGCCCGCCGCCAACGGCCATGTCCCGTAATTTTAATCGGGTTCGCTAACATGTATAAGATGTCCGTAACTGTTGCGTACCACAAGTGGCCTTGTGTGAAAGACGCTCGCCTGCCAACGTGTAGGTCCGTGGTTCGATCCCGGGGGTATTTTTCCCTTTTTTTTTCTCAGCACGATAGTGCGGTATAAGGTGTTTAAAAAACTCCCGCAAACACCAACGTCGCATGTGGCGCATCTAGATGGGTCGCTGTGACGCTGGGACTGTCCTCGTAATCCAGGTTCGCGTCTTCGTAAAGGGACACATGCGTTTGGTCGACTCGGCGGCCAAGGTCTAGGGGCCGCTGTGTTTCCTCCCTCACATGGCGCGTGGGTCTACGGGCCTATATGGATGAGGGTAGGGAAGGACGTGCGGTGGACCGGTACCGAGGCCTTAAGAGCTCTAATAGATCCGTGCACACGGGACGACCCTGGAGGTCCCGGGGATCTGAAAGCTTGGTCTGACACCGCATAACTTTTTTTCTCACAAACTTTGATTTTTTAAGTGTTTCGTGCTTGTTTTTTCTATTCATTTTTCGCTGTTTGGTCTTCCGAAACAGCTTTTGTTTTCGGTTTTTTTTTCTATACATTTTGTTTTTTTCTCCCCTTTTTTGTCCATCTGTTTCGGTCTTCCGAAACGGCTCTTGTCTTCGTTCTGTTTTGTTTTCCTATTAAATTTTTTTCTTAGTTATTTCGGTCTTTCAAAAACAGCTCTTGTTTTCGTTTTTTGTAAATACCCTTTTTCACTTTTTTTTAACGTGTAAGATATCCGAAACTGTTGCGTAATACAAGTGTCCTTGTGTGAAAGACGCTCGACTGCCAACGTGTAGGTTCGTGGTTCGATCCCGGGTGTATTTTTCACTTATTTTTTTCTCAGCACGACTGTGCTGCATAAGGTGTTTTAAAAAACTCCTGCAAACACCAACGTCGCATGTGCCGCATCTCGATGGGTCGGTGTGATGCTGGGACTCTCCTCGTAATCCAGGTTCGCGTCTCCGTATAGACCCGTCTTCGATGACGTCACGGTTTTGTTTATCGGCCATCTTGGATTTAACACATGAGCACGTCATCACCGCCGTTACTAAGTCAGCTGTGCATACAACAACTCCACATGCACGGCGGCAAGTTTTGAACTCGTCGTAGTTGTACTACTACTACTACTGCTTTTTACTATAGTATTACTAGTTGTGCCATAGAGGAATCTCTTTTTATTCCTCCGTGGTTGTATCATGGATTAGAGGTACTTGTTTTGTTGAAAGATGATTAACTTTTGCGCTGTCCTTGGCTGTGGAAGCAAGGGGATCGTGATAAGAAATAATTTTATCGTTTACCCGCTGTACTGACAAGAGAAGCTCATCATTATTATTGTTTGGTCATGGGGGGATCGCATGGAACCTGACGGTAGTATTATACTACACTGTATAATGATAGACACGGAGAATGGACCATGAACAAATAGAGTTCTCAACCCCGACTTCATCTAAGGGCTGACTTCAGAAACTGATGGAACATACTTTAGACAACATTTCTAGGTAGTATGCGGCCTCAAATTCTGGCAGCACATTTTGTGAAATAATTATTTTCAACAAAAGGATTATAAAGAAAAACATGAGAAAAGTCAACAAATGGGTTTAAGCACTTGCTTGTTACTTATTTTCCAATCTGTTTTCTCTGTTAATAAATTACGAATCAGAGTGATATACAAAAATGTTGCAAACTGCTTACTGACTGAAATTACCCGAATGCAAATCTTAAAATTTAGTGGGCCTGACGTTTCGATCCTAGCAGGACCTTTCTCAGAGGCCTTTCTCTGCCATTGAGAAAGGTCCTGCTAGGATCGAAAGCGGTTTCGAACACGATTTTTGTCAACCATTCAATTTGCTGCTTCCCTCAATCTATATGATATCCGAATTTGTACCGTTTGATCAATGATCATCAGCTTCGGGTGGTCTTCAATAATAATGTGTCAGTGTAATGCGTCACTTGACATTAAAGCTGCATTATTTTAACTGGGAAGAGTTATCGTAATGTACATGGTGCTTCAGGTTGAAACTTTGCTTGAGTTTAGAATCGACAATATTAAAGGTAAAATTTAACTGACATGACATGATTTTCACGTCGAACCTCATTAACATTTTCACTTGAACAATTTTGTACATGAATGCCATTGTACTGCGCCATACATAATAATTATGGCTTACGGAAGTATTTTAGTGTGCTGCACCCTTTACTCGCGACGAAATCCAAAAAGCCCGCCGCCAACGGCCATGTCCCGTAATTTTAATCGGGTTCGCTAACATGTATAAGATGTCCGTAACTGTTGCGTACCACAAGTGGCCTTGTGTGAAAGACGCTCGCCTGCCAACGTGTAGGTCCGTGGTTCGATCCCGGGGGTATTTTTCCCTTTTTTTTTCTCAGCACGATAGTGCGGTATAAGGTGTTTAAAAAACTCCCGCAAACACCAACGTCGCATGTGGCGCATCTAGATGGGTCGCTGTGACGCTGGGACTGTCCTCGTAATCCAGGTTCGCGTCTTCGTAAAGGGACACATGCGTTTGGTCGACTCGGCGGCCAAGGTCTAGGGGCCGCTGTGTTTCCTCCCTCACATGGCGCGTGGGTCTACGGGCCTATATGGATGAGGGTAGGGAAGGACGTGCGGTGGACCGGTACCGAGGCCTTAAGAGCTCTAATAGATCCGTGCACACGGGACGACCCTGGAGGTCCCGGGGATCTGAAAGCTTGGTCTGACACCGCATAACTTTTTTTCTCACAAACTTTGATTTTTTAAGTGTTTCGTGCTTGTTTTTTCTATTCATTTTTCGCTGTTTGGTCTTCCGAAACAGCTTTTGTTTTCGGTTTTTTTTTCTATACATTTTGTTTTTTTCTCCCCTTTTTTGTCCATCTGTTTCGGTCTTCCGAAACGGCTCTTGTCTTCGTTCTGTTTTGTTTTCCTATTAAATTTTTTTCTTAGTTATTTCGGTCTTTCAAAAACAGCTCTTGTTTTCGTTTTTTGTAAATACCCTTTTTCACTTTTTTTTTAACGTGTAAGATATCCGAAACTGTTGCGTAATACAAGTGTCCTTGTGTGAAAGACGCTCGACTGCCAACGTGTAGGTTCGTGGTTCGATCCCGGGTGTATTTTTCACTTATTTTTTTCTCAGCACGACTGTGCTGCATAAGGTGTTTAAAAACCTCCTGCAAACACCAACGTCGCATATGCCGCATCTCGATGGGTCGGTGTGATGCTGGGACTCTCCTGGTAATCCAGGTTCGCGTCTCCGTATAGACCCGTCTTCGATAACGTCACGGTTTTGTTTATCGGCCATCTTGGATTTAACACATGAGCACGTCATCACCGCCGTTACTAAGTCAGCTGTGCATACAACAACTCCACATGCACGGCGGCAAGTTTTGAACTCGTCGTAGTTGTACTACTACTACTACTGCTTTTTACTATAGTATTACTAGTTGTGCCATAGAGGAATCTCTTTTTATTCCTCCGTGGTTGTATCATGGATTAGAGGTACTTGTTTTGTTGAAAGATGATTAACTTTTGCGCTGTCCTTGGCTGTGGAAGCAGGGGGGATCGTGATAAGAAATAATTTTATCGTTTACCCGCTGTACTGACAAGAGAAGCTCATCATTATTATTGTTTGGTCATGGGGGGATCGCATGGAACCTGACGGTAGTATTATACTACACTGTATAATGATAGACACGGAGAATGGACCATGAACAAATAGAGTTCTCAACCCCGACTTCATCTAAGGGCTGACTTCAGAAACTGATGGAACAGACTTTAGACAACATTTCTAGGTAGTATGCGGCCTCAAATTCTGGCAGCACATTTTGTGAAATAATTATTTTCAACAAAAGGATTATAAAGAAAAACATGAGAAAAGTCAACAAATGGGTTTAAGCACTTGCTTGTTACTTATTTTCCAATCTGTTTTCTCTGTTAATAAATTACGAATCAGAGTGATATACAAAAATATTGCAAACTGCTTACTGACTGAAATTACCCAAATGCAAATCTTAAAATTTAGTGGGCCTGACGTTTCGATCCTAGCAGGACCTTTCTCAGAGGCCTTTCTCTGCCATTGAGAAAGGTCCTGCTAGGATCGAAAGCGGTTTCGAACACGATTTTTGTCAACCATTCAATTTGCTGCTTCCCTCAATCTATATGATATCCGAATTTGTACCGTTTGATCAATGATCATCAGCTTCGGGTGGTCTTCAATAATAATGTGTCAGTGTAATGCGTCACTTGACATTAAAGCTGCATTATTTTAACTGGGAAGAGTTATCGTATTGTACATGTTGCTTCAGGTTGAAACTTTGCTTGAGTTTAGAATCGACAATATTAAAGGTAAAATTTAACTGACATGACATGATTTTCACGTCAAACCTCATTAACATTTTCACTTGAACAATTTTGTACATGAATGCCATTGTACTGCGCCATACATAATAATTATGGCTTACGGAAGTATTTTAGTGTGCTGCACCCTTTACTCGCGACGAAATCCAAAAAGCCCGCCGCCAACGGCCATGTCCCGTAATTTTAATCGGGTTCGCTAACATGTATAAGATGTCCGTAACTGTTGCGTACCACAAGTGGCCTTGTGTGAAAGACGCTCGCCTGCCAACGTGTAGGTCCGTGGTTCGATCCCGGGGGTATTTTTCCCTTTTTTTTTCTCAGCACGATAGTGCGGTATAAGGTGTTTAAAAAACTCCCGCAAACACCAACGTCGCATGTGGCGCATCTAGATGGGTCGCTGTGACGCTGGGACTGTCCTCGTAATCCAGGTTCGCGTCTTCGTAAAGGGACACATGCGTTTGGTCGACTCGGCGGCCAAGGTCTAGGGGCCGCTGTGTTTCCTCCCTCACATGGCGCGTGGGTCTACGGGCCTATATGGATGAGGGTAGGGAAGGACGTGCGGTGGACCGGTACCGAGGCCTTAAGAGCTCTAATAGATCCGTGCACACGGGACGACCCTGGAGGTCCCGGGGATCTGAAAGCTTGGTCTGACACCGCATAACTTTTTTTCTCGCAAACTTTGATTTTTTAAGTGTTTCCTGCTTGTTTTTTCTATTCATTTTTCGCTGTTTGGTCTTCCGAAACAGCTTTTGTTTTCGGGTTTTTTTTCTATACATTTTGTTTTTTTCTCCCCTTTTTTGTCCATCTGTTTCGGTCTTCCGAAACGGCTCTTGTCTTCGTTCTGTTTTGTTTTCCTATTAAATATTTTTCTTAGTTATTTCGGTCTTTCAAAAACAGCTCTTGTTTTCGTTTTTTGTAAATACCCTTTTTCACTTTTTTTTTAACGTGTAAGATATCCGAAACTGTTGCGTAATACAAGTGTCCTTGTGTGAAAGACGCTCGACTGCCAACGTGTAGGTTCGTGGTTCGATCCCGGGTGTATTTTTCACTTATTTTTTTCTCAGCACGACTGTGCTGCATAAGGTGTTTAAAAAAACTCCTGCAAACACCAACGTCGCATGTGCCGCATCTCGATGGGTCGGTGTGATGCTGGGACTCTCCTCGTAATCCAGGTTCGCGTCTCCGTATAGACCCGTCTTCGATGACGTCACGGTTTTGTTTATCGGCCATCTTGGATTTAACACATGAGCACGTCATCACCGCCGTTACTAAGTCAGCTGTGCATACAAACAACTCCACATGCACGGCGGCAAGTTTTGAACTCGTCGTAGTTGTACTACTACTACTACTGCTTTTTACCATAGTATTACTAGTTGTGCCATAGAGGAATCTCTTTTTATTCCTCCGTGGTTGTATCATGGATTAGAGGTACTTGTTTTGTTGAAAGATGATTAACTTTTGCGCTGTCCTTGGCTGTGGAAGCAGGGGGGATCGTGATAAGAAATAATTTTATCGTTTACCCGCTGTACTGACAAGAGAAGCTCATCATTATTATTGTTTGGTCTTGGGGGGATCGCATGGAACCTGACGGTAGTATTATACTACACTGTATAATGATAGACACGGAGAATGGACCATGAACAAATAGAGTTCTCAACCCCGACTTCATCTAAGGGCTGACTTCAGAAACTGATGGAACAGACTTTAGACAACATTTCTAGGTAGTATGCGGCCTCAAATTCTGGCAGCACATTTTGTGAAATAATTATTTTCAACAAAAGGATTATAAAGAAAAACATGAGAAAAGTCAACAAATGGGTTTAAGCACTTGCTTGTTACTTATTTTCCAATCTGTTTTCTCTGTTAATAAATTACGAATCAGAGTGATATACAAAAATATTGCAAACTGCTTACTGACTGAAATTACCCAAATGCAAATCTTAAAATTTAGTGGGCCTGACGTTTCGATCCTAGCAGGACCTTTCTCAGAGGCCTTTCTCTGCCATTGAGAAAGGTCCTGCTAGGATCGAAAGCGGTTTCGAACACGATTTTTGTCAACCATTCAATTTGCTGCTTCCCTCAATCTATATGATATCCGAATTTGTACCGTTTGATCAATGATCATCAGCTTCGGGTGGTCTTCAATAATAATGTGTCAGTGTAATGCGTCACTTGACATTAAAGCTGCATTATTTTAACTGGGAAGAGTTATCGTATTGTACATGTTGCTTCAGGTTGAAACTTTGCTTGAGTTTAGAATCGACAATATTAAAGGTAAAATTTAACTGACATGACATGATTTTCACGTCAAACCTCATTAACATTTTCACTTGAACAATTTTGTACATGAATGCCATTGTACTGCGCCATACATAATAATTATGGCTTACGGAAGTATTTTAGTGTGCTGCACCCTTTACTCGCGACGAAATCCAAAAAGCCCGCCGCCAACGGCCATGTCCCGTAATTTTAATCGGGTTCGCTAACATGTATAAGATGTCCGTAACTGTTGCGTACCACAAGTGGCCTTGTGTGAAAGACGCTCGCCTGCCAACGTGTAGGTCCGTGGTTCGATCCCGGGGGTATTTTTCCCTTTTTTTTTCTCAGCACGATAGTGCGGTATAAGGTGTTTAAAAAACTCCCGCAAACACCAACGTCGCATGTGGCGCATCTAGATGGGTCGCTGTGACGCTGGGACTGTCCTCGTAATCCAGGTTCGCGTCTTCGTAAAGGGACACATGCGTTTGGTCGACTCGGCGGCCAAGGTCTAGGGGCCGCTGTGTTTCCTCCCTCACATGGCGCGTGGGTCTACGGGCCTATATGGATGAGGGTAGGGAAGGACGTGCGGTGGACCGGTACCGAGGCCTTAAGAGCTCTAATAGATCCGTGCACACGGGACGACCCTGGAGGTCCCGGGGATCTGAAAGCTTGGTCTGACACCGCATAACTTTTTTTCTCGCAAACTTTGATTTTTTAAGTGTTTCCTGCTTGTTTTTTCTATTCATTTTTCGCTGTTTGGTCTTCCGAAACAGCTTTTGTTTTCGGGTTTTTTTTCTATACATTTTGTTTTTTTCTCCCCTTTTTTGTCCATCTGTTTCGGTCTTCCGAAACGGCTCTTGTCTTCGTTCTGTTTTGTTTTCCTATTAAATATTTTTCTTAGTTATTTCGGTCTTTCAAAAACAGCTCTTGTTTTCGTTTTTTGTAAATACCCTTTTTCACTTTTTTTTTAACGTGTAAGATATCCGAAACTGTTGCGTAATACAAGTGTCCTTGTGTGAAAGACGCTCGACTGCCAACGTGTAGGTTCGTGGTTCGATCCCGGGTGTATTTTTCACTTATTTTTTTCTCAGCACGACTGTGCTGCATAAGGTGTTTAAAAAAACTCCTGCAAACACCAACGTCGCATGTGCCGCATCTCGATGGGTCGGTGTGATGCTGGGACTCTCCTCGTAATCCAGGTTCGCGTCTCCGTATAGACCCGTCTTCGATGACGTCACGGTTTTGTTTATCGGCCATCTTGGATTTAACACATGAGCACGTCATCACCGCCGTTACTAAGTCAGCTGTGCATACAAACAACTCCACATGCACGGCGGCAAGTTTTGAACTCGTCGTAGTTGTACTACTACTACTACTGCTTTTTACCATAGTATTACTAGTTGTGCCATAGAGGAATCTCTTTTTATTCCTCCGTGGTTGTATCATGGATTAGAGGTACTTGTTTTGTTGAAAGATGATTAACTTTTGCGCTGTCCTTGGCTGTGGAAGCAGGGGGGATCGTGATAAGAAATAATTTTATCGTTTACCCGCTGTACTGACAAGAGAAGCTCATCATTATTATTGTTTGGTCTTGGGGGGATCGCATGGAACCTGACGGTAGTATTATACTACACTGTATAATGATAGACACGGAGAATGGACCATGAACAAATAGAGTTCTCAACCCCGACTTCATCTAAGGGCTGACTTCAGAAACTGATGGAACAGACTTTAGACAACATTTCTAGGTAGTATTCGGCCTCAAATTCTGGCAGCACATTTTGTGAAATAATTATTTTCAACAAAAGGAT
This sequence comes from Luidia sarsii, assembly GCA_949987565.1. Classification (NCBI taxonomy): domain Eukaryota; kingdom Metazoa; phylum Echinodermata; class Asteroidea; order Paxillosida; family Luidiidae; genus Luidia; species Luidia sarsii. The sequence goes on from OX465110.1 coordinate 6,954,145, forward strand.
TATAAAGAAAAACATGAGAAAAGTCAACAAATGGGTTTAAGCACTTGCTTGTTACTTATTTTCCAATCTGTTTTCTCTGTTAATAAATTACGAATCAGAGTGATATACAAAAATGTTGCAAACTGCTTACTGACTGAAATTACCCAAATGCAAATCTTAAAATTTAGTGGGCCTGACGTTTCGATCCTAGCAGGACCTTTCTCAGAGGCCTTTCTCTGCCATTGAGAAAGGTCCTGCTAGGATCGAAAGCGGTTTCGAACACGACTTTTGTCAACCATTCAATTTGCTGCTTCCCTCAATCTATATGATATCCGAATTTGTACCGTTTGATCAATGATCATCAGCTTCGGGTGGTCTTCAATAATAATGTGTCAGTGTAATGCGTCACTTGACATTAAAGCTGCATTATTTTAACTGGGAAGAGTTATCGTATTGTACATGTTGCTTCAGGTTGAAACTTTGCTTGAGTTTAGAATCGACAATATTAAAGGTAAAATTTAACTGACATGACATGATTTTCACGTCAAACCTCATTAACATTTTCACTTGAACAATTTTGTACATGAATGCCATTGTACTGCGCCATACATAATAATTATGGCTTACGGAAGTATTTTAGTGTGCTGCACCCTTTACTCGCGACGAAATCCAAAAAGCCCGCCGCCAACGGCCATGTCCCGTAATTTTAATCGGGTTCGCTAACATGTATAAGATGTCCGTAACTGTTGCGTACCACAAGTGGCCTTGTGTGAAAGACGCTCGCCTGCCAACGTGTAGGTCCGTGGTTCGATCCCGGGGGTATTTTTCCCTTTTTTTTTCTCAGCACGATAGTGCGGTATAAGGTGTTTAAAAAACTCCCGCAAACACCAACGTCGCATGTGGCGCATCTAGATGGGTCGCTGTGACGCTGGGACTGTCCTCGTAATCCAGGTTCGCGTCTTCGTAAAGGGACACATGCGTTTGGTCGACTCGGCGGCCAAGGTCTAGGGGCCGCTGTGTTTCCTCCCTCACATGGCGCGTGGGTCTACGGGCCTATATGGATGAGGGTAGGGAAGGACGTGCGGTGGACCGGTACCGAGGCCTTAAGAGCTCTAATAGATCCGTGCACACGGGACGACCCTGGAGGTCCCGGGGATCTGAAAGCTTGGTCTGACACCGCATAACTTTTTTTCTCGCAAACTTTGATTTTTTAAGTGTTTCCTGCTTGTTTTTTCTATTCATTTTTCGCTGTTTGGTCTTCCGAAACAGCTTTTGTTTTCGGGTTTTTTTTCTATACATTTTGTTTTTTTCTCCCCTTTTTTGTCCATCTGTTTCGGTCTTCCGAAACGGCTCTTGTCTTCGTTCTGTTTTGTTTTCCTATTAAATATTTTTCTTAGTTATTTCGGTCTTTCAAAAACAGCTCTTGTTTTCGTTTTTTGTAAATACCCTTTTTCACTTTTTTTTTAACGTGTAAGATATCCGAAACTGTTGCGTAATACAAGTGTCCTTGTGTGAAAGACGCTCGACTGCCAACGTGTAGGTTCGTGGTTCGATCCCGGGTGTATTTTTCACTTATTTTTTTCTCAGCACGACTGTGCTGCATAAGGTGTTTAAAAAAACTCCTGCAAACACCAACGTCGCATGTGCCGCATCTCGATGGGTCGGTGTGATGCTGGGACTCTCCTCGTAATCCAGGTTCGCGTCTCCGTATAGACCCGTCTTCGATGACGTCACGGTTTTGTTTATCGCCCATCTTGGATTTAACACATGAGCACGTCATCACCGCCGTTACTAAGTCAGCTGTGCATACAAACAACTCCACATGCACGGCGGCAAGTTTTGAACTCGTCGTAGTTGTACTACTACTACTACTGCTTTTTACCATAGTATTACTAGTTGTGCCATAGAGGAATCTCTTTTTATTCCTCCGTGGTTGTATCATGGATTAGAGGTACTTGTTTTGTTGAAAGATGATTAACTTTTGCGCTGTCCTTGGCTGTGGAAGCAGGGGGGATCGTGATAAGAAATAATTTTATCGTTTACCCGCTGTACTGACAAGAGAAGCTCATCATTATTATTGTTTGGTCTTGGGGGGATCGCATGGAACCTGACGGTAGTATTATACTACACTGTATAATGATAGACACGGAGAATGGACCATGAACAAATAGAGTTCTCAACCCCGACTACATCTAAGGGCTGACTTCAGAAACTGATGGAACAGACTTTAGACAACATTTCTAGGTAGTATTCGGCCTCAAATTCTGGCAGCACATTTTGTGAAATAATTATTTTCAACAAAAGGATTATAAAGAAAAACATGAGAAAAGTCAACAAATGGGTTTAAGCACTTGCTTGTTACTTATTTTCCAATCTGTTTTCTCTGTTAATAAATTACGAATCAGAGTGATATACAAAAATGTTGCAAACTGCTTACTGACTGAAATTACCCAAATGCAAATCTTAAAATTTAGTGGGCCTGACGTTTCGATCCTAGCAGGACCTTTCTCAGAGGCCTTTCTCTGCCATTGAGAAAGGTCCTGCTAGGATCGAAAGCGGTTTCGAACACGATTTTTGTCAACCATTCAATTTGCTGCTTCCCTCAATCTATATGATATCCGAATTTGTACCGTTTGATCAATGATCATCAGCTTCGGGTGGTCTTCAATAATAATGTGTCAGTGTAATGCGTCACTTGACATTAAAGCTGCATTATTTTAACTGGGAAGAGTTATCGTATTGTACATGTTGCTTCAGGTTGAAACTTTGCTTGAGTTTAGAATCGACAATATTAAAGATAAAATTTAACTGACATGACATGATTTTCACGTCAAACCTCATTAACATTTTCACTTGAACAATTTTGTACATGAATGCCATTGTACTGCGCCATACATAATAATTATGGCTTACGGAAGTATTTTAGTGTGCTGCACCCTTTACTCGCGACGAAATCCAAAAAGCCCGCCGCCAACGGCCATGTCCCGTAATTTTAATCGGGTTCGCTAACATGTATAAGATGTCCGTAACTGTTGCGTACCACAAGTGGCCTTGTGTGAAAGACGCTCGCCTGCCAACGTGTAGGTCCGTGGTTCGATCCCGGGGGTATTTTTCCCTTTTTTTTTCTCAGCACGATAGTGCGGTATAAGGTGTTTAAAAAACTCCCGCAAACACCAACGTCGCATGTGGCGCATCTAGATGGGTCGCTGTGACGCTGGGACTGTCCTCGTAATCCAGGTTCGCGTCTTCGTAAAGGGACACATGCGTTTGGTCGACTCGGCGGCCAAGGTCTAGGGGCCGCTGTGTTTCCTCCCTCACATGGCGCGTGGGTCTACGGGCCTATATGGATGAGGGTAGGGAAGGACGTGCGGTGGACCGGTACCGAGGCCTTAAGAGCTCTAATAGATCCGTGCACACGGGACGACCCTGGAGGTCCCGGGGATCTGAAAGCTTGGTCTGACACCGCATAACTTTTTTTCTCGCAAACTTTGATTTTTTAAGTGTTTCGTGCTTGTTTTTTCTATTCATTTTTCGCTGTTTGGTCTTCCGAAACAGCTTTTGTTTTCGGGTTTTTTTTCTATACATTTTGTTTTTTTCTCCCCTTTTTTGTCCATCTGTTTCGGTCTTCCGAAACGGCTCTTGTCTTCGTTCTGTTTTGTTTTCCTATTAAATATTTTTCTTAGTTATTTCGGTCTTTCAAAAACAGCTCTTGTTTTCGTTTTTTGTAAATACCCTTTTTCACTTTTTTTTTAACGTGTAAGATATCCGAAACTGTTGCGTAATACAAGTGTCCTTGTGTGAAAGACGCTCGACTGCCAACGTGTAGGTTCGTGGTTCGATCCCGGGTGTATTTTTCACTTATTTTTTTCTCAGCACGACTGTGCTGCATAAGGTGTTTAAAAAACTCCTGCAAACACCAACGTCGCATGTGGCGCATCTCGATGGGTCGGTGTGATGCTGGGACTCTCCTCGTAATCCAGGTTCGCGTCTCCGTATAGACCCGTCTTCGATGACGTCACGGTTTTGTTTATCGGCCATCTTGGATTTAACACATGAGCACGTCATCACCGCCGTTACTAAGTCAGCTGTGCATACAAACAACTCCACATGCACGGCGGCAAGTTTTGAACTCGTCGTAGTTGTACTACTACTACTACTGCTTTTTACCATAGTATTACTAGTTGTGCCATAGAGGAATCTCTTTTTATTCCTCCGTGGTTGTATCATGGATTAGAGGTACTTGTTTTGTTGAAAGATGATTAACTTTTGCGCTGTCCTTGGCTGTGGAAGCAGGGGGGATCGTGATAAGAAATAATTTTATCGTTTACCCGCTGTACTGACAAGAGAAGCTCATCATTATTATTGTTTGGTCTTGGGGGGATCGCATGGAACCTGACGGTAGTATTATACTACACTGTATAATGATAGACACGGAGAATGGACCATGAACAAATAGAGTTCTCAACCCCGACTACATCTAAGGGCTGACTTCAGAAACTGATGGAACAGACTTTAGACAACATTTCTAGGTAGTATTCGGCCTCAAATTCTGGCAGCACATTTTGTGAAATAATTATTTTCAACAAAAGGATTATAAAGAAAAACATGAGAAAAGTCAACAAATGGGTTTAAGCACTTGCTTGTTACTTATTTTCCAATCTCTTTTCTCTGTTAATAAATTACGAATCAGAGTGATATACAAAAATGTTGCAAACTGCTTACTGACTGAAATTACCCAAATGCAAATCTTAAACTTTAGTGGGCCTGACGTTTCGATCCTAGCAGGACCTTTCTCAGAGGCCTTTCTCTGCCATTGAGAAAGGTCCTGCTAGGATCGAAAGCGGTTTCGAACACGATTTTTGTCAACCATTCAATTTGCTGCTTCCCTCAATCTATATGATATCCGAATTTGTACCGTTTGATCAATGATCATCAGCTTCGGGTGGTCTTCAATAATAATGTGTCAGTGTAATGCGTCACTTGACATTAAAGCTGCATTATTTTAACTGGGAAGAGTTATCGTATTGTACATGTTGCTTCAGGTTGAAACTTTGCTTGAGTTTAGAATCGACAATATTAAAGATAAAATTTAACTGACATGACATGATTTTCACGTCAAACCTCATTAACATTTTCACTTGAACAATTTTGTACATGAATGCCATTGTACTGCGCCATACATAATAATTATGGCTTACGGAAGTATTTTAGTGTGCTGCACCCTTTACTCGCGACGAAATCCAAAAAGCCCGCCGCCAACGGCCATGTCCCGTAATTTTAATCGGGTTCGCTAACATGTATAAGATGTCCGTAACTGTTGCGTACCACAAGTGGCCTTGTGTGAAAGACGCTCGCCTGCCAACGTGTAGGTCCGTGGTTCGATCCCGGGGGTATTTTTCCCTTTTTTTTTCTCAGCACGATAGTGCGGTATAAGGTGTTTAAAAAACTCCCGCAAACACCAACGTCGCATGTGGCGCATCTAGATGGGTCGCTGTGACGCTGGGACTGTCCTCGTAATCCAGGTTCGCGTCTTCGTAAAGGGACACATGCGTTTGGTCGACTCGGCGGCCAAGGTCTAGGGGCCGCTGTGTTTCCTCCCTCACATGGCGCGTGGGTCTACGGGCCTATATGGATGAGGGTAGGGAAGGACGTGCGGTGGACCGGTACCGAGGCCTTAAGAGCTCTAATAGATCCGTGCACACGGGACGACCCTGGAGGTCCCGGGGATCTGAAAGCTTGGTCTGACACCGCATAACTTTTTTTCTCGCAAACTTTGATTTTTTAAGTGTTTCGTGCTTGTTTTTTCTATTCATTTTTCGCTGTTTGGTCTTCCGAAACAGCTTTTGTTTTCGGGTTTTTTTTCTATACATTTTGTTTTTTTCTCCCCTTTTTTGTCCATCTGTTTCGGTCTTCCGAAACGGCTCTTGTCTTCGTTCTGTTTTGTTTTCCTATTAAATATTTTTCTTAGTTATTTCGGTCTTTCAAAAACAGCTCTTGTTTTCGTTTTTTGTAAATACCCTTTTTCACTTTTTTTTTAACGTGTAAGATATCCGAAACTGTTGCGTAATACAAGTGTCCTTGTGTGAAAGACGCTCGACTGCCAACGTGTAGGTTCGTGGTTCGATCCCGGGTGTATTTTTCACTTATTTTTTTCTCAGCACGACTGTGCTGCATAAGGTGTTTAAAAAACTCCTGCAAACACCAACGTCGCATGTGGCGCATCTCGATGGGTCGGTGTGATGCTGGGACTCTCCTCGTAATCCAGGTTCGCGTCTCCGTATAGACCCGTCTTCGATGACGTCACGGTTTTGTTTATCGGCCATCTTGGATTTAACACATGAGCACGTCATCACCGCCGTTACTAAGTCAGCTGTGCATACAAACAACTCCACATGCACGGCGGCAAGTTTTGAACTCGTCGTAGTTGTACTACTACTACTACTGCTTTTTACCATAGTATTACTAGTTGTGCCATAGAGGAATCTCTTTTTATTCCTCCGTGGTTGTATCATGGATTAGAGGTACTTGTTTTGTTGAAAGATGATTAACTTTTGCGCTGTCCTTGGCTGTGGAAGCAGGGGGGATCGTGATAAGAAATAATTTTATCGTTTACCCGCTGTACTGACAAGAGAAGCTCATCATTATTATTGTTTGGTCTTGGGGGGATCGCATGGAACCTGACGGTAGTATTATACTACACTGTATAATGATAGACACGGAGAATGGACCATGAACAAATAGAGTTCTCAACCCCGACTACATCTAAGGGCTGACTTCAGAAACTGATGGAACAGACTTTAGACAACATTTCTAGGTAGTATTCGGCCTCAAATTCTGGCAGCACATTTTGTGAAATAATTATTTTCAACAAAAGGATTATAAAGAAAAACATGAGAAAAGTCAACAAATGGGTTGAAGCACTTGCTTGTTACTTATTTTCCAATCTCTTTTCTCTGTTAATAAATTACGAATCAGAGTGATATACAAAAATGTTGCAAACTGCTTACTGACTGAAATTACCCAAATGCAAATCTTAAACTTTAGTGGGCCTGACGTTTCGATCCTAGCAGGACCTTTCTCAGAGGCCTTTCTCTGCCATTGAGAAAGGTCCTGCTAGGATCGAAAGCGGTTTCGAACACGATTTTTGTCAACCATTCAATTTGCTGCTTCCCTCAATCTATATGATATCCGAATTTGTACCGTTTGATCAATGATCATCAGCTTCGGGTGGTCTTCAATAATAATGTGTCAGTGTAATGCGTCACTTGACATTAAAGCTGCATTATTTTAACTGGGAAGAGTTATCGTATTGTACATGTTGCTTCAGGTTGAAACTTTGCTTGAGTTTAGAATCGACAATATTAAAGATAAAATTTAACTCACATGACATGATTTTCACGTCAAACCTCATTAACATTTTCACTTGAACAATTTTGTACATGAATGCCATTGTACTGCGCCATACATAATAATTATGGCTTACGGAAGTATTTTAGTGTGCTGCACCCTTTACTCGCGACGAAATCCAAAAAGCCCGCCGCCAACGGCCATGTCCCGTAATTTTAATCGGGTTCGCTAACATGTATAAGATGTCCGTAACTGTTGCGTACCACAAGTGGCCTTGTGTGAAAGACGCTCGCCTGCCAACGTGTAGGTCCGTGGTTCGATCCCGGGGGTATTTTTCCCTTTTTTTTTCTCAGCACGATAGTGCGGTATAAGGTGTTTAAAAAACTCCCGCAAACACCAACGTCGCATGTGGCGCATCTAGATGGGTCGCTGTGACGCTGGGACTGTCCTCGTAATCCAGGTTCGCGTCTTCGTAAAGGGACACATGCGTTTGGTCGACTCGGCGGCCAAGGTCTAGGGGCCGCTGTGTTTCCTCCCTCACATGGCGCGTGGGTCTACGGGCCTATATGGATGAGGGTAGGGAAGGACGTGCGGTGGACCGGTACCGAGGCCTTAAGAGCTCTAATAGATCCGTGCACACGGGACGACCCTGGAGGTCCCGGGGATCTGAAAGCTTGGTCTGACACCGCATAACTTTTTTTCTCGCAAACTTTGATTTTTTAAGTGTTTCGTGCTTGTTTTTTCTATTCATTTTTCGCTGTTTGGTCTTCCGAAACAGCTTTTGTTTTCGGGTTTTTTTTCTATACATTTTGTTTTTTTCTCCCCTTTTTTGTCCATCTGTTTCGGTCTTCCGAAACGGCTCTTGTCTTCGTTCTGTTTTGTTTTCCTATTAAATATTTTTCTTAGTTATTTCGGTCTTTCAAAAACAGCTCTTGTTTTCGTTTTTTGTAAATACCCTTTTTCACTTTTTTTTTAACGTGTAAGATATCCGAAACTGTTGCGTAATACAAGTGTCCTTGTGTGAAAGACGCTCGACTGCCAACGTGTAGGTTCGTGGTTCGATCCCGGGTGTATTTTTCACTTATTTTTTTCTCAGCACGACTGTGCTGCATAAGGTGTTTAAAAAACTCCTGCAAACACCAACGTCGCATGTGGCGCATCTCGATGGGTCAGTGTGATGCTGGGACTCTCCTCGTAATCCAGGTTCGCGTCTCCGTATAGACCCGTCTTCGATGACGTCACGGTTTTGTTTATCGGCCATCTTGGATTTAACACATGAGCACGTCATCACCGCCGTTACTAAGTCAGCTGTGCATACAAACAACTCCACATGCACGGCGGCAAGTTTTGAACTCGTCGTAGTTGTACTACTACTACTACTGCTTTTTACCATAGTATTACTAGTTGTGCCATAGAGGAATCTCTTTTTATTCCTCCGTGGTTGTATCATGGATTAGAGGTACTTGTTTTGTTGAAAGATGATTAACTTTTGCGCTGTCCTTGGCTGTGGAAGCAGGGGGGATCGTGATAAGAAATAATTTTATCGTTTACCCGCTGTACTGACAAGAGAAGCTCATCATTATTATTGTTTGGTCTTGGGGGGATCGCATGGAACCTGACGGTAGTATTATACTACACTGTATAATGATAGACACGGAGAATGGACCATGAACAAATAGAGTTCTCAACCCCGACTACATCTAAGTGCTGACTTCAGAAACTGATGGAACAGACTTTAGACAACATTTCTAGGTAGTATTCGGCCTCAAATTCTGGCAGCACATTTTGTGAAATAATTATTTTCAACAAAAGGATTATAAAGAAAAACATGAGAAAAGTCAACAAATGGGTTTAAGCACTTGCTTGTTACTTATTTTCCAATCTGTTTTCTCTGTTAATAAATTACGAATCAGAGTGATATACAAAAATGTTGCAAACTGCTTACTGACTGAAATTACCCAAATGCAAATCTTAAAATTTAGTGGGCCTGACGTTTCGATCCTAGCAGGACCTTTCTCAGAGGCCTTTCTCTGCCATTGAGAAAGGTCCTGCTAGGATCGAAAGCGGTTTCGAACACGATTTTTGTCAACCATTCAATTTGCTGCTTCACTCAATCTATATGATATCCGAATTTGTACCGTTTGATCAATGATCATCAGCTTCGGGTGGTCTTCAATAATAATGTGTCAGTGTAATGCGTCACTTGACATTAAAGCTGCATTATTTTAACTGGGAAGAGTTATCGTATTGTACATGTTGCTTCAGGTTGAAACTTTGCTTGAGTTTAGAATCGACAATATTAAAGATAAAATTTAACTGACATGACATGATTTTCACGTCAAACCTCATTAACATTTTCACTTGAACAATTTTGTACATGAATGCCATTGTACTGCGCCATACATAATAATTATGGCTTACGGAAGTATTTTAGTGTGCTGCACCCTTTACTCGCGACGAAATCCAAAAAGCCCGCCGCCAACGGCCATGTCCCGTAATTTTAATCGGGTTCGCTAACATGTATAAGATGTCCGTAACTGTTGCGTACCACAAGTGGCCTTGTGTGAAAGACGCTCGCCTGCCAACGTGTAGGTCCGTGGTTCGATCCCGGGGGTATTTTTCCCTTTTTTTTTCTCAGCACGATAGTGCGGTATAAGGTGTTTAAAAAACTCCCGCAAACACCAACGTCGCATGTGGCGCATCTAGATGGGTCGCTGTGACGCTGGGACTGTCCTCGTAATCCAGGTTCGCGTCTTCGTAAAGGGACACATGCGTTTGGTCGACTCGGCGGCCAAGGTCTAGGGGCCGCTGTGTTTCCTCCCTCACATGGCGCGTGGGTCTACGGGCCTATATGGATGAGGGTAGGGAAGGACGTGCGGTGGACCGGTACCGAGGCCTTAAGAGCTCTAATAGATCCGTGCACACGGGACGACCCTGGAGGTCCCGGGGATCTGAAAGCTTGGTCTGACACCGCATAACTTTTTTTCTCGCAAACTTTGATTTTTTAAGTGTTTCGTGCTTGTTTTTTCTATTCATTTTTCGCTGTTTGGTCTTCCGAAACAGCTTTTGTTTTCGGGTTTTTTTTCTATACATTTTGTTTTTTTCTCCCCTTTTTTGTCCATCTGTTTCGGTCTTCCGAAACGGCTCTTGTCTTCGTTCTGTTTTGTTTTCCTATTAAATATTTTTCTTAGTTATTTCGGTCTTTCAAAAACAGCTCTTGTTTTCGTTTTTTGTAAATACCCTTTTTCACTTTTTTTTTAACGTGTAAGATATCCGAAACTGTTGCGTAATACAAGTGTCCTTGTGTGAAAGACGCTCGACTGCCAACGTGTAGGTTCGTGGTTCGATCCCGGGTGTATTTTTCACTTATTTTTTTCTCAGCACGACTGTGCTGCATAAGGTGTTTAAAAAACTCCTGCAAACACCAACGTCGCATGTGGCGCATCTCGATGGGTCGGTGTGATGCTGGGACTCTCCTCGTAATCCAGGTTCGCGTCTCCGTATAGACCCGTCTTCGATGACGTCACGGTTTTGTTTATCGGCCATCTTGGATTTAACACATGAGCACGTCATCACCGCCGTTACTAAGTCAGCTGTGCATACAAACAACTCCACATGCACGGCGGCAAGTTTTGAACTCGTCGTAGTTGTACTACTACTACTACTGCTTTTTACCATAGTATTACTAGTTGTGCCATAGAGGAATCTCTTTTTATTCCTCCGTGGTTGTATCATGGATTAGAGGTACTTGTTTTGTTGAAAGATGATTAACTTTTGCGCTGTCCTTGGCTGTGGAAGCAGGGGGGATCGTGATAAGAAATAATTTTATCGTTTACCCGCTGTACTGACAAGAGAAGCTCATCATTATTATTGTTTGGTCTTGGGGGGATCGCATGGAACCTGACGGTAGTATTATACTACACTGTATAATGATAGACACGGAGAATGGACCATGAACAAATAGAGTTCTCAACCCCGACTACATCTAAGGGCTGACTTCAGAAACTGATGGAACAGACTTTAGACAACATTTCTAGGTAGTATTCGGCCTCAAATTCTGGCAGCACATTTTGTGAAATAATTATTTTCAACAAAAGGATTATAAAGAAAAACATGAGAAAAGTCAACAAATGGGTTGAAGCACTTGCTTGTTACTTATTTTCCAATCTCTTTTCTCTGTTAATAAATTACGAATCAGAGTGATATACAAAAATGTTGCAAACTGCTTACTGACTGAAATTACCCAAATGCAAATCTTAAACTTTAGTGGGCCTGACGTTTCGATCCTAGCAGGACCTTTCTCAGAGGCCTTTCTCTGCCATTGAGAAAGGTCCTGCTAGGATCGAAAGCGGTTTCGAACACGATTTTTGTCAACCATTCAATTTGCTGCTTCCCTCAATCTATATGATATCCGAATTTGTACCGTTTGATCAATGATCATCAGCTTCGGGTGGTCTTCAATAATAATGTGTCAGTGTAATGCGTCACTTGACATTAAAGCTGCATTATTTTAACTGGGAAGAGTTATCGTATTGTACATGTTGCTTCAGGTTGAAACTTTGCTTGAGTTTAGAATCGACAATATTAAAGATAAAATTTAACTGACATGACATGATTTTCACGTCAAACCTCATTAACATTTTCACTTGAACAATTTTGTACATGAATGCCATTGTACTGCGCCATACATAATAATTATGGCTTACGGAAGTATTTTAGTGTGCTGCACCCTTTACTCGCGACGAAATCCAAAAAGCCCGCCGCCAACGGCCATGTCCCGTAATTTTAATCGGGTTCGCTAACATGTATAAGATGTCCGTAACTGTTGCGTACCACAAGTGGCCTTGTGTGAAAGACGCTCGCCTGCCAACGTGTAGGTCCGTGGTTCGATCCCGGGGGTATTTTTCCCTTTTTTTTTCTCAGCACGATAGTGCGGTATAAGGTGTTTAAAAAACTCCCGCAAACACCAACGTCGCATGTGGCGCATCTAGATGGGTCGCTGTGACGCTGGGACTGTCCTCGTAATCCAGGTTCGCGTCTTCGTAAAGGGACACATGCGTTTGGTCGACTCGGCGGCCAAGGTCTAGGGGCCGCTGTGTTTCCTCCCTCACATGGCGCGTGGGTCTACGGGCCTATATGGATGAGGGTAGGGAAGGACGTGCGGTGGACCGGTACCGAGGCCTTAAGAGCTCTAATAGATCCGTGCACACGGGACGACCCTGGAGGTCCCGGGGATCTGAAAGCTTGGTCTGACACCGCATAACTTTTTTTCTCGCAAACTTTGATTTTTTAAGTGTTTCGTGCTTGTTTTTTCTATTCATTTTTCGCTGTTTGGTCTTCCGAAACAGCTTTTGTTTTCGGGTTTTTTTTCTATACATTTTGTTTTTTTCTCCCCTTTTTTGTCCATCTGTTTCGGTCTTCCGAAACGGCTCTTGTCTTCGTTCTGTTTTGTTTTCCTATTAAATATTTTTCTTAGTTATTTCGGTCTTTCAAAAACAGCTCTTGTTTTCGTTTTTTGTAAATACCCTTTTTCACTTTTTTTTTAACGTGTAAGATATCCGAAACTGTTGCGTAATACAAGTGTCCTTGTGTGAAAGACGCTCGACTGCCAACGTGTAGGTTCGTGGTTCGATCCCGGGTGTATTTTTCACTTATTTTTTTCTCAGCACGACTGTGCTGCATAAGGTGTTTAAAAAACTCCTGCAAACACCAACGTCGCATGTGGCGCATCTCGATGGGTCAGTGTGATGCTGGGACTCTCCTCGTAATCCAGGTTCGCGTCTCCGTATAGACCCGTCTTCGATGACGTCACGGTTTTGTTTATCGGCCATCTTGGATTTAACACATGAGCACGTCATCACCGCCGTTACTAAGTCAGCTGTGCATACAAACAACTCCACATGCACGGCGGCAAGTTTTGAACTCGTCGTAGTTGTACTACTACTACTACTGCTTTTTACCATAGTATTACTAGTTGTGCCATAGAGGAATCTCTTTTTATTCCTCCGTGGTTGTATCATGGATTAGAGGTACTTGTTTTGTTGAAAGATGATTAACTTTTGCGCTGTCCTTGGCTGTGGAAGCAGGGGGGATCGTGATAAGAAATAATTTTATCGTTTACCCGCTGTACTGACAAGAGAAGCTCATCATTATTATTGTTTGGTCTTGGGGGGATCGCATGGAACCTGACGGTAATATTATACTACACTGTATAATGATAGACACGGAGAATGGACCATGAACAAATAGAGTTCTCAACCCCGACTACATCTAAGTGCTGACTTCAGAAACTGATGGAACAGACTTTAGACAACATTTCTAGGTAGTATTCGGCCTCAAATTCTGGCAGCACATTTTGTGAAATAATTATTTTCAACAAAAGGATTATAAAGAAAAACATGAGAAAAGTCAACAAATGGGTTTAAGCACTTGCTTGTTACTTATTTTCCAATCTGTTTTCTCTGTTAATAAATTACGAATCAGAGTGATATACAAAAATGTTGCAAACTGCTTACTGACTGAAATTACCCAAATGCAAATCTTAAAATTTAGTGGGCCTGACATTTCGATCCTAGCAGGACCTTTCTCAGAGGCCTTTCTCTGCCATTGAGAAAGGTCCTGCTAGGATCGAAAGCGGTTTCGAACACGATTTTTGTCAACCATTCAATTTGCTGCTTCACTCAATCTATATGATATCCGAATTTGTACCGTTTGATCAATGATCATCAGCTTCGGGTGGTCTTCAATAATAATGTGTCAGTGTAGTGCGTCACTTGACATTAAAGCTGCATTATTTTAACTGGGAAGAGTTATCGTATTGTACATGTTGCTTCAGGTTGAAACTTTGCTTGAGTTTAGAATCGACAATATTAAAGGTAAAATTTAACTGACATGACATGATTTTTACGTCAAACCTCATTAACATTTTCACTTGAACAATTTTGTACATGAATGCCATTGTACTGCGCCATACATAATAATTATGGCTTACGGAAGTATTTTAGTGTGCTGCACCCTTTACTCGCGACGAAATCCAAAAAGCCCGCCGCCAACGGCCATGTCCCGTAATTTTAATCGGGTTCGCTAACATGTATAAGATGTCCGTAACTGTTGCGTACCACAAGTGGCCTTGTGTGAAAGACGCTCGCCTGCCAACGTGTAGGTCCGTGGTTCGATCCCGGGGGTATTTTTCCCTTTTTTTTTCTCAGCACGATAGTGCGGTATAAGGTGTTTAAAAAACTCCCGCAAACACCAACGTCGCATGTGGCGCATCTAGATGGGTCGCTGTGACGCTGGGACTGTCCTCGTAATCCAGGTTCGCGTCTTCGTAAAGGGACACATGCGTTTGGTCGACTCGGCGGCCAAGGTCTAGGGGCCGCTGTGTTTCCTCCCTCACATGGCGCGTGGGTCTACGGGCCTATATGGATGAGGGTAGGGAAGGACGTGCGGTGGACCGGTACCGAGGCCTTAAGAGCTCTAATAGATCCGTGCACACGGGACGACCCTGGAGGTCCCGGGGATCTGAAAGCTTGGTCTGACACCGCATAACTTTTTTTCTCGCAAACTTTGATTTTTTAAGTGTTTCGTGCTTGTTTTTTCTATTCATTTTTCGCTGTTTGGTCTTCCGAAACAGCTTTTGTTTTCGGGTTTTTTTTCTATACATTTTGTTTTTTTCTCCCCTTTTTTGTCCATCTGTTTCGGTCTTCCGAAACGGCTCTTGTCTTCGTTCTGTTTTGTTTTCCTATTAAATATTTTTCTTAGTTATTTCGGTCTTTCAAAAACAGCTCTTGTTTTCGTTTTTTGTAAATACCCTTTTTCACTTTTTTTTTAACGTGTAAGATATCCGAAACTGTTGCGTAATACAAGTGTCCTTGTGTGAAAGACGCTCGACTGCCAACGTGTAGGTTCGTGGTTCGATCCCGGGTGTATTTTTCACTTATTTTTTTCTCAGCACGACTGTGCTGCATAAGGTGTTTAAAAAACTCCTGCAAACACCAACGTCGCATGTGGCGCATCTCGATGGGTCGGTGTGATGCTGGGACTCTCCTCGTAATCCAGGTTCGCGTCTCCGTATAGACCCGTCTTCGATGACGTCACGGTTTTGTTTATCGGCCATCTTGGATTTAACACATGAGCACGTCATCACCGCCGTTACTAAGTCAGCTGTGCATACAAACAACTCCACATGCACGGCGGTTTAGAACACGATTTTTGTCAACCATTCAATTTGCTGCTTCCCTCAATCTATTTGATATCCGAATTTGTACCGTTTGATCAATGATCATCAGCTTCGGGTGGTCTTCAATAATAATGTGTTTGTGTAATGCGTCACTTGACATTAAAGCTGCATTATTTTAACTGGGAAGAGTTATCGTATTGTACATGTTGCTTCAGGTTGAAACTTTGCTTGAGTTTAGAATCGACAATATTAAAAGTAAAATTTAACTGACATGACATGATTTTCACGTCAAACCTCATTAACATTTTCACTTGAACAATTTTGTACATGCATGCCATTGTACTGCGCCATACATAATAATTATGGCTTACGGAAGTATTTTAGTGTGCTGCACCCTTTACTCGCGACGAAATCCAAAAGCCCGCCGCCAACGGCCATATCCCGTAGTTTTAAACGGGTTCGCTAACATGTATAAGATGT
Organism: Luidia sarsii; assembly: GCA_949987565.1. Lineage (NCBI taxonomy): Eukaryota > Metazoa > Echinodermata > Asteroidea > Paxillosida > Luidiidae > Luidia > Luidia sarsii. The sequence goes on from OX465110.1 coordinate 6,970,130, forward strand.
CCGTAACTGTTGCGTACCACAAGTGGCCTTGTGTGAAAAGACGCTCGCCTGCCAACGTGTTGGTCCGTGGTTCGATCCCGGGTGGATTTTTCACTTATTTTTTTCTCAGCACGACTGTGCTGCATAAGGTGTTTAAAAAACCCCTGCAAACACCAACGTCGCATGTGGCGCATCTCGATGGGTCGATGTGATGCTTGGACTCTCCTCGTAATCCAGGTTCGCGTCTGCGTATAGTCCCGTCTTCGATGACGTCACGGTTTTGTTTATCCGCCATCTTGGATTTCACACATGAGCACGTCGTCACCGCCGTTACCAAGTCAGCTGTGCATACAAACAACTCCACATGCACGGCGGCAAGTTTTGAACTCGTCGTAGTTGTACTACTACTACTACTGCTTTTTACTATAGTATTACTAGTTGTGCAATGGAGGAATCTCTTTTTATTCCTCCGTGTTTGTATCATGGATTAGAGGTACTTGTTTTGTTGAAAGATGATTAACTTTTGCGCTGTCCTTGGCTGTGGAAGCAGGGGGGGTCGTGATAAGAAATAATTTCATCGTTTACCCGCTGTACTGACAAGAGAAGGTGACGCAACTCGAACACTTTCGCTAAAAAGATGGACGAAATGGTTGTCTCGGGTTAATTGTGTACGGATCTATTTCAGCAATAAAGCCGAGAATGTCGAGAGAACTGTAATAAGCCGACCGTGCAGCATTCGAATTCGCCATAATGACTAACGTAACGTTAAACGAACACAAACGTGCGAGCGAAAGCGTATGTGTGTACTCCAAGATGGCGGATCTCGCTGTTTCTAGTAGCAACGTGACGTTAGTAAGAAGGGTCTATATTGCGCGCTTCGCAGTGCGAACTCATGATGATGACGGGCAGAGTAGGCCTACACACTGCCCGAAACGTTGAGATGTGTTATACTGGCGTCACCGCAACTTCCACCATCCAAACCTTCAAAATAATCGTATCCACTTTACACATGCTGAAGCGCTTTTGCCATTGCAGTGTTACCTTTTCTGATCTGATTTTGACCCTCTGAGGTAGCTATAAAAACCATAAAAGTCCGGTAGTAAAAAAAACAACTCCAAGGCTTGTCACAGCGAAAGCAAATCAAATCAAAATGGACGAGTGAATTCGCCCAGCTATTCCTCTCGTACAATCAGGCGGAACAACTCCACGTACGGCTGCTCCTGTTGATTCAGTCGGGGAATGTGATTATTCAGAAATATCCCATTCTTTAAAAAGACATGTACAACACACGACAGGATCCCATACAGGCAGCTCGAGGCCATGTATCAGTACGTATGGTGTGCGGTGTTAAAAACCGTAATGATAAGTCTTGATGGGGATTTGCAGGTTAGACTTGTGTATGTCCTCGCTCTATTGTTAGATCGATGCAGATTTACAGCACGGCTATAGTCAGTTCATCATTATTATCTTTTGGTCATGGGGGATCGCATGGAACCTGACGGTAGTATTATACTACACTGTATAATGATAGACACGGAGAATGGACCATGAACAAAATAGAGTTCTCAACCCCGACTACATCTAAGGGCTGACTTCAGAAACTGATGGAACAGACTTTAGACAACATTTCTAGGTAGTATGCGGCCTCAAATTCTGGCAGCACATTTTGTGAAATAATTATTTTCAACAAAAGGATTATAAAGAAAAACATGAGAAAAGTCAACAAATGGGTTTAAGCACTTGCTTGTTACTTATTTTCCAATCTCTTTTCTCTGTTAATAAATTACGAATCAGAGTGATATACAAAAATGTTGCAAACTGCTTACTGACTGAAATTATCCAAATGCAAATCTTAAAATTTAGTGGGCCTGACGTTTCGATCCTAGCAGGACCTTTCTCAAAGGCCTTTCTCTGCCTTTGAGAAAGGTCCTGCCAGGATCGAAACGTCAGGCCCACTAAATTTTGAGATTATGAATCATATCATCACATAATCATTGAGCTAACTCCTTGATAAGAGGGCTTTCAAAACTGTGCTCCTTGTCTAATACGGGAACCGGATTGATTGGCCGGATCCATGTCAGAAAATGACCGGACCGCCAGAGAAGGGAAAGGAAGGGAATTTAGGGAAGGGAAGGGCGGTTGATAGGTCAAGGAGATAATGAGAGCGCAAGCCATGGGGTTGGACCTCGCCGAAGAACGTTTTCCCACGCAATCTTATGCCAGTTTGGTGTGATCGTGATCGATATAAAGCAAGCTATCTAAACAAAAAAAGAAAATAGGTCAGGCATGCAGTAAAGAGGCTCTACTACTGCTAGGTCCGGCGTGGCCATGGCATTGTTTGAAGCACGTGCGGTACCTGGTCGCACCAGGCGGTCTTGGTTGTAGGTGTTAACGTCTGTTTAAAAGAATCTTAACCACACAATTTGTGGGTCCTGTGAGTCATAAATCCCACGAGGTAATACCGATTCGGGTTGGAGAACGGTCTAAACAAAATTATATGGAAGTTTAGTGTTGCCAAGAATGAAAAAAAAATACCACTGAGCTTTCTTGTACGTACTACTATTATATAGGCCCCCTTACGAGGTAAAACACACGGGAATAAAAATATGATTTTCAAGCATGCTTGCTATTTTGTGTACGAAATCAAGTCACCTGAAATGATATACCAGTCTTTCCAGTTGATAATTATACTGAAATGGGCAATATTTTCTTGAACTAACTTCAATATTTTCTTGAACTACCGTGACACGATATTCCTGCACTGATTGCATTGGGCAAAGTATGAGTGTTTTTTATCTTGCACGTACGAATTAAAAGTATACCTCGTATTATAGGGAAGAGCCGATAGCCCTCTTTTATCTCGCACGCTCGACAAAGGTTCTTTTCCAAAACCCGGCTTAGGCTTAGGCTCCGGCTTTGTCTCTCACATCTTAATTGTACGAGGCATGAAAACGGGAAGCATTTGGCTTTATTTTTGAATGTTTTACTGCGTTGTAAAAAAGAATCCAAAGCTTCAACTCCGACAAAGAACTCCAACCTGCGATTTTCAGCTTCTTGGATAACAGAGACGAAGCCTGAGCCGAAGCCTAAGCCGGGTTTTGGAAAAAAGGGCCTAAGTATCTCATTATACGTACGACTTAGTCGCTCGGATGCAGGGCTTAGCATCTCGTACGTATGACAAGTCATCTCGTATACGAACGAGATAGCTCAACTATTTCTTTTTCATGTTTGGCAGCTCTACGCTTCCGTACTTATCTTTACCGTTTTTTCTTTAATCATTAATAGTTAGGAGTTTTGATACATTATTGGATACTGAAGTGTCTGGGATCGGATTAGTGATCAAGTGGCATTGGTTCAAGAGTGCATGAGCTTTCAGTAGCAACAACTGCACGATTATTCTGTTTAATCATGCAGAAATTAATTCGTGCAAGGCTAAAGCAAGGCTAAAAAGCCACTGGAAGAAGGAGATAGCGAGGGACTCAAGAAGGCTGACATTCCTCTTGAAAAGGGCAAGATCGTAGGCAGGGGGGAAAACACGAACCAGGAAGGGAATCACAGATAGAGGCTGAATGAGGGAAGAAGCTGTTCCCATACCTCTTTGTTCTACACCTTGGGATAGATAGAGTGTATGGGTGAGAGGAGGCAAACAGCTTGGTTGCCCCCTTAAATGTCCTGAACGCGTGGGACCAGGTCGGCAAAGGCAGGGAAACCCACACCTTACATGGAAATTATAGTTAGAGGAGACTCATCGGGGTGCATGGCCAGTTGGCCACCGTCCTACCATGGGCTAGGGTGGCAGTGACGACCCAAGCTCCTTATCGATAAGGTTGATAATGCGAGGGAGAAGCGGGATTCATAAAGATACAGTTTCCTGTCAAGTTTAAAGATGCTTTCGTCGGCCCAACTGTCACACGTCTATCAGTTTCAAATCTGCAAATCAATTTCATCTCAAATTACGACTTAAAGTGATATACAAAAATGTGGCAAACTGCTCACTGACTAAACTTACCAAAATGAAAATCTCAAAATTTAGTGGGCCTGACGTTTCGCTCCTGGCAGGACCTTTCTCAAATTACGACTGATAGTTGCTCGTGATTTGGGGTTGATTAAGTCATGATAAAATCAACAGATTTCTGCTTAAACAGGCACTAGACAATTTTTTTTTTTTTATACAATTATAAAATATATATATATATATCTGCATTTTTTTTTCGGTTTTAACGATACTAGACACGGCGCCAGACTTCAGGAGGAAATAAAGCAAAACAGTTAAATGCATCACAATTTTATTCGAATTCAAAATGGTATGGATTATTTATACTGCACTGTATACACGCAGCGCTTTGTGATGTAGGCTTATTCCACGCGACCACAAGAAGAGGTAGAACCAGAATTAAACAAACAGTGCTTCGGCATTCCTATATAGGTCAAGTTCGATTATTTATTTTTTTCTGACAGTGATAGAAATCCTTTCTCATATAAATCTAACGCGCCAAACCTGCGCTCTGTGTATTTCAGTACAAGTGCAAACACGGCTGACGGGCATTCATAACAAGCGACTGAGCACTGTGTTGGTCAACAGTTGATTGAGCACCGAGCACCGATATCGACACGGGTGTGTTTATCTATACTCTGCATGCAGTGCTGGGCCCCCGTTGCATGTGCAAGGCGAAGGACAGATCTACAGACATCGTCGGCCGACTACTAATGAACACCGCCATGAAGACGCTCGTCGGTCTAGCGGTCATTCTCGGCACCCTGGTGGCGCTGTCCAGCCAAACTGGTAAGACGAGATTATAATAAAATAGCCGTTTACGAAATGGAGGCTTTTATAGGCTCGGGCTCAGCCTCCGTCTCCGTCTGACAGAACCTGATAATCCGGGTTGTGGTTTGTTTCCAAATTTGAAGGTTTAATGGCTTGATTTAAAGGTACAGTGTAATTCCCCAAAACTGAACTGGGGCCAAACGCTTGGGGTTTTTTCTTCAGATACCTGTGATATTAAACAAAGTAAGAGAGATATGACCAAAGCCTAAGCCCGAGCCTAAGCCTTCATTTCGTACACGGCCAATGTCCCCCGCTTCTCTCCAACCGATGTAATGATCTCATGTGCTGAGCCTTGTCCAAGGCGGTCTCTCCGGTACGGCTCCGGGCAGAGAACCGGGCCAATCGCAACCGCGGCACGGTGGCACTACTATAGGCCAGGTCTAAGGCCGTGTCCGAAACGGACGTCTACACCTAGGTCTAGGTCTTCCCCCTATTGGAAATACACGGAGGTGCGAAGACAATAATGGCCTATACTATAACGTAGGTCTGGAAGCCCGTTTCGGACACGCAGACCGCACCGCTGCAATTATATACCACACGCGACAATGTGTACAAGTCTACGAGCCTGTACGCAGCTGTCGGACCAGGACAAGGCGTGCCCGCAAGTATACGGGCGTAGTCTAGGGTCTAGACGGTGTTATCGTTTGGATACGCCACCACGAGAGGGCGTTCTTCCGCAGCCACCCGCACGCACGTCCGCACGCACGTACGTCCGCACCACTGCTCTCACGGCAAGACGCGTGCGTGCGGGCGTGCGTGCGGGCGGGTTGCTGCGGAAGAACGTAGTCAGAGGGCGTAGTGGCGTGGCGTATGCAAACGACAACAACGTCTAGAACCTAGACTAATGCGGGCGGGGAATGGTGTGCAGCGTCCGAAAGCTATGAGCGGATCATTGGGGCTGCATTTCGCAACTGTGTTGCGCAAAGCACCAGGCTATTTTCCGAAGGCCGGATTTTCAAGTTTTCAAGTTTTCAGTTTTCAGTTTTTATGCTAATGAGAATTTCAATATATCCTCTGCTTGAGGCGATAGTCCAATTACTTTGTGAGGAAACGTATGTCCGTTGACTGTAATGGAACCGTGACGTTCTCTCTGCTGGTTTCTTGACAGAGAGGGCGGGCTTTTGCCCCGCGGTTCCTGATGGTGTCGCTGGAATCTGTGTTGAGGATTGCAGCGACGACTCCGCTTGTCCAGACCCGAAGAAATGTTGCTCCAATGGATGTGGTCACGTGTGCGTGGACCCTGAACAAGGTGAGAAAATCACAAGCCATAATTCAACGTTCACATGTTATAAGGATACTGCATAAAGATATACGCATGACTACAGCACATACTGCGGTCAACTTGAAGGCTGTCGAAAGCAATGATGGTAAATCGTATCTTTGAAGTTCTTCCACGAGGAGCAACGTTTCTCCTCTGTTCGAGTCGATAATGGTCTATAAGTTTGAGTGAAAAATGTAAGCCAATGTCTAACTGTAATGGAACCGTGACATCCTCTCTGCTGGTTTCTTGACAGAGAGGGCGGGCTTTTGTCCCGCGGTTCCTGACGGCGTCGCTGGAATCTGTGTTGAGGATTGCAGCGACGACTCCGCTTGTCCAGACCCGAAGAAATGTTGCTCCAACGGATGTGGTCATGTGTGCGTAGACCCTGAACAAGGTGAGAAAGGTCACAATTCATTCTTCATAATTATGCTATCAGGATACTGCATAAAGATAGACATGGTTTGAGCACGTTACTGTAGCCAAGGCTGTCGAAAGCAATGATGGTAAATCGTGACTTTGAAGTTCTTCCACGAGGAGCCACGTTTCTCCTCTGTTCGAGTCGATAGTCCAATTACTTTGTGAAGAAACGTATGTCCGTTGACTGTAATGGAACCGTGACGTCCTCTCTGTTGGTTTCTTGACAGAGAGGGCGGGCTTTTGCCCCGCTGTTCCTGATGGTGTCGCTGGAATCTGTGTCGAGGATTGCAGCGACGACTCCGCTTGTCCAGACCCGAAGAAATGTTGCTCCAACGGATGTGGTCACGTGTGCGTGGACCCTGAACAAGGTGAGAAAATCACAAGCGACAATTCAACCTTTACATGTTATAAGGATACTGCATAAAGATACGCATGACTAGAGCACATACTGCAGTCAACCTGGAGGCTGTCGAAAGCAATGATAGTAAATCGTGACTTTGAAGTTCTTCCACGAGGAGCCACGTTTCTCCTCTGTTCGAGTCGATAATGGTCTATAAGTATGAGTGAAAAATGTAGGCCAATGTCTAACTGTAATGGAACCGTGACGTTCTCTCTGCTGGTTTCTTGACAGAGAGGGCGGGCTTTTGCCCCGCGGTTCCTGATGGCGTCGCTGGAATCTGTGTTGAGGATTGCAGCGACGACTCCGCTTGTCCAGACCCGAAGAAATGTTGCTCCAATGGATGTGGTCACGTGTGCGTGGACCCTGAACAAGGTGAGAAAATCACAAGCCACAATTCAACCTTCACATGTTATAAGGATACTGCATAAAGATATACGCATGACTAGAGCACATACTGCAGTCAACTTGAAGGCTGTCGAAAGCAATGATAGTAAATCGTGACTTTGAAGTTCTTCCACGAGGAGCCACGTTTCTCCTCCGCTCGATCAGTCGATAATGGTCTATAAGTATGAGTGAAAAATGTAGGCCAATGTCTAACTGTAATGGAAACGTGACATCCTCTCTGCTGGTTTCTTGACAGAGAGGGCGGGCTTTTGCCCCGCGGTTCCTGATGGTGTCGCTGGAATCTGTGTTGAGGATTGCAGCGACGACTCCGCTTGTCCAGACCCGAAGAAATGTTGCTCCAATGGATGTGGTCACGTGTGCGTAGACCCTGAACAAGGTGAGAAAGGTCACAATTCATTCTTCATAATTATGCTGTAAGCCTATCAAGATACTGCATAAAGATAGACATGGTTTGAGCACGTTACTGTAGCCAAGGCTGTCGAAAGCAATGATGGAAACTCTTGACTTTGAAGTTCTTCCACGAAGAGCCGCATTTCTCCTCTGTTTGAGTCGATAGTCCATTTGTGAAGAAACGTATGTCCGTTAACTGTAATGGAAACGTGACGTTCTCTCTGCTGGTTTTTTGACAGAGAGGGCGGGCTTTTGCCCCGCGGTTCCTGATGGCGTCGCTGGAATCTGTGTCGAGGATTGCAGCGACGACTCCGCTTGTCCAGACCCGAAGAAATGTTGCTCCAATGGATGTGGTCACGTGTGCGTGGACCCTGAACAAGGTGAGAAAGGTCACAATTAAGCTACAATTCATTCTTCATAATTATGCTATAAGCCTATCAAGATACTGCATAAAGATAGACATGGTTTGAGCACGTTACTGTAGCCAAGGCTGTCGAAAGCAATGATGGAAACTCTTGACTTTGAAGTTCTTCCACGAAGAGACGCATTTCTCCTCTGTTTGAGTCGATAGTCCATTTGTGAAGAAACGTATGTCCGTTAACTGTAATGGAAACGTGACGTTCTCTCTGCTGGTTTTTTGACAGAGAGGGCGGGCTTTTGCCCCGCGGTTCCTGATGGCGTCGCTGGAATCTGTGTCGAGGATTGCAGCGACGACTCCGCTTGTCCAGACCCGAAGAAATGTTGCTCCAATGGATGTGGTCACGTGTGCGTGGACCCTGAACAAGGTGAGAAAATCACAAGCCACAATTCAACCTTCACATGTTATAAGGATACTGCATAAAGATACGCATGACTAGAGCACATACTGCAGTCAACTTGAAGGCTGTCGAAAGCAATGATAGTAAATCGTGACTTTGAAGTTCTTCCACGAGGAGCCACGTTTCTCCTCCGCTCGATCAGTCGATAATGGTCTATAAGTATGAGTGAAAAATGTAGGCCAATGTCTAACTGTAATGGAAACGTGACATCCTCTCTGCTGGTTTTTTGACAGAGAGGGCGGGCTTTTGCCCCGCTGTTCCTGATGGTGTCGCTGGAATCTGTGTTGAGGATTGCAGCGACGACTCCGCTTGTCCAGACCCGAAGAAATGTTGCTCCAATGGATGTGGTCACGTGTGCGTGGACCCTCAACAAGGTAAGAAAGGTCACAATTAAGCCACAATTCATTCTTCATAATTATGCTATCAGGATACTGCATAAAGATAGACATGGTTTGAGCACGTTACTGTATCCAAGGCTGTCGAAAGCAATGATGGAAAATCTTGACTTTGAAGTTCTTCCACGAAGAGCCGCATTTCTCCTCTGCTTGAGTCGATAGTCCAATTACTTTGTGAGGAAACGTATGTCCGTTGACTGTAATGGAACCGTGACGTTCTCTCTGCTGGTTTTTTGACAGAGAGGGCGGGCTTTTGCCCCGCTGTTCCTGATGGTGTCGCTGGAATCTGTGTTGAGGATTGCAGCGACGACTCCGCTTGTCCAGACCCGAAGAAATGTTGCTCCAATGGATGTGGTCACGTGTGCGTAGACCCTGAACAAGGTGAGAAAGGTCACAATTCATTCTTCATAATTATGCTGTAAGCCTATCAGGATACTGCATAAAGATAGACATGGTTTGAGCACGTTACTGTATAATCCCAAGGCTGTCGAAAGCAATGATGGAAACTCTTGACTTTGAAGTCCTTCCACGAAGAGCCGCATTTATCCTCTGTTTGAGTCGATCGTCCATTACTTTGTAATTGACGTATGTCCGTTGACCGTAGTAAAACGTTATGTTCTCTCTGCTGGTTTCTTGACAGAGAGGGCGGGCTTTTGCCCCGCGGTTCCTGATGGTGTCGCTGGAATCTGTGTTGAGGATTGCAGCGACGACTCCGCTTGTCCAGACCCGAAGAAATGTTGCTCCAATGGATGTGGTCACGTGTGCGTGGACCCTCAACAAGGTAAGAAAGGTCACAATTAAGCCACAATTCATTCTTCATAATTATGCTATCAGGATACTGCATAAAGATAGACATGGTTTGAGCACGTTACTGTAGCCAAGGCTGTCGAAAGCAATGATGGAAACTCTTGACTCTGAAGTTCTTCCACGAGGAGCCGCATTTCTCCTCTGTTCGAGTCGATAATGGTCTATAAGTATGAGTGAAAAATGTAGGCCAATGTCTAACTGTAATGGAAACGTGACATCCTCTCTGCTGGTTTCTTGACAGAGAGGGCGGGTGTTTGCCCCGCGGTTCCTGATGGTGTCCCTGGAATCTGTGTCGAGGATTGCAGCGACGACTCCGCTTGTCCAGACCCGAAGAAATGTTGCTCCAATGGATGTGGTCACGTGTGCGTGGACCCTGAACAAGGTGAGAAAATCACAAGCCACAATTCATCCTTCACACGCTATCAGGACGATACTGTATAAAGATGTACGCATGACTATATAGCACATTACTGCAGTCAAGGCTGTCGAAAGCAATGGGTAAATCGTGACTTTTAAGTTCTTCCATCACGAGGAGCCGCATTTTTCCTCTGCTCGAGTCAATAGTCTTTAAGTGAAGAAATCTATGCCCGTTAACTGTACTACATGGCACCATGACAGAACCATCCTCTCTGCTGCTTTCCCGACAGAGAGGGCGGGCTTTTGCCCCGCGGTTCCTGATGGCGTCGCTGGAATCTGTGTTGAGGATTGCAGCGACGACTCCGCTTGTCCAGACCCGAAGAAATGTTGCTCCAATGGATGTGGTCACGTGTGCGTGGACCCTGAACAAGGTAAGAAAGGTCACAATAAAGCCACAATTCATTCTTCATAATTATGCTATAAGCCTATCAAGATACTGCATAAAGATAGACATGGTTTGAGCACGTTACTGTAGCCAAGGCTGTCGAAAGTAATGATGGAAACTCTTGACTTTGAAGTTCTTCCACGAAGAGCCGCATTTCTCCTCTGCTTGAGTCGATAGTCCAATTACTTTGTGAAGAAACGTATGTCCGTTAACTGTAATGGAAACGTGACGTCCGCTCTGCTGGTTTCTTGGCAGAGAGGGCGGGCTTTTGCCCCGCGGTTCCTGATGGTGTCGCAGGAATCTGTGTTGAGGATTGCAGCGACGACTCCACTTGTCCAGACCCGAAGAAATGTTGCTCCAATGGATGTGGTCACGTGTGCGTAGACCCTGAACAAGGTAAGAAAGGTCACAATTATTAAGCCACAATTCATTCTTCATAATTATGCTATCAGGATACTGCATAAAGATAGACATGGTTTGAGCACGTTACTGTATCCAATGCTGTCGAAAGCAATAATGGAAACTCCTGACTTTGAAGTTCTTCCACGAAGAGCCGCATTTCTCCTCTGTTTGAGTCGATAGTCCATTTGTGAAGAAACGTATGTCCGTTAACTGTAATGGAAACGTGACATCCTCTCTGCTGGTTTCTTGACAGAGAGGGCGGGCTTTTGCCCCGCGGTTCCTGATGGCGTCGCTGGAATCTGTGTTGAGGATTGCAGCGACGACTCCGCTTGTCCAGACCAGAAGAAATGTTGCTCCAATGGATGTGGTCACGTGTGCGTAGACCCTGAACAAGGTGAGAAAATCACAAGCCATAATTCAACCTTTACATGTTATAAGGATACTGCATAAAGATACGCATGACTAGAGCACATACTGCAGTCAACTTGAAGGCTGTCCAAAGCAATGATAGTAAATCGTGACTTTTAAGTTCTTCCACGAGGAGCCACGTTTCTCAATAATGGTCTATAAGTTTGAGTGAAAAATGTAGGCCAATGTCTAACTGTAATGGAAACGTGACGTTCTCTCTGCTGGTTTCTTGACAGAGAGGGCGGGCTTTTGCCCCGCGGTTCCTGACGGCGTCGCTGGAATCTGTGTCGAGGATTGCAGCGACGACTCCGCTTGTCCAGACCCGAAGAAATGTTGCTCCAATGGATGTGGTCACGTATGCGTGGACCCTGAACAAGGTGAGAAAATCACAAGCCACAATTCATCCTTCACACGCTATCAGGACGATACTGTATAAAGATGTACGCATGACTATAGAGCACATTACTGTAGTCAAGGCTGTCGAAAGCAATGCGTAAATCGTGACTTTTAAGTTCTTCCATCACGAGGAGCCGCATTTCTCCTCTGCTCGAGTCGATAGTCTTTAAGTGAAGAAATCTATGTCCGTTAACTGTACCACATGGCACCATGACAGAACCATCCTCTCTGCTGCTTTCCCGACAGAGAGGGCGGGCTTTTGCCCCGCGGTTCCTGATGGTGTCGCTGGAATCTGTGTTGAGGATTGCAGCGACGACTCCGCTTGTCCAGACCCGAAGAAATGTTGCTCCAACGGATGTGGTCACGTGTGCATGGACCCTCAACAAGGTAAGAAAGGTCACAATTTTTTAAGCCACAATTCATTCTTCATAATTATGCTATCAGGATACTGCATAAAGATAGACATGGTTTGAGTACGTTACTGTAGCCAAGGCTGTCGAAAGCAATGATGGAAAATCTTGACTTTGAAGTTCTTCCACGAAGAGCCGCATTTATCCTCTGATCGAGTCGATAGTCCATTTGTGAAGAAACGTATGTCCGTTAACTATAATGGAAACGTGACGTCCTCTCTGCTGGTTTCTTGACAGAGAGGGCGGGCTTTTGCCCCGCGGTAGCTGACGGCGTCGCTGGAATCTGTGTCGAGGATTGCATCGACGACTCCGCTTGTCCAGACCCGAAGAAATGTTGCTCCAATGGATGTGGTCACGTGTGCGTGGACCCTGAACAAGGTAAGAAAGGTCACAATTCATTCTTCATAATTATGCTATAAGCCTATCAGGATACTGCATAAAGATAAACATGGTTTGAGCACGTTACTGTAGCCAAGGCTGTCGAAAGCAATGATGGAAAAACTTGACTTTGAAGTTCTTCCACGAAGAGCCGCATTTCTCCTCTGTTTGAGTCGATAGTCCGTTTGTGAAGAAACGTATGTCCGTTAACTGTAATGGAAACGTGACGTTCTCTCTGCTGGTTTCTTGACAGAGAGGGCGGGCTTTTGCCCCGCGGTTCCTGACGGCGTCGCTGGAATCTGTGTCGAGGATTGCAGCGACGACTCCGCTTGTCCAGACCCGAAGAAATGTTGCTCCAATGGATGTGGTCACGTGTGCGTAGACCCTGAACAAGGTGAGAAAATCACAAGCCACAATTCATCCTTCACACGCTATCAGGACGATACTGTATAAAGATGTACGCATGACTATAGAGCACATTACTGTAGTCAAGGCTGTCGAAAGCAATGCGTAAATCGTGACTTTTAAGTTCTTCCATCACGAGGAGCCGCATTTTTCCTCTGCTCGAGTCAATAGTCTTTAAGTGAAGAAATCTATGTCCGTTAACTGTACCACATGGCACAATGACAGAACCATCCTCTCTGCTGCTTTCCCGACAGAGAGGGCGGGCTTTTGCCCCGCGGTTCCTGATGGCGTCGCTGGAATCTGTGTTGAGGATTGCAGCGACGACTCCGCTTGTCCAGACCCGAAGAAATGTTGCTCCAATGGATGTGGTCACGTGTGCGTGGACCCTCAACAAGGTAAGAAAGGTCACAATTAAGCCACAATTCATTCTTCATTATTATGCTATAAGCCTATCAAGATACTGCATAAAGATAGACATGGTTTGAGCACGTTACTGTAGCCAAGGCTGTCGAAAGCAATGATGGAAACTCTTGACTTTGAAGTTCTTCCACGAGGAGCCACGTTTCTCCTCTGTTCGAGTCGATAATGGTCTATAAGTATGAGTGAAAAAATGTAGGCCAATGTCTAACTGTAATGGAACCGTGACATCCTCTCTGCTGGTTTCTTGACAGAGAGGGCGGGCTTTTGCCCCGCGGTTCCTGATGGCGTCGCTGGAATCTGTGTCGAGGATTGCAGCGACGACTCCGCTTGTTCAGACCCGAAGAAATGTTGCCCCAATGGATGTGGTCACGTGTGCGTGGACCCTGAACAAGGTAAGAAAGGTCACAATAAAGCCACAATTCATTCTTCATACTTATGCTATAAGCCTATCAAGATACTGCATAAAGATAGACATGGTTTGAGCACGTTACTGTAGCCAAGGCTGTCGAAAGCAATGATGGAAACTCTTGACATTGAAGTTCTTCCACGAAGAGCCGCATGTCTCCTCTGCTTGAGTCGATAGTCCATTTGTGAAGAAACGTATGTCCGTTAACTGTAATGGAAACGTGACGTCCGCTCTGCTGGTTTCTTGACAGAGAGGGCGGGCTTTTGCCCCGCGGTTCCTGATGGTGTCGCTGGAATCTGTGTCGAGGATTGCAGCGACGACTCCGCTTGTCCAGACCCGAAGAAATGTTGCTCCAATGGATGTGGTCACGTGTGCGTGGACCCTGAACAAGGTGAGAAAATCACAAACCACAATTCATTCTTCATAATTATGCTATAAGCCTATCAAGATACTGCATAAAGATAGACATGGTTTGAGCACGTTACTGTAGCCAAGGCTGTCGAAAGCAATGATGGAAAATCTTGACTTTGAAGTTCTTCCACGAAGAGCCGCATTTGTCCTCTGATCGAGTCGATAGTCCATTTGTGAAGAAACGTATGTCCGTTAACTGTAATGGAACCGTGACATCCTCTCTGCTGGTTTCTTGACAGAGAGGGCGGGCTTTTGCCCCGCGGTTCCTGATGGTGTCGCTGGAATCTGTGTCGAGGATTGCAGCGACGACTCCACTTGTCCAGACCCGAAGAAATGTTGCTCCAATGGATGTGGTCACGTGTGCGTGGACCCTGAACAAGGTAAGAAAGGTCACAAGCGACAATTCAACCTTCACACGCTATCAGGATACTGTATAAAGATGTACGCATGACTATAGAGCACATTACTGCAATCAAGGCTGTCGAAAGCAATGGGTAAATCGTGACTTTTAAGTTCTTCCATCACGAGGAGCCGCATTTTTCCTCTGCTCGAGTCAATAGTCTTTAAGTGAAGAAATCTATGCCCGTTCACTGTACCACATGGCACCATGACAGAACCATCCTCTCTGCTGCTTTCCCGACAGAGAGGGCGGGCTTTTGCCCCGCGGTTCCTGATGGCGTCGCTGGAATCTGTGTCGAGGATTGCAGCGACGACTCCGCTTGTCCAGACCCGAAGAAATGTTGCTCCAATGGATGTGGTCACGTGTGCGTGGACCCTGAACAAGGTGAGAAAATCGCATTATGGATAATTGTGACGAGCACATAGTACTGTATAGCAAAGGCTGTCGAAAGCAATGTTCCTTGAAGTTCTTCCAAGAGGAGCCGCACTATTTCCTCGAGATCTGCATGCTCGGTAAAACCCCAACTCCCCACACCTTTTTTGTTGCTCATGACCCAAATCCTGCAAGATCTTACAATCCTTCAGTGTTAAAAGCCCCATACGACCCGAATCCTACACAATCCTGCAATACTGTTGGTGGTGCGCCACTGCTCCGAATCCTGCAAAATCCTGCACTTAATTTTTGAAAGTTTTTTTTTTTACTTTTTAAAGGACAAAAAACTTCTTTTGTTTTTCTGTGGCTAATAAACTTACAATTACAATGTAAAAAAAAAGAAGGTATATTCACATGACCCGAATCCTTCAAAATCCTATTTTGGTGTTTGTCCCATGAAGCCCCAATCCTACAAGATCATCCTCCATCACATTGGGGCTCGAAACCCGTATCCTGTATTTTCCTATAGTGACAAAACCGCCTTATGCCCCCAATCCTGCAAATTCCTACAATGCATCAACTATCACCAAGTACCCCAAATCCTACAATTTCCTGCAGTAGGAAACTAGGGTTCTGTAGGATTCGGGGAGGTGCACTAACGAAGAAAAGTACGTCTGTTATTAACTGTAACGGGGACCGGTGAATCCTCTCTGCTGTTTTCCTGGCAGAGAGGGGCGGAGCTTGCCCCGCGGTTTCCACCAGTGACGGTGGAGCCTGCGTGGAGGAATGCAGCGATGACTCCTCGTGCACAGGACGACAGAAATGCTGCTCCAACGGATGTGGTCACGTCTGCGTGTACACTGGACGAGACGGTGAGAGAGAGAAAACCACACAAGCACGCTACAGTTTTATTATCCGTCAATATATTATGATGTTAACGAACTAAGTACAAGATATTGTTGCTGGTTTTTCACTCCCTGTATTGTGTTGCGCCACAATATAACCGCAGTTTACTAAAGTATTACAAACCTGGTAGATGTCTCAGATCATCAGATACTTATCTGCTTGCTGTCCAGCGCTGCCATAATTCATGGGGTGAGCGGGCTTTCTCCCATGCTGGTCCTACCCTCTGGAATGCACTTTCTCAGGAAGTCCGTATAGTATGTCCTCCATATCGGATTTCAAATCCTCTCTCAAAACATATTTATTCGATCATATATTTCCTAATTAATGGTATGCGTTGTCTTTTTCTTTGATTCTGAATAATATTGTTGTTAAGCGCCTTGAGCGTCTTTGCAGACGGATTCTGGCGCTCTAGAAATGTACATTATTATTATAATTATGTTAAAGGCCAAGGCATTTCACGCGTGTAAATGTAGGGAATTGTGATTTTTGGAATGTGTCTTCTTTTAGCCTCCGTAGTAATGCTCCACCATTTCGTAGACCGTTTACGAAATGAAGGCTTAGGCTCGGGCTTAGGCTTCGGTCATATTCATCCTACTCGTTATAACATCACAGGCATATAAAAACAAGCGTTTGGGACCAAGTTGCTTGGTGAATACTACTGTACCTATCAAGCCAACAAACGTTCAAATTCGGAAACAAAACATAGCCTGGATTTTCCAGTTTTCTCAGACGGAGACCGGAGCCTGAGCCCGAGCCTAAGCCTTCATTTCAAAAACTGCCTATCTTTGCTCAGCACGCGTATACTTTAATCACTCACATTAATGGGGGGGGGGGGGTTGACTGCGACAGTTACCGAAGCATCAACGTCGCCCACTGAAATGTCTCAACAATCTGACGATATAATTATAAGGCAACATTGACGACGCCTTAACCCTGAAAGAGCCGGGAGCGAATTCCGCCCCCCCCCCCTGTATTTTTTGATAGCGTCTCGGTGAATTTTGTTTGCGTGTTAAGGCTTTATGACTTTTTCGGCAATCTTCTTACTCACATTTTGACACCATTTTTATCAAAATGTGAGGTATACCGTTCTCTGACAATGGACATTTTTTTCAGGGCCCATGGTATAGTTTGACGGAAATGTTTCCATTGACTTACACTACATAAAAGCATAGCGTTCAAGGTGCATAGGGTATTTTTTTCAGGACTTCTTTTGCATAATTGGCTCATTAATATTGCTGCACATGCAATTATAAGGTTCTTCGTATTGTAAAACTTATGCAAATTGGGGAATTTCAATAAAAAAACATAGGGAATTGAATAAAAACACAGAAAACAAAAATTTGAATTATGAATAATTAATTAGCTTTAGGCCTGATATACAAAACGTTAATTTTTTCAAATGAAATTTTACACAAAATATTCATTATGTAATTCTCTATTACCCTGCAAAATATCATTGGAGTCCATCATTGAACGACCGAGATCTGAGGGAGGGGGGCCCCCTCCCCCCGGCTGTGAGATGGTAAAAATAACCCGGCTCTTTGAGGGTTAATTAATTAATTGCTTGTATTTCTCTATTCCATTTACAGGGTCGGGAGGACCTAGGGACCCGAACTCGGCCGGCAGGGGAGTGTCGTCACTCATCCTCGTGATCCTCGCTGTGTGTCTGATGACGGCATTTCAGCCTTAAAAAGCCGCGGATGGTTACGGTGACCATTTTGTTAGGCTCATTGCTCTATGCGGTGACCAAATCCCTATAGTTCTTTGTATGCATTTGTAGTATTATAAGCATGACATGTCACTGGATCGTGGTGCGGTTTGGCGTCTTTTGGAGCTGCACAGCCGCCCATGCGTCAGTCTTGTGAAGAGCACCGAACAGAGAACATCTATAGTCTTGATTCTGTTCATGTATTCGCTAGACTCCAAGACTCGCCTCGGCCACTTATTACAGCAAGACGCCGAATACAACACATGTATCACATTTTGTTAGAAAAAAAAGAGCTCCATAAGATACTGGTTTTTCACTCATCAGCTTCCTGCACACTATTGGGTCAATTAAAAATGTTAAGAGCCCATTTTATTTTCGTTGTTTCAATTTTCACACAATAGGGCCTATAGGCCTATATGCATTCTTTAAATGTTGTATTGGTATTGTTTTACACATTGAAGAAATCATTGAAATCCGTTCGTTAAGGGTATCGTTCAACTTAAGGATCACAAACAAATAGATCTTTTTAACTTCTATCCGAATGGTTACTTTTATGCTTGTGCCAACTTGAGGCCCACTGCGAACAAAATTCTGCCAATGAAAGTTCCCCTAAATGGCTTAAATTTGCAAGAATAGAAATTGGAATTTATTATTGCACATAGATCCCCCAAAACACGAACAATAAGAAAATTCCTTCAAATATTACAATATCGCGGCGTGAAATGCTTTTTATTTTAGAGGATATCGCTTTTATAATCTGTTGTAATCCTATTTTATATTTTGATAACAGCTTGATATTTTCGAAGTAGCGATAATAGTTATGTAGGCCTATCTTTTTGTAGAACTTATTAACTCTTTGTAAACAACACCAACAAATGAGGAGGGCCTGATGACAAGGCGCAGTAAGGCATTCTGCCTTTGAAAAGGGTCCTGCTAATGTTTGATGATTCACTTTATGGTCAGTTTAGTCAGTAAGCAATTTGCAACATTTTTGCATATTTATTACGATATCTTTTTTAACTTGGTTGTGGTTTCAGGTATAGCTATAGGTTGATAAAGAATTATTAAAAATTGTATATACGTTGCACATCGTAAAGCGATCGATTAATCTTGTCCGGCTAGTGTATATAATATAAGCTTGTGATCGTGATCGGACTGCCAATCGTTTTGCAAGAACATTTAAAGGTCCAGTATGACATTGGGAAGATCGGAAATATCGATGTCCACAGATTCCCTTCTAATTTACACAGTTTGTAGATGGTCATGATATAGATTCCTCATCATGTTGATAGAATCCTTCTTGAATGTAAGAGAAGTGCTACACGGTGTCACCGCAAATCTTCCACTTGGATTTCTTTTGGGTGACTCCGAAAAACTACACTTTGCAGAAGGCTATGGAACGATCGAGCTTTATCAATCGTTATTTTGCACGATAACGTAAACGTTAGTTCCTTCCCAGTGCTAGTGGGGTATGGGGCGACAGCTAGTATGGATTTCTATAGGACTGTTTACACTGTAAATACCGATTTGAATCGCGATTCCAAAACCGGTTTTGGGGTATGTTTTTTTTGCTGGTGTCCACACACGTATACGTAAACACCAAAACATGTTCAGTTTGAATCGCGATTATAATCACGATCACAATCTTTGCTTGTGGGTGTGTGTGTCAGTGGGAACGGTCATATTAGTTAAAGTTTGCAAAAGCGCAAGCGTATCGATAAAATTACCCCCCCCCCCTTTCTACAATGGATCATCCCGTTGAACAGCGGCGCCTGAGTGTGTTTGTATCCTTGGGCCCATGAAGTTACTCCACACAGGGTATAGAAGCTCTCATCCCAACAAGACGCAATGGTAAGTTCCAATGTAATATTTTAGTCTTAAAATTTAGTGGGCCTGACGTTTCGATTCTAGCAGGACCTTTCTCAAAGGCCTTTGAGAGGCCTTTCTCTGCCTTTGAGAAAGGTCCTGCTAGGATCGAAACGTCAGGCCCACTAAATTTTAACAGATTTACATTTTGGTAATTTTAGTCAGTAAGCAGTTTGCAACATTTTTGTATATCACCGTAATATTTTAGTACTAATAATTTACCCGCGTGCGTTTTTCCAGTGTCCACGACCGCCATACGGGTTTTTTTTTAACAATGCGTCATTTTCAAATCTCGCTATTAAATCTCGGAACAATATAATATAATTATTTCTGTGGAAATAAATCAATAACGGTATAATATGTGTAAAAGATGAGAGTAAAACCTGGCAAAAATCGGACATCACGGTGTGGCTTTTGTCAAATCAAGAGATTATCCGTCGAAAAAGGGTGCATTGTGCGTCGTCAATTCAACGGAGCGTAGCGCGACTTGTGTGTGCGTGTGTACTAACTAAACCTTATAGTTGTACCATGGTTGTACGATACCGACGGTCACTGACCGCAGACTAGCCTCCACTCCAGGCGGTCAAATCTTTGAGTTTGTCGGCCCAAACTTAGCGTACAGATTGCGGTGAAGATTGTGGGTGGAATTCCACTGCCTGACGGACGATCGACTGTTGGGCTGTGTGACATGCCAACACAATGTCTCCGTAACAGTGCGCGCAGGCATATAATCATCAATCATCCACTATAGTAAAGGTCCCACAATAATTTCCGCAATTATTGTTGCCACTTATCTCGCAATTCATGTGGCAACTTGCGTCAAATGGGTCTTTGTCATGATTGTCTTAACCTGAAAAATATTTTTGTTTAAAATAGTGGTGCCCGGATTCGGAGGGCCCCGTCACACAGTAAAAACAACGGCTCTCCGATTTTGGAGGTCCCCGCGCGAAGTGGATTATTTGCCTAACTCACTGACGTGTTATAATAATTATTATATTACAGTTACTCTATTACGCTAGGCCTATACATGCAAGTTGAGGAAAGATTTCGTGCTGTAAAAATATAAAAACTATATCTACAATAGACCACCTATTGTTATGTCGACAATAGACATTGTCTGGCACAACCATGACTTGCCAGGAAAAAAATGCTTCCCAAAAATCATGATTTTGTGGCGCGTAGGCCTATACGTTGAGCGTGTATAATTATGCGGGAAAAGTGAAGTTAATCTTTTGTATACAGTAATGTATAGGCCTACAGCCACGCACGTACTGACACAATATTAAGTCCATTTTTTCGGTAATTGGTTGAGCCAGAAATAGCCATTGCCTACATAACAATAGGTGGTTTATTGTGGATTAAGAGTTTTCCCCCACCTTTTTACGGTGTAGGTACTAAACTAAAATATTGTCCCTTTGCAATTGGCAGTCTGTTGCCTTGATGACAAAATTGATCCCCAGGAAATAAACGGATCCCCGGGCCGTCATTATCTCTCAAATTTATTTGGCTTTCAATATTTTATCCACACCATACAAGTGGCGTGGTACTGTAGATATCGCTGATATCGATCGTGACCCCGAACCATACAGTTCGGGAAATAATTGTCGAGTTGCGCAGTCGCGTCCGCCAAGTTCATTCCATAGATATCTCTCTATCTTTCAATCGACCCAACCAGAACGCCAACTTTCAACGCGCCGATCCGTTCGTCGTTAGGCTCTATGGGGCGCCAAAGGTGGACAGCGGCGTTATTGCCAGTTATTCGAAATTTGACGTTCCAATTTGACAGGATTATGCGGCGCCTCGGTTGTCTCAGGAGTACAGTCTGAAATTCTGCTGGCAGAAAACCGAGTATCTGGAAAGTGCTGGGCGCGAATGGTGAATGTCTACATTTAAGAAATGAGAAATGTGTGTCGTTCACTTTTTGGCGCTCCATATAGTTAGTCGTTGCTCTTGTTCGTGCGGTTTGCAGGATCGTCACTGAACTGAGGACAATGCGGGTTCCTTCAGTGAGTGGTTACCGGTAGCTTACTGAGCATTCAGAGGTTACCTGTATTGCCGCGCACAAAGTAATGGAAGTTAAACACTAGCAATGGGCATATTATACGTGAACGGTGCACTTCTTAGTATTGGAGTTTATCAACTGTAATGTATTAGTATTGTTCGTGCGGTTTGCAGGGTCGTCCCTGAACTGAGGACAATGCGGGTTCCTTCCATGAGCGGCTACCGGTAGCTTACTGAGCGTTCAGACATCAGAGGTTACCTGTATTGTCACGCACAAAGTAATGGAAGATTGAACACTAGCAGTGGGCATATTATACGTGAACGGTGCACTTGTTAGTATTGGGAGTTTATCAACTGCATGATCAACCATTGCAAATATAAAATGACTGTCGAGCACTGTCATCAGCGTTTGGTCAAAGTTGGTCAAAGTAGTATATACCGGTAGGATTTTTGGACAACCTTAGGATCGTGTCTTTCAAAACCAACCACAAGCTTCCAACCTTTCGGCGAAACGATTTCAGTTGCCCGACGCCCGGCATTTGTACACCGTTTATAATTAAGCAGCGCGTGGACTTTCACATAGCTCGCACTGTATGATTGTTGGGCAATGGTTAGTCAACATTATTATATTGTGTCCAACATAGCTCAAAATTATACCGACGGTAGCACCATTGGTAAAAATAAGAGCCCATGTCTAGAATTGCGTTTTCCAAAGTCACTCATAAGCGTCCAACACCATACCCAGAGGTGGGGAAATGATTTTGTTAATTATTTTATTTTAGTGTGTATAACAGTATACCTTCCATTCAGTGTGGTTTTATAAACCAATAGTTAGTCACTGCATTGCAGGCATAACTGTAGGTCAATGTCAGTGACGATTTGGGAGAATGGTCCATGGTCGGGCGCACACTGTTTGTTATTTATAGGCTTTGACGTTTATGAATCCATTTAGGCTTTTTAAGAATATTATTTGTGGCTGAAAAAGGTCCCGTACAAAAACATCTATACTGCGCAAATAAATGCTGATTGTTTAACCGTTCAACTTGACACTGTGTCAACGGATAATCATTATTCACTGGATTGATGTGGCCGTGCTTTTAGTTGATGTTTGTTTGGGGTTTTTTTTATTGAAGGAGATGGACGCGATGATGAACGGGGAGTTCACGGACATGAACGAGGAGCGGGTGACAGGGCGTGCCGCGACGCCGGTGCAGGACGCCGTGGATCGCCGCGCAGCGCCCGGCTTGGGCTCGTGGCGCCCGCGCCCCTGCCGGCGATTCGCCAGCGCGCCCTGGCTGCTGGCCGTCCTGAGCGCCTACGTCTTCTTCCAGAGCATGGCCGTGAACGGCCTGGTGGACGGCTCGCTGGCCAGCCTCCAGCGCCGCTTCGAGCTGTCCAGCTTCAAGGCTGGACTCCTGCCGTCCATCTACGACGTCTTCGCCTCCGTGCTCATCGTGGCCGTGGGCTACGCCGGCAACACGGCCAACAAGCCGCGGCTGCTGGCCGCGGGGGGAGTCTTCATCGCCCTGGGCGGCCTGGTCTTCGCGCTGCCCCACTTCACCACGGGCCCCTACGTCGCCGTCAACGCCGCCGCCGATGACGGCGGCCGCAACTCGTCCGGCGTCTGCACCGGCCGGGACGCCGTCGAGTCCGCGTCCGCGTCCGCCGAGGATCAGGAGACGCCCGACGCCAGCATCGCCTCCCTGTCCGGCTACCTGTACGTCTTCATCCTGTCCAATGCCCTGTTCGCAGTCGGCAGCTGCACGGTGTATTCCCTCGGCTACGCCTTCCTGGACGAGAGCGTTCCCACCAAAAACGCGGGACTTTACATCGGTGTGTATAATGTATATTGTGTTAGATCGTATACATGAACGTATAGCAATATTGAATTCGTAAATAAGACTTAAGGCTTTGCATGGTGGGTGAATCAATATATAGGAAGGTTTGCGGTGACACCATGTATAAGGTCTCTTAAAGAAGAGGTGTGGTTCATTCTCCTGCTGATGACAGCCAGAGCATACTGGTCGAAACGTCGATTTACCACTCAGGTTCTTTTCAGAACCACACATCTTCTTTAAGAGACCTTATACATGGTGTCACCGCAAACCTTCCTATATTGATATAATTCGTGCTTGTCTTCGGGGTTTTCGTGGATTTGTGATCTCTAAGTCGAACTGCACCGCTTTCGGCGTGCAACAAAACGCGGTCATTTGGGGATATCCGTACAGGTGGGGTCAGTGTTGTAGGTCTCGAGACCGTCGCGAGACCCTTTTTTAAGGTCTGGGTCTCGTTCTCGGCCTCGGTCTCATCAAAGACAGTCTCGGTCTCGGGAGGATGGTCTCGGTCTCGAAAGCTCTGGTCTCGGTCTCAGTATCGGTCTCGGACATAAAGGTCTCGACTACAACACTGGTGGGGATCCGATTTCAGCTTTTGCATCACAACTACAATCTATCCGATCGAAACTAGTGAAAATGAGAGATCTCAAAATTTAGTGGGCCTGACGTATCGATCCTATAGCAGGACCTTTCTCAAAATGAGAGATGATAATACAAAAATGTTGCAAACTGCTCACTGACTAAAATTACCAAAAACAATGCAAGTCTCAAAATTTAGTGGGCCTAACGTTTTGATCCTAGCAGGACCTTTCTCAAAGGCAGAGAAAGGTCCTGCTAGGATCGAAAAGCCAGGCCCACTAAATGTTGAAAATGAGAGATATGTAAAAAAAAAAATCCAATCGTAAGATCACCTTATAATATTTTCAAATAGGCCTATTGCTTGTTGGCGGAAAGTGATAGAAGTCATCGTGGGAATATAACTGCAATTGCGCGTTGCGCGCATTCTCAACACTCGATGTTTAACCAAAAAAATGTATCACCCAATTTTTGGGGGGCAGTATTATAAGCAATTAGGATAACCATGACGACGCCTCCAACCACGCCTATCTACATCTCCTTTCTTCCCCTCACGTCCCTGCCGATCGACTTTGAAACGTTCAACCCTTAGCTACGTTTTACTGCATAACACAAAGAATCATTCATGGGCTCCAATCGAAAATGCGTCTTGATGAGCTACAGTATAGAAGACGACAATATATACGCAGAATTAGATCGTACGTACATCAGTGTTACCCCCTAAGAAAAAGGAACAACGAGGCAGTTGCTTCCTGGCCCCAAGTACAGTACATTGCCGACGGATTAAAGTCGCTTCCCGCCTTCCGCCACGGCGGGCCGTTTGCGTTTTTTTTTTTTTTTTTTACACCGCAGCCATGGGTTTTTCGCTGTATTCGTGCAAATCCGCGCTTGAAAAGAGACTAGCCCCGCGTTACAAGATCACCCAGTGTAGCTGAACATTATTAACAGCAGCTATCAGTTTGCAAATAACAAGACATCTTACTTGTTTGTGTCAAACTACAGCTATACGACAATAGCCAGTCACATTCTGCCCCTGCTCAAGAAATCCGAACTGACTGATCCAGTAATACAGCACTGCATGTGGTCTCTTTTCAAGCGCGGATTTGCACGAATTCAGCGAAAAACCCATGGCTGCGGTGTAAACAAAAATATACGCGGGCCGGTCGGCATTTTTCCCGTGACGTCACGCAAAATGAAGTCTTGCAAGATCACTACTGTATCTCCGGTCCCATATTTTTTTTAATACTTTCTCGTTTTGCATTCATTCATACGTTTTACCTCTTCTTCGTTCAATATACATTATTCGTGCATGCATGCGCACATTATCCTCATCTCCAGTACCATATCTTGTTTACTACTTTCTCGTTTATTCATCCATACGTTTTACCTCTTCTTCGTTCAATATACATTATTCGTGCATGCATGTGCACCAGAATTATTAACCCTTTAATTAATCCTCATCTCCGGTACCGTGCACTCTGTACCAGAACTCTTACCCCCTTCCGATGAACTATTATTCATATCCGGTACCGTAACGTTTTACTACATTCTGTATTCTTTATACCAAGGTTTTTTTATTCATTCAAATATTTACCCTTTTTCGTTCCATAGGCCTATTCATTATCCATACAAAAGTCGATCTGTACCAGAATTCGTACCCCCTTTTCGTTCCATAATATATTCATATTTGTCCATACACAAGGTGAAATTTGTACCAGAATTCCTACCCCTTTTCATCCCTTCCTGGGTCAAAGGTGAAAGTGTGACCAACAGCAGCCGGTTCCACGCACCGTTATTTGTGGCGTAGTTCCACTATATTACGCCATATCTTGCTGCGTAAGTTGCACAATAAATTTATATAAATTTATATACGCACTATCGGGATAGGGAGCATGTCATGATATGTGGCTTAATTTGTATATACGCCACGTCTTCGGGTGGGTAAGTCGTTGCTACACGTTGTAAAATGTCGTTGATAATGATGTTAGCGCAACGTGATCATCGAGGAGAACTTCGCCAAGAGATTGTTTCGCGACAGAGCAAATCTTTTGGATATCTATATAGGCGATTTACGAAATGAAGGATTTGGCCGTTTACGATATGAAGGGTTAGGCTCGGGCTTAGGCTTCGTCTCCGTCTGACAAAACCTGAAAAACCCAGGTCGTGCATGGTTTGTTTCAGAATTTGACAGTTTTTTTGGCTTGATAGGTACAGGGTAGTCCCCAAGAAACTGGGGCCAAACTCGGAGTTTTTAGAAGCCTGTGATACTATAACGAGTAAGATAAATATGACCGAAGCCTTAGCCCGAGCCTAAGCCTTCATTTCGTAAACGGCCACACTCTCCACGACAGGAACATTATAAAGGGTGCTGTATATTTTCACGGGAAGAGAAAATTCGTAAACGTCGAAGATAAGTTTACAAGAGACTTTCGAGCGTCAGACCCGGGTAATTCCCGCTTTTAATGTAATGATGAAAAAACAACACACACGCATCATTTTGTATAATATACTGTACATCGACGGCCTAACTCGCTGCAAATGGCTGCCTCTAAAACACTTTCCACGGCGCGTGTGTTCTCAACGAACGTTTCATGTAGCTTGTGTACTTCAAACAGTCGTTGATATATGACCCAAGGTCACCCTCGTCCACGACATTTTATAAAAACTTTAAGTGAAAATTCAATGCTGCGCAGCTAAGTCGAGTTTATAGTACAGCGCATGCTATATAAACGCCATAATTATGTCAGTTGCGCCATGCCTATGTTACGCACTGTTTCGTGAAATCGGCTGCTGGTCCCCTCTACAACGGTGTTACCAGTTGCAGTTACACCAGGTGCCAATTTCATGGAGCTCCTTAAAGTTCAACTGAAGTGCACAAACTAGAAAATCCTGATTTGGCATTAAATATGTTCATTGGTACATTATAATTCCAGATCAAACATATATTTTGTGTTTCAGGCTTATTAGAAGCCTTTTTTAATTAATTAAAATTATGCTCGTAGTTATTTAGGGCGCTGTTCTTTACGTCACCGGATGAACGCAGAGATTTTTTTCTCTCCCCGCGAAATCCGTATGCACTTACATAGTCGGAGAGGTTCCCTGACGCTTTCAGTAGATAATGCACCTTTTTTGAGTGTGGCACCAGTCTTTTTTTCGGCGAGAAAAACCTGAAAATTTTGTTGGCCGAGACGTCTTTCGACAAGCATTTTCTTCGGAATCAGATGAATTCTCAGTCGATAACAAAGATAGAGATTTTGAAAATAGTTTTTCTATGGCCACAGACGGGAACACGTTGCCAAACCATACACCTATGAGCCCGGATGGTCTCCGTGAAAACAAGCTTCGAAATGGACACTGCACTGCACAATTTGGCTGGCGTGTCAACGGGTTTGTTGATATTTACTCCCGAAATCGGTTCTCTTGAAAAAAGTGCACTGACTGTTGGTATACACGAACGTACAATACAATAGTTCCCCCACAAGAGTAATGGACGA
Organism: Luidia sarsii; assembly: GCA_949987565.1. Taxonomy (NCBI): domain Eukaryota; kingdom Metazoa; phylum Echinodermata; class Asteroidea; order Paxillosida; family Luidiidae; genus Luidia; species Luidia sarsii. The sequence continues at coordinate 6,997,423 of OX465110.1, forward strand.
GTCTTCATCCGCTGACGTCACCAAGGACGTCCTCCACGGGGGCGTGGCTGCTCCCCTTCCAAACTTAAATACTTTTTTACACTCTTTCCCATAGTTTAAAATTCGGGAAAAATACATGGATGTATTCTACTGACACCATAGTATTATTTGAAATAATAAAAACGAATTCCAAAATGCATTGCAGTTGACCTTTAAGCACCAAAATTTGCTGAAGCATGAAAAGCCTCGGTGAATAAAATCAGGTTGTCAGCCATAGGCCTACAATACATAGTTCCAATAGTATTTTATGCTGATGAGCACCAATGATTGGAATCCAAATTGAGAGCAACAAGCATCGAGTGAAATAATGGCCGGCAATCTAGAATTAAACAAGGACGAATTTTCATGTTAAGCAGGTTTTCTTGCTTAAAGGGATAACACAACATTGGTCGAGGTCAAAGAATAGCATCCATACGTTGTCTGATCCAACATATGCATGAAATAGCTCACCTGTGGAAATCGCAGCTCAATCCGCCAACAGAGTCTCGAGAAAATCATGAAAACCGCCTCCATTTGTTTCGCGAAAATGCAGCATTCAACGCCGTACTGTTCCGAAAAATAGTTTAGATCTCTATTTCTTTTACTCATTTCTCCCAAAATATAACATTTTAGGCAGAAATAATTATTTCAGTGAGAGGTTTTTACTATAACCATCTTCAAACTGTATAAGTGTCATGAAAATCTGTGAACATTTCTGTTTTTCGATCTTACCAATGTTGTGTAGGGGCTTTAAAGCGGCTCTATCAAATTGGGCCCTGGCTACAGAAGTTCGGGGATTCACACAAAGTGGATGCAGCTTCTTCGATTTCAGTCAGTCAAGTTGTTAATTTTCTTTTTTTTTTATTGATCGCAGGTATTTTGTCCGTGTTCTCTCTGCTGGGGCCGGCCATTGGCTTGGTCATCGCAGGAGGACTTCTCAGCCTGCACACCGACTTCTATTTAGTCACTGATGACAGGTAAGCCCGTATAAACTGCATGTCCTCATCCCTATGACAGAGCTCTCAGCACTACCCTCTGCTTGTTGACCGATAGGCGCAGCAAATTTAAAGCACGAATGTGCAACTCCTCGGTGTCAACGCGCTTTTCGGTGTCAACATGCTCCCCTAGCTGCCTAAACAATTGCCGGACAGTGCGGACCAAGCGCGCTCGCTGTGCGGCACGGGTATACTACCTGACCAAAGTATTGGAGGACTAGGGAGCATGTTGACATTAAGAGCGTGTTGAAACCGAGGAGCTGCACACACGTACCATACACTAGTCTCGGTTCGAGACGTTGTTTGGATAGCCGACAGCGATCCGCAGTGTACAAAACGCGTGCGTACTTACTCGCCGATTTCTGGAAACTTGGTTGGCGGATTGAGCTGACATTTTCGCAGGTGTGCTATCCTATGCATATGTTGGATCAGACAACGTATGGATGCTATAATTCTTTGACGTCGACCAATGTTGTTTTATCCCTTTAAATTATTCAAACAAACCAAGGAAAAACTGAGTTCCCAGTCAGTTTTCCCTTGGTTTGTTTGAATTGAATTGAAAAAAACCTTGCATCCACTTTGTGTGATCCACGAGCTGCCGTAGCCAGGTTTAAAACAATGAGTTGTTTGCATATGAATGAAAGCGATGGTGTGATCCCTGGAGATACACGGCAGTTAATGGTTGAATTGCTGCTGACTGGTGCCCCCTCCCCGGCAAAGACTAGTTGACTATTTGGGAGACCACCATCTAAGGGCTGGATACCTCAGATGGAAGAGCACTGGTACGTTAGTCCAGTGGTCTCGGGTTCAAGTTCCGGTCCAGTCAAAGTTTTCTTTGCCAACTTCTATAAATCCTTTAAATTATTGTGTATTGTGTATTGTGTATTGGGTGCTGGGTTTTGTGACTTGAATTGAATTGAACGCTCTATAGCCGCTCGACCTTGGAACTTCCCGTCTCCACTGAATATAAGAGTGTGTGTGTGTTTTACTTTATTGTTTCGCACAGCATCAATGTGGATGCTGAACAGTGGGTAGGCGCCTGGTGGCTCGGCTTCATAGCCTGTGCAGTCATCTCCCTACTCATCGCTATCCCCATCAGCTGTTTCCCGCGAGAACTCCCAGGTATTCGTTGGCCTTTTCCTCATCTCATAATAATACATCAACCAAGAACAAAAGTCCCTAGAATTCCCTGTCAGCAAGATCTATTTACCGGTAAAGTTCATGCTACGAATTAGACGATCCTGCATGCAGGGCACTGTGCGTGGAGAGAGAAGAAGAGGCAGATAGAGAAAGAAAACCCTCCACCTAGTATTTCCACCATACAAACCTTCAAGTTTTATCTTCCCTTTTGTTCGCTTTTTTTTTTTAATTATTTAAGAGGCACCTCAATGGTCATCTGCCGATTTCAAGAACTCAACATTTTGTTTGCGTAACTTACGCAACATGTTGCTGCCTTTGCTAGATACTGCTGAAAATAGTCGCAAGACTTAAGCAAGTTTTTGTAAGTTGCGTAACTTACGCAACTTTTCTTGATATCGGCTGCTGGTCCTTTGACCCAAGGGTTTTAAAGGCCCAATACAACATTTGGAAGATCGGAAAACATCGATGTCCACAGATTTCCTTCCAATTCACACAGTTTGCATAGATGGTAATAATATAATCCTCATGTTTAAATCTTCCGGTCTGGGATGCTGTACTTTTCGAGAAATCTTCACTCAAACATCGACAAATAGCGTATTACTCACGAGTAAGAAAATTATTTTTTAAACTACAGAACGGTGCGTAAACCGTGGCAGTTTTGTTTTTTTGGCATTTTTCTACTTTCTCAGATTACCATTTGTGACACGGCACAACGACATGAAGAATATCCCACGAAAACACTTTTAAGTAAACAACGCCTGAAGTTAAAGTATCTTCACAATTCGATTACAAATCAATTTTCTTTTGTTTGTATTTTCGGAAAATTTAAGTATGAGAGTATATTATATTTTGATATCATTTGGAAGCTAATGGTATATACTCTTTCACATCATTAGAAAACCTCAACATCTCAAAAGTGGGGTTATTCCTCATTATGCTGTGCCGGGTCACATTTCAGCTCAAACCTTCGCTGCAGTAGGCATGTTTTTTTGTTTTGTTTTTAAACTCTGGCAATCTTTTGACCTTTACCAATGTTATATATAGGGCCTTTAAGCAGCTGTATGGCATTGGCCCCTGTTTCTATATACCTATAGACACGAGGAGAATCCGCGAGCAGCGTGAATCGCAGGCGCACGCGAGGGCGGACCGGAGCGGCAAGGCCGACCGGGAGGAGTTCTGCAGGTCCTGGCGCGACTTCCCCGCCGCGGCCCGCATCATGTTCCGCAACCCCACCTTCCTGGCCGTCACGGGGTCGGCCACCTTCGAGAACATGATGGTCACCGGCGTGGGCTCCTTCCTCCCCATCGTCCTGGAGAACCAGTTCGGCCTCAGCTCGGGCAACGCCAATATCGCCGTCGGTAAGGAAGCCCTGGCCTAATGAGGCATCTACTCCAAAAGTCCCTTTTTTTTCCTCGAGAATACGACGTCGAAAGTCAAAGTATTGTCAAAATGCTTGTCGAAATCAAGTCTAATTGTATTCCATTTTCGGAAAGGTTATGTGTAAGAGAATCATCTGTCCGAAGGAATTTTTCAACAAATGTCTGCAAATATTGAAGGGGTATTCGTAAGTGTGTCTGCGCGTGCGCTGCAATCTCTTTCGACGCGCCGTGTGCATGACCTCAAATTTTACAGCCGTTTTTTTCTCAAAAAAGTTGTCGTGACTGGACGTTACCTCGTCATACTTCTCGCGTCATAACTTTGGATGTTGGCAACGTATGGAAATAATTATCATATCATTGGAAAGCTAAAGAGATAGGCCTACTCTTTGCTGGGTGAAAAAATCTCTAAAACTCACATTTGGACGAGAATCCTCATTATGCCGTACCAGGTCATTCATAAGCATTTCAATTTGACCGTGTAAGGTAAGCGCGCGAAATTCAAACACGAAGATAGAGGGCGCTTCATAAGTTTGAATATTCTATACAAAATATAAGGGGTATTTAAATTGCATAAAGTAGACACAATGTCCTAAGGGGATGCACAATCAGTCTACATTTCATTACCGTCACATTATATGCAAGAGTCAAGTTATATTATTGGAAAAGAAAATCAAGTTTTCAAATACGGGCGATTCAGAATAGTGCGCCCTCAAGAGTTTGCGACGCGTTGCACGTCTGGCAACTCTTGAGGGCGCACTTTTGTGAATCGCCCGTATTGCTGTGGTCCAACCACTTCCATCATCCGACCCGATGCCACCTCATCAAGTGATAAACGGCTTACTATTTCGTGATGGACGACAGGCTATGATCTGCATGCCTCCATATGGTTTTGATTATAAAAAAATTCAACCGTCTGCTCTCCCGCGGCCGTTATTCTGCAGGGGCCTTGGTATGCGTGGCCGGTGGGGGCGCCCTCTTCACCGGCGGCTGGCTAGTGAAGCGACTGAGCCTGAAAGTTCCCGGAATGATCCGACTCATGATGATAGCCAAAGTCCTGAACGCCTGCACTCTACTGACCGTATTCCTCAAATGCCCCGACCTCCCCCTTGCTGGTGTGTACCGAGGATACTCAAACAGCAGGTAGGACACGCCCCCTCAAGGGTCAGTCACGGACCGTATAACAGCCAAGTACACAGCGCAGAAGATACTAGGAAGAAAGATGAAATATAGGGCCTACCAGAGTTTGCAAACACGTGCTTATTCAGCACTTCAATGAGAATTTGCCCTGCTCGATCGACGTTATAATAAGCACCGAGTGCTTTGCCTGGTGCCTGATGAAAACATTTCTGGAAGCTCGGGCGGGATTCGAACCCGCGACTCCTGCTTTCTAGTGCAGATAGACGTCTTAAACCACTGGACCACCGAGCTGGTCGAGCTCGCGTGGCGGATTAATACGAATAATGTAAAGCGGCTTGCACCGCGTTGCATCATGCACCGCGTTGCATCATATAACAAAGTGTTTTGCGTCGAGGAGTAATTCAATTACTTTGCCCTGCTCGACGTAATAAGCACAGGATAAGTGCAGGAGCCTTGGAATAGTGCCATTGAGCTAAATAGTGCAATACAAATTGGCGTCACCAATTGGACCCTTGCTACGCGCGACAGCAAATGGGCGTACTGCCTCGAGGGTTTAGTTTATCCATACTAAATTACGACGAAAGGTAGAAAAGCAGAACTTGACGCATGGCATAGGCCCCAGTATACGGATTCAAACTGCTTTTTGGTTGTTGTTTTTTGTGGTTCTTCTATTTTGTTACAAGCGCCCTGGCGGACGTGCGTTTGTCAGACACGTGCAACGAGGCCTGCCAATGCCTCACCTCACCCTACTCGCCGGTGTGTGGCAGCAATGACGTCATGTATTTCTCGCCGTGCTTCGCCGGGTGTCAGAGCAGTGTGGACGGGGTGAGAAACGAGGAACTTAATCTCTGAAAATTCGTAACACACACTATAATTATGAAGCTACAAAATGCGGGCCATAGTTATCTTAATACAAAGGGTGAAACAAACAGAGGAAAAACTATGACTGGGAACTTTTGAACAAAATTGAAAGAAAACTTTGACTGGACCGGAGGACTCTTCCATCTGAGCTATCCAGCCCTTAGATGGTGGCCTTCCATAATACCGGTAGTCAACTATATAGTATAAACCTATACATGTACCTATAGATATATCTTGGGTTTTTTTCCTTTGGGAGTTATTTTACTCCTTTTATTGTTTATTCATTTCTTCATAAAATTACCAATACCTGTACCTACTCCTATACCCAGGCTATACATATACCTATACCTATACCTATACCTATACCTATACCTATACCTATACCTATACCTATACCTATACCTATACCTATACCTATACCTATACCTATACCTATACCGATACCAATACCGATACCATACCGATACCTATACCTATACCTATGCCTATGCCTATACCTATTCCTATACATATACCTATACCTATGCCTATGCCTATGCCTATACCTATACCTATACCTATACCTATACCTATACCTATACCTATACCTATACCTAAACCTATTCCTATACCTATACCTATACCTATACCTACACCTATACCTATACCTATACCTATGCCTATGCCTATACCTATACATATATGCCTATGCCTATGCCTATATCTATACCTATACCTATACCTATACCTATACCTATACCTATACCTATACCTATACCTATACCTATACCTATACCTATACCTATACCTATACCTATGCACTCATGCCATACCTATGCATGTACCTATCACCTGAAACGAAGGGCACCCATATCGCGCATTGCAAATATCCATATATTTTGCTTAACTTCATAACCCCCTCCCCCAACTACTGAAGGTGTATCAAGACTGCATGTGCATCGCGGAGCACGGTGACGGGATGAACGAGACCGTGGGGAGCACAGCCGTGCCGGGCCGATGCGGTCAATACTGCGTGCAGATGTACGTCTTCCTGGCGTGTCTGTTCCTCATCTTCGTGACCACCTTCATCGACTCGGTGCCGACGACCAACACGATATTGAGGTAACATTAGGCCCTTATATTACTAATGTCGTGTCAACGGCAAAGCTGCCGAAACTTACAGCCGCACCCCCTGCTTACGATTTTGCCATTTTGAAAAGGAATGGTACTTCCTATCTCCGGCCTTCCTGAGTCCCTCTCTATCTCCTTCTTTCTCTACCCCTTAACCTTGAGTGGTTGTTCAGCCTTGTTTTTGGAAATCTTGCATAACAAAACGACTGTATTCGCGCTTATTCTGTGTACTAGTAGATAGAAGGCCATCGCATACAATGGAAGATTGGACCATAAATGAATACGTACACACATACATGAATCCTTGTGGATACTTGGCTTTGTTCGCGTGCAACGCACAACCAAGTGAGAAACGTTGTTTTCAAAATGCTCCCGTTTCAACCACATTTACTTTCCTAGGTAGAAATTTGGACCGTATAAAATGCCCCTTATATAAAACATTTCAATTATTTACGACTGATTCTTACCCATCCAAAATTGTCCCATTGTGTGAGTTACATGTATTTCCAAACATGCTTGTACCATTTTCGTGAAAACTTTGTGGAGAGCCTGTACACCTTTACGATTTCCCTGTGGAGACATATTCAACCTATTGTCCTAGGTCTCCACGAGGCACAAGATTCCAGCCCGTTGGTTCTCGTGTCATGAATATACCACCTCTGTGAGTTACGGGCATAACGTTGGTGAGGTACTGTGGTTATCCAAAGGAATTCAACTCTTTTACTTCATTTAATGATTCGTTTGGAAGCCCTGACTTAACAGGCATACCAATACAAACACGAATGCCCCTTTAAACTGATGTGACTTTTTTTTTCCAACGAATTAGGTGCGTTCCGGACGGCCAGCAATCATTCGCGCTCGGCATATACGGATTCATTGCTCGATTATTCGGTTAGTATTCGACAAGTATTTGAAGTCTTGATCATGGCACACACGATGACGATAATTATTCACCAACAAAGCACATCATTGATATAACATTATGTTTGCGTCGAGGTGAATGTAATTCAATGAGGGTTTTTCCTACCCTACTCGATATGATAGCCACTGTTTGCCCGATGCCTGATAGAAATATTTCAGGCAGCTCGGGCGGGATTCGAACCCGCGACTCCCGAATTCTAGTACGGACGTCTACCACTGGACCACCGAGCTGGTCGAGGTCGTGTGGCGGATTCTAATAATTTATAGCGGCGGGTACCGCGTTGCATCATAGATATAACATGTTTGCGTCGAGGTGAATGTAATTCAATAAGGCGCGCTTTTAAATGCAGTCTGTCAATGCATTATCAGTAGCACCCTTACACATGTAGAAGCATTCGGATGCTCTTGAGCAGTGTCGCTCGAAAGTTGACAGCGAGTAGATTTGATGGTTGTCCATTTTATTAGCGGGCCTCACGAATCCGAGTTCCTACAAACATGTTCACATTCCCGATTTCGGATCTGCGGAAACAGAATCCGGGCAGGTACACAGCCTATATCGATTGATGGCCAATCTCGTTTCAACGTAGTCGCTCGCTAATATTTTACGTAAGTTACCGAGAGGAAATTTAACTGGGCCGCTTCCACTGGACTTGAAATGGGAAAAGTAACCATCGTCTCGGTTACTTTGACCAAAATAAGTCCCAGTGGAAACGCGGCTTTAGTCTTATTTCTTGTTGTCGATTTTGCTAAACATACCTTGTATTATACTAAAAATCGCTATCTGACACATCCCAGGCCCAGTGAGCACCCACACGCACCCCCCCCCCCTACCAGCCCCCCCACCCCCCGGATTATCCTCCCCGGATGATTATCTTTCCCGCCTTCCCGCCTCAGCGACCACCGGCATATAAGCAGTTCCACCACCGAGTCCAAGGCAGTCTCGGATTCTCCTGATGACGGCCAGAGCATACTGGTCGAAACCTTCAAGTTACCCCTCAGGCTCTTTTCAGAACCGCACCTCTTCCTTTAAGAGACTTTATACATGGTTTCACCGCAAACCTTCCTATATTGAAAATCGTAGGTTCCTTGCCGGGGCCGATCATCTTCGGCAGTATCGTGGACGCCACGTGCACCCTGTGGCACGAGGTGGACGGAGTCAGGGGCCGCTGCTGGTTCCACAGCCGCCGGGACCTGGCCCTCTACATGATCATCTTCAGCGTCTCCCTCAAGGGCGTGGCCATCGTTCTGCTGGTCGCTGGCTATCGCCTGTACACGCCGGTCACCGGCGGCAAGGGAGAGAAGGCGACCGCCGAGCAATTACGAGCATAGCCTGCCATGGCACTTCGCACCGGTGTCACGATCTCAAGTGGGTGGCCGTGCTAAAAATGGGTGGGTGATGTCGCCACCCATCTGAGCGCGTAGCGACAACCTACTGAAATAAGCGAAATAGGCGGCGTGCTAAGATGGGTGGGTAAACTGAGCGCGTGCGGGCGCCCTTTACGCTAACCTGATTGCCCATATATGGCAGCCCACTCATGTGATCATGCCACCCATTTTAGACTGTCACACCTGGCAACCACTCGAGGTTAAAGGCCCAATACAACATTGGTAAAGGTCAAAAGATTGCCACAGTTTGTGTTAAACCATTAAACATCCAAAAAAAGAAATCCTGCGAAGGTTTTAGCTCATCTGAGAAAGTAGAAAAAGTAAAAAAAAAAAAAAAAAAAATCACGGTTTTTGCACCGTTCTGTAGTGTAAGAAATAGTTTATGACTTGCGAGAAATAAAATATTTGTTGATATTTGAGTGAAGATTTCTAGGGAAAAACAGCTTCCCAGAACGTAGGATTTCAACATGAGGATTCTATCATGACCATCTACAAACTGTGTAAATTAAAAGGGAAATCTGTGGTCATCGATGTTTTCGATCTTACCAATGTTGTATTGGGCCTTTAAGGGCTAAGGGAGGGATCGAGATAGAGGGGGCTACGGAAGGCCAGGGATAGGTATTGACATTCCTTTTTTTAAAAGGGCAAGATCGTAGGCAGGGGGAAAACAAGAACCAGGGAGGGAATTCCAGATGGAGGCAGAACGAGGGAAGAAGCTTTTCCGATACCTCTCCGTTCTACACCTTGGGACAGATATGCATAGCTGCCAACCTATCTTAATTGTTAAAGGAAATTAGGAATACCTCTGCTAAAAAAATAAAAGAGGAATCACAGAGCAAACTACATAGGAATACACACAAATTTCCAAGCCAAAAATCGGAATCTGCTGTCACTAGAGCTTGTAAAAAGTGATACATTCTTACACGAAAAGAGGAATGATTCCTCCAAAATAGGAATGGTTGGCAGTTATGGATAGGGTGGGCGAGTGAGAAGAATCAAACAGCCTGGTTGCTCGCTGAAACGTCCTGACTGGGGGGGGGGGGCAGGTCGGCAGAGCAGACTTAGGGTGGCCTGACCGTCCCACGATGGGCTAGGGGTTGCGGTGACGACCCAAGCTCCTTGCCGACAAGATTGATAATGCGAGGGAGAAGCAGGATTCATAAAGCTATACTTTCCTGTCAAGTTTAAAGCCCCTACACAACATTGGTCGAGGTCAAAGAATAGCATTCATATGTTGTCTGATCCAACATATGCATGCAATAGCACACCTGTGAAAATTTCAGCTCAATCCGACAACCAAGTTTCCAGAAAATCCTGTTTCGCGAAAATGCAGCATTCAACGCCGTACTGTTCCGAAAAATAGTTCAGATCTCGGTGAGACGTAAACTATTTCTTTTACTCATTTCTCCCCAAAATACAACAATTTAGGCAAACAAAATTCAGTGAGAGGTTTCTACTATAACCATCTTCAAACTGTATAAGTTTCATGTAAATCTGCGAACATTTCTGTTTTTCGACCTTACCAATGTTGTGTAGGGGTTTTGAAGTGTCTCTGCAATAAATATCAGTCAAGCTCATTTTCTGCTGCCATCTAGCGATCTGAAGTGTATTATTGGCAAGCTTCTTTTCCTTATTGGATTCAGAAATTGGTCATATCTTTTACCTCTAAGAGTATCCTGTTTAAAAATGAGGGCGCTATTGTACGGTGATATCAGGAACCCATAGATTAAAAAAAAAAATCTAGGTTATAGTTATAGTTATAGGGCGAAAGCCAGTTTATTTTTGGATGACGAAATCTGTCAACCGATGTTCATGTTAATTAAGGTATAGCTCTTTTATGCACTGGGTAAAGGGCGCGTGTCACGTGTATACGTTATCGGAGCAGGTCTGGGTGGTCGCTATCATTAATGCTGAGGTTTTAAGCTTTTTAAAGTTCTTCATTATATATATTTGGGTGAGGCAATCTCGAATGGGTTCTCTTGCCGCTTGAGAAAGGGTGTTTGATTTCTATGGTGTACTGTAGGAGCAATTGCGGTATCTAATCCTGGACATGTGATTTCTTTATACTTGTACATTAATGATCACAATTATGATTTTGATGATTATTGATCTGTTTTGGGATGATTTCTTCAATTTCTTATAACGGGACTTAAGTATTTTGAACGATATAATTGTTCAGTCATTTTAATTAGCGAATTATCACATACATTTTAATGATACCTTTCTCTTGTTTACGGTCCTTGGCTACATTTCACTGAAATTGTTAGCAAAATTTTATCTGAAATCAATAAAATCCTAGTTTAACTCGACATGATTATTCAGAATACTTCAATTGGTTCTTTATCAGCTATTCTGTTTCTGGCACATACAACTGCAGCAAATAGGTTATAGTTGGGATGTAAGGCCAATTTCATACAGCTGCTTAGGCACCAAGATTTGCTTTAGCGCAAAATGTCATGATTCATAGCATCAGTTTGCCCACCCAAAATTTCCTCTGAGAAATGTCCTGCTAGCATTAAAGGGCATTCTTCCTCTGAGAAAGGTCCTGCTAGGATCGAAACAGCATTCTTCCTCTGAGAAAGGTCCTGCTAGGATCAAAAGGGCATTCTTCCTCTGAGAAAGGTCCTTCTAGGATCGAAACAGCATTCTGACACTGAGAAAGGTCCTGCTAGGATCAAAACAGCATTCTGACACTGACAAAGGTCCTGATAGGATCGAAACAGCATTCTGACACTGACAAAGGTCCTGCTAGGATTGAAACAGCATTCTTCCTCTGAGAAAGGTCCTGCTAGGATCGAAACAGCATTCTGACACTGAGAAAGGTCCTGCTAGGATTGATACACCATTCTGCCTCTGGAAAGGTCCTACTAGGATCAAAACAGCATTCTGACACTGACAAAGGTTCTGCTAGGATCGAAACAGCATTCTGATAAGGTCCTGTTAGGATCGATACACCATTCTGCCTCTGAGAAAGGTCCTGCTAGGATCAAAACAGCATTCTGACACTGAGAAAGGTCCTGCTAGAATCGATACACCATTCTGCCTCTGAGAAAGGTCCTGCTAGGATCAAAAGGGCATTCTGCCTCTGAGTAAGGTCCTGCTAGGATCTAAACGGCATTCTGACACTGAGAAAGGTCCTGCTAGGATCGAAACATCATTCTTCCTCTGACAAAGGTCCTGCTAGGATCGATACACCATTCTGCCTCTGTGAAAGGTCCTGGACGTCATCTCTGCATTGACACGAGGAAGTCCTTGAGAGGTGAGTCGGCGTTGGCCCTCTCCCTCCGGGCTCCTTCCAGCATGCGCAGCAGCTGCTGATGGTTCTGCCTCTTGAGGTTGCGGGGTTTCCTGGCAGAGGAGGAGGGAGTTGAGGAGGGGCTGACCCCTGCCGATACCCCACGTCCCCGCTGCAACGGGGTGAGGTGCAAACTGCAGGTGGTAAGGTAACAGAAAATACTCCAATAAACTTAAATACAGCTATTTTCTAGTAAATTCAACTATTAATTAGTGAATTTCACTTTGAACTAGTAAATACAACTATGAACTAATAAATTCAGCTATGAACTAATAAATTCAGCTATGAACTAATAAATACAACTACTCAACCACGCAAATGTGGAAGGGTGACCTGCTTAATCTCAACAGTATCTGATCGATGTTCAAAGGTCACAAGTTCAGGCAATGCTGCACATTTTACTTTGCTATAAATCGTCCTCAAACTTGGTGCTCCATGTGGAGTGCAACTTAATCCAAGCAGAGACAGTTGTAGCCTACGAAACTGCTCACTCCTGTCGGGCATTTCTACATAGAGAGCAGCTCTAGGCCAACCCCGCAGTCAGTGGCGGGGTCCGGGGGTCGGGGGGCCTCGGGGCATCGTGGGGACCGGAGTTACCTGGTCGGGCCGGGCCTGGGTGAGGAGTCCAGACGAGGGGTCGACGACGGCAGCGGCGGCTTGGCTTTCCTTCCCTTATCTCGACCTTCGTCTCGTCGCTGCTGCCCCTGCTGCTGCCCCTGCTGCTGCCCCTGCTGCTGCCCCTGCTGCTGCTGGAGTCTCCTCTTGGCGATCAGCTTCCGCCGGCCGTCCGGCCCGGGCTGGCGGATGCACCGCTCACTGCCCGGATACTCGGTTGTGCCTCGGCAACTCTTGCACCTGATTGACTACGATACCAAAAAATGGGCCCAGGGCATCTGATTAAGAGCACTTGACTAAGCCAAAATCTGACGGACTGGCCAGGATCCAGTCAGTGCATTCACCATTGTCCCTGATCCTCTAATTGGCTGAGGGACACCGGAAGTAAAACAAACAAAAAACATTCTACTTTGCTAATCGTCCTCAAACTTGGTGCTTTCATATCCCCACCCGCTTCCTTTTTGGAGGCCGGCTAGATTTTGTTTATCTTTTTCTTTTTCTTTTTTTTAATGCAGTAAAATTTACCAAAAAACTCCACAAATTCATCAGTTAAAGCAATAATTATGACACTGTAAATAAAATGATGTTCAGTTATCTTGTGCAACTAGTCTTTCATTTTAAAAAGGGTCTCTGAAGTCTGAACTGTGGGAACAATTCATTAACAGTTGCAGGAACGATTGCCTTTGAGAAAGGTCCTGCTAGGATCAAAACGTCAGGCCCACTAAATTTTGAGAGTTGCAGGAAATGTTAAAATGTATCAGATATCACCGATACCAATCACCCATAATGTATCACCAGTTGATCACGATCTTCGTTTTTATTATTTTTGTTTAAAGTTAGCCTTACAGTAATTGGACCAACCCCTCGCTGGGCGGACCTTACAAATGGACCGATGGGGTAATACCACAAAGGCTCACCACTTTGACGCGGCTCTCGTCCCACTGTCTCAGCTGTCTTGCCTCCTTCTTGCTCAAGCACTGTTGCCCTCGTTCGCCGACCTTGCCCTTGATCTTCCTTACCCGGGCGGAGAGGCCGCGCTTTGGCGACAACCTGGTCACGTGGCGATCCCCTCTGAACAGACGGAAGCAGTGTGGGCAGTACTGAGTCTTCAAAGCTTGCCATGCTGTATGAATAGAATGACAAGGAAATTAAGATTTTAGTTTAGAAAGCATACATGTATGTTCAACCGGCAACGCCATTCTTCCTGGAGGTCACTCCTGCTGTTGTTATGCATATTCATGAACAATTTTACTCTGATTGGCCAGTGTCAGAGTATAGAGCATACATGTATGAATATGCATAAACATGATGAAATGACAATCAGCCAATCAGACTAAGTCTAAGGGACTGGCATTAATTTTAGATTTAGGTTTTTTCCACCCTTTTATGGTGAATGCGTTAAGCCAAAATCTTTCCAATACCGTAATAACATTTGTAATTCTCTGATCACAAAGAAGAAAAACTTCTGCCAGTACTGGGACGTTTGACTAAATATAAATTATAATTATAAATGGTTAACCATTTTGATGAAAAAAATAAGTAACAATTTTTTGGAAGTTGAACCCACCTGCAGTAACTTTCTCATTGGCAGTTGAACTCAACAGTTTGTGGAACTTAGATCTGCAAATTAAAGCAACAGAAAAGTGCTTTCAAAGTCACAGATACGATGCACACTAAACATTTTTATTGCAAAAACATTTCTACATTGTATTTGTAATGTTTGATATTAAACATAAACTCAAACAGTCAAACTCAAACTTGTCAAAGTCAAAGTCAAATTTCACACATTAAAAATAAAATTAAAAACTTCGGAGTCCACGTTACACAGGTAGAGAAAATGAAACTCACATGAAATATTGTGAAAGACTGGGACATTTCTCGGCGTACATGTTTCCTGACGTCCAAAGAAAACGTACATTAGCGTGACTTGTTTTGCTATCTGACATTTTGCACTGCAATTGCAAATCAAGTACCGGTAAGTATGATCATGGAGGAATAAGGAGCTCATGGTATGATGTACAGAATACACTGTAATACAAATGACGGTAACTATGCTGTACAGTGTATGCAAACTCAGACAAGTTCACAAACACGGAAACACGTGCACTTGACCGTGAAAGAAGTCCAAATACCAGTCCTATTTTGACAGACTAAACATCCACTTTCAATATTATTTCTTTTTTAAATTTCATAATTGAGCTTAGTTTTATACATTAAAACAATTATACGTATTATAATTTTAAAAGAAATCGATTAATAGTTTTGAACATCTAGGTATTTGAGGTAATAAAGTGACTTAGACAATACACGTGTATTCATATTTCAAAAAGAGGCGAACGAGCCATTTGAAAATGGCGGCGCCCATGTTTTTCACAATCGTCCTGGGTCTTCTCGCAAGAAGTGTCCTCTTCAAATCATCCTTAGCGTCATGGGTGGCAGGCAGAGTCGAAATATCTACTCCTCTTACATCGTGGAAGTCAGGTTTGTTAAATCTGCAGCTTTAAATAATCTTTACAGGGTGCAATTTACGACGTTTGGTTAACGTTACTGCGTACTGATTCGGCAATGGTTAGTTACTGCGTGGACTGGAGTGGAGGACTGTGCAGTGTAGTGACTAGTGTGTTGTTGATAGTAGTACTAGTACTAGTAGTACTACTAGTACTACTACTACTAGTGACTAGTGAGTAGTGTTACTGTGTTTGTCAACTTAGTCAGTAGTGTCAGTACAGTAGTGTCTAAGTCAGTGTGACCACCTGACCTGGCTTAACTCATCCATCCAAGTTTTTTGTTTTATTATTATTATTAGATATTATTACTAGTTTTAACCATTGTAATTGTTTAAAAAAGGTGTGCACACTCCAGGTGCAGTGTAAGTTAAAACTTTACAATTATATGGACCAAATTTTGATAATATAGTGCTATTTTGCTGAAATTTGCAATTTGATGCCCTGAGTTTTTTGCAAGAGGTTGCCATATTAAAATTGAAAAATACTGCTGGTGTCACTGGTCAAAGACAGTATAACAAAAGTAAGATTTCACCATGGGTCACTTTTGATCTTAATATGATCGCCTTTTCCTTTGCAGTTATTGAGGGAATCACTCTCTTGGAGAATGGTGTTTCTCCATACGCTGGAGATGTATTTCATGAGGCAAGTTTCAAAAATCACTCTTCCATGTTTGCTCTGACTTAAAGGCCCTGCACAGCATTGTTAAAATGTCAAAAGATTGCCACAGTTTGTGTGTTAAACCATTAAAAATTCCAAAAAAGAAATCCTGCGAAGGTTTATGGCTCAAATGGTAATCTGAAAAAGTAGAAAAGGCAAAAAAAAGGTCACATTTTTCGCACCGTTCTGTAGTGTAAGAAATAGTTTGTTACTCGCGAGTAGTAATGAACTAAGTACGGTATTTGTCGATGTTTGAGTGAAGAATTTTCAAGAAATACAGCATCCCACCCGTAAGATTTCAATATGAGGATTCTATCATGACCATCTTCAAACAGTGTACTGTAAATTAGAAGGAAATCTGTGGACAATTGGACATCAATGTTTTCTGAACTTCCCAATGTTGTATTATTAGCCTTTAACCCTCTGAGAAGGGACCACCAAAATGCAAATGCACAGAACTTTACTTTTCCATCCAAGCAAGTACCGGTACTTTTCTCAAAGGCAGAGTAACATGCTTCTTGCATGATGTTTTGTTAAATTTTCGTTACTTTTTATCCCTGTTTCCAGACACCACTTGTGCTGTACTTGTTCCACAACTTGTTAGTTGTTGCACCGTGGCTTGTCCCCGGATTCTTTGTGGCGCTGGACCTCATCACTGCCTGGTTCTTGTATATGAGTGCAGACAACTGTATGAAGTACCAGGTATGTTGAGTTTAATACCTTCACTGTTAAAGGGTGGAAAACAGCGTAGCTTCACCAGGGATGTAAGGCTTCAAGAAATTTCCGAATTTTCTGAAATGGCTTGATTTTATTTATTTATTTATTTAATTTTTTTAATGTTAAACAGGTATCTCAAACTGCTCATTTTTAGCTATTAAAACCCTAAAAACTGAAGGGTGCCTGCACCCCTGCCATGAATCTCTCGGTCGCGTAAGTGCTCACTCGCAGTTGTATCTCTCCGTCGCGTAAGCGCTCACTCGCGGTCGCACAATAATTATTGGCCTTCATTGATTTTCAGGAAATGACTTTGTAGGTCACTTACATCCCTGCTTCGCAATAGACCACCTATTGTTTTGTAGAAAACGGAAATTGTCTGGTACAACTGATTGCCGGGGGAAAAAATGGACCTACAGATTAAAAAAAAAATTGTGATTCGGTGATGCGTATGTGTGGCACGTATGCAGGAAATGTGAAGGGCCGTGTTTTGCACACAGCTGCATGCTGGCACTGCTGACCATCGTTCCGTTGACACATGCACCACAAAATCGTAATCATGGGGAATACGGAAAGTCCAATTTATTTGTGGCAAGTGATTATGCCAGACAATGTCGATTTTCTAATAATTTATAATAGCATCTTAAGAAAAGCTTTGTTTTAGGGCATACCTTGGCCTGGCTACTGAGCGTCTATCGCTCTTGGCATTTTTTTGTTGCTTGACGATTTTTTTAATTTTCCTTTTTTATTTACTCATTCGCGCCCAGCTGAAATGTCAGTTGAAGGAGTGCAGGGAGTACTCCAAGAATGTGGACAAGCTCCTGATCCAGAGGACAGACCTGTATGACGTGCCCAGATTAGTGGCGTCCATGTGAGTGTCTAGTGCAATGCCGTTACCCACCGATGGCAGTGCAGAGGCACCAACTTGGAGCTGTCTGATTTGATTCAATGAGGGTTTGCCCTGCTCGATGTCATCACTTAATGCTCAGTGCTTTGCCCAGTGCCCTTTGCCCAACCCTCATTGAATCACATTCTCCTCGACGCAAACATCATGTGTTGTATCTGTGTTGTGTGAATCTCAAAAGTTAGAGGGCCTGGTGTTCCTATCCTAGCAGGACCTTAGAGTAGATGCTCTGTTTTACTACCGAAAGAAATAGAATCCTTGTTTGGCTTAACAGGAGTTTTGAGTTAACATAGTTTGCCTCATCAAGATTTCACTGTATAGTGTATAACCAAGACATAAACGAAGTAGTGATAAACAATATGAAAAACGAAGGATGAGTGTAAAAGAGAAAGGAGAGAAAGCTTTGCTACATATTGTGAGAGGAGCGCTCTATCTTTTGTATAAGGACTTGAAATTTGATGCGGCATCAATGGTTGCTTGCTTTCACAGCTACCTCTTGAACCCCTACACAGTAGTCACGTGCGTCAGTCAGTCCACGCTGGTGGTGACGCACCTTGCAGTGGCTGCCCTCTTCCTCTTCACCACCAAAGGTATGCACATGTACATCTGTAGTTGTGTGTTTGACTCTGGGCTTTGTGAGAAGGAGGGGGGATTTCCCCTCTTGAGCAATTTTTTTTTCTTCACATTTTAAAGAAATTAACAACAACAGCATGAAATACCAACACAAAAGTAATTTATTTAGGTTTACAACTATTAGTTGTTTGCATCTGAATGAAAGCAAGGGACGTGATCCCTGGAGATATACGGCAGTTAATGGTTGAATTGCTTCTGACTGGCGCCCCAACCCCGGCAAAGACTAGTTGACTGTTAGGGAAGGCCACCATCTAAGGGCTGGATAGCTCAGATGGAAGAGTACTGAGGTCCCCTTGTTCAAATCCCGGTCCAGTCAAAGTTTTTCTTTGCCAGTTTTTCAATTTGTTCAAAAGTTCCCAGTCAGTGTTTCCTTTGTTTGTTTGACATTGAATTTTATAAGCTTTTGTTGAAATAATGATCATCTTTGAAAGCGAATGTCACAACCGCGAATGTTAGACATGGATAATTTATTTATTAAACAAAAATTACCTGCCTTTCTAAGCCAAGTTTTTAATACTTTCACAACATCACGTTGACATGATGTCAACATCAACATGAAATTTTGTTGACATGTTGACATGAAAGGTTTTTCTTAAAATTTAGTGGGTCTGACGTTTCGATCCTAGCAGGACCTTTCTCAAATGCAGAGTGACAAGGATAAAACATATACATGTACACGAAGGAAGGGGAAAGAGAGTGAATAGGACACAGATGAGAAACAAAGGTCAAATAGTAAAGCTGGTAGGGTGAGATCAATGGGAAGGGCAAGGAGTAGGGTAGGGATTAGTGAGAAGAGGGGGAAAGATCAAAGAGAGAAGTGTGGAGTGAACACAAAAGAAGGATTATCAGAAAGCTGCATGGTGTTCTTTCTCAATCTCATCATTGAGATCCTTGTACTGGCTTTCAGAACAGCTGGAGCGGAGTTTGGAGTCCAGATTAGCAACTTCCTGGTGGACAGCCTCAACAACAGCACCACTGAAATCTCATATGTTACTCATGGACTTACATGCTCTTTCTCACATCATCCCAGGATATCGTACGGGTGCCACCTTGGCCTTAGCCCTGGCCACTTACCAGTCTCTGTACCCAGCCATGATGATTGTGCCTTGTGCAATGCAGTTAGTCAAATTCAAGGTGAGCAACTCTCTACCGTTCCAATGTAATTGCCATAGTGCATCCTGCGCACGGGACCCCAATATCTCATCATTCCTTGACGCATAGCTGCTAACCATTCCTATTTTGGAGGAATCGTTCCTCTTTTTCGGGTAAAGATTTATCCCTTTTTACAAGCTCTCGACAACAGATTCCGATTTTTGGCTTGGAAATGCACATGTATTCCTAGGTAGTTTGCTCTGTGATAACTCTTTCTTAGCAGAAGTATTCCTAATTTCCTTTAAGAAACGTTGGCAGCTACGGCATGATGAGGTTAATATGGTTTAGGATTAATGTTTGCACCGTATTTTCTGCGTTACGATTTAAGAAGCCACTAGTCAATTAGGGTTTGCTCCGCTTGACGTATAATAGTAGTGGTTACTTTATGCAGTTTTATAACAACCATGGCAAACCCTCATTGATCAACATTCTCACAAATTGAATTCCATGTTAAATGTTGGCTGATTTGGATTGATTTTCATGTATTTGCATTCGTGTGATTATGAGCAAATCTTCGAGAAGGGTGCTGCTAGGATCGGAACATCAGGCCCTCCTAATTTTGTCAATGTTCCCAGTCAGTTTTTCCGTCTTTTTTTTTTTTTGGAGGATGTAATTTGCACTGTGGATACTTTCTAAGAGTCGCGATTTTTTCCCCCACCCACAGGCGGACGACGCCAACTCCAGCCCAGCCTACGGCACTTCCTCCTCGCTCAAGTCCTGCCTTGGCACTGGCGCCATGTTCCTGTTCTGGCTGGGCTGCCTGCACGGCCTGTCCTATCTCATGCTGGAGTCCTGGGACTTCCTCTTTGCCACGTATGGCTGCATGTGAGTGCTCCTCCCATGGGATATGATGGCCCTTTTCCCAAAACCCGGCTTAGGCTTCGGCTCCGGCTTCGTCTCTGTCATCCAAAAAGCTGAAAGCACAGGTCGGAGTTCTTTGTTGAGGTTGAAGCTTTGGACTATTCGTCAAAACGCTGTGTAAAATTCAAAAACAAAGCCAAAGGCTTTCGTTTTCATGCCTTGTACTTTGAAATGGATGGAAGAACTGGAGACAAAGCCGGAGCCTGAGCCTAAGCCGGAGTCTGGAAAAGGCCCCTTATCGATACATGAGATGATGCATCCAAAATTCGGAGGGTCCGACGTTACTTTCAATCCTAGCAGGATCTTTCTCAGAGGCAGAATGACAGGGACAAAACGGATAGGAAGGGGAGAGTAACAGGGTCACGGGTGACGGAGAGAGGACAAAGGGGATAGCTGGTAGGGTGATATCCAAGGGAAGGGCAGGGGCTTGGGTAGGGATTAGGTACTGGAAGGGGGAAACATAAAAGGGAAAGAGTGAAAGAGATAAGTGCGGGAGTGAACACAAAGGAGGGATTATCAAACGTCAGGCCCTCCTAATTTTTGATATTCGCTTTTAGTTAGTAAGCAGTTCGTATGATTGTTGGATATTACGGTCAATAATTATATAAGATATAAATGATGGATACCAACAGCCTATGCATAGCAGTAACAGACTAACCAGTTGTGAAGAGTGCATAGGCTTTCCTAGCAACGACCTCATCAGATGCACCCACAAATGGAGATTTTTAAGCAATACAAACATTTGGCAAAGTGCTTCCGGACAATGAGAAAGGTCATACTAGGTTCGAAATTATAAGACCCTCTAAACTGTATATAATGTAGCAATTTTTCCCTGATTATTTGTCAGATAAAAGTTTAGTGGGCCTGACGTTTCAATCCTAGCAAGACCTTTCTCAAAGGCAGAGAAAGGTCCTGCTAGGATCAAAACGTCAGGCCCACTCAATTTTGAGATTTGCATTTTGGAAATTTTAGTCAGTAAGGAGTTTGCAACTTTTTTGTATATCAGATAAATGTTTGTGTAGTTATTTTTGTGGTGTACTCAGTTATCAGTGGGTTTTTTTTTGGGGGGGGGATGCAGTCTTACCGTGCCCAATCTGACCCCCAACATGGGGCTCTTCTGGTACTTCTTCACGGAGATGTTTGAGCACTTCCGTCATTTCTTCCTGTGGGTCTACCAGATCAACGTGTTCATCTACACCGCACCGCTGGCCATTAAACTATGGTAATTAGTACCCCAATCCTCCAATCTCCCGACTCGAGGAAATTACCCTACCACGTATGGGGGACCGCTCTTTTTATTATTCTATTCATTTTTTGTCACCTTATTTATACACGCTAGCCCGTTCAAACGTGATTGTTTTTCAAGGGGCCGTGTTTTTGTGATACATTTTATATTAAACGATAAAGAATAACTTCAGAAAGTTCAATAGCATAGGCCATACTGAAGTAAAACCGTAAGGAAACAAGTTAAACAATACAATACATGTACGTCCAACCAAATCAAAACTCAAGAGAGCATAAAATGTATGGCAATTATTTATTCTGTAATTATTAATAAAAAAATAAGGCAATTTTTGATGGGGACTATTCTTTAGAATGGAGACACACAAATGGACTTCCCCATTCCAGTGTATGAAAGCTACAGAAAGTGCAGAATGCTTGTGCTGGATTCGTGTGTAACTCGGCCAAAATTGCTTCCACATTTCCCCCCCCCCTTTGTTGATTGAATTACAAAGGTTGCCTATTCGAGCAAGAATCGTATTGGAAATGCTTTTGATGACATTGAATGCTTTGTGTGGCTTAGCATCAGGTTACATCTCAGAATGACTAACCCTTACACCTGAGTCACAAATGTACAGTCTTCACAGTTCACAGGACAGGTTGATCCTTGGCCATCCATTTCTTTACATTAGGGCCACTTGAATTATTTTTGCAAAACAGTGTGATGTGAGCTCAGTCGCCACATTGCATGGGGACTGCAGAAACGACATTGTACTTCAATGAGGGTTTGCCCTGCTCGACGTAATAAGCACTATTAAGTGTCCAGTGCTTTGCCCTATGCCTGATGAAAAAATTCAGTCAGCTCGGGCGGGATTCAAACCCGCCACTCCTGTTTTCGGGATCAGACGTCGAGCAGGGCAAACCCTAAATTTGATTAGATTCTCCTCGATTCAACATCATGTTATGAACATTGTACTTGAATGCATCTCTTTGGGGATACTGAAGGGATGCTGCTATACCAGACAGAATTGCTTCTCTGGCCCAAGACCGTAGCAGTTGGAGAAAGTTTATAGTCACCTGCTCCGCAGCCGAATGATGATGACTTGAATGTGCATTTTTTTGGTTTTTTGGGGGGAATTCTTTACGGGGAGTAGGAAGCATCCGCTGTTTGTCATGTACCTCCAGTGTGTCATCATCGCCATCTTCAAGTCCTACCCGGCGTTCGGCGACACCTCCCTGTATCTGGCTCTGCTGCCGTTGTGGTCCCATGCATTTTGTTGTGAGTACTGCCAGTGGAAATTGCGTGATTTCCGGAAATTGCGTGATTTTTCAATTTGATCAATTCCCCAAGTCCCGTCCAAAGACCAATCCTTCCAACCTTTGGTGTGTGTGATGTGATTACAAAGAACAATCGTGAAATAAAAAAGTAAAAAAATGCCAAAGAAAACTTTGGACTGGGCGGATTTGAACCCAAGATCTTGTACCACCACTCTTACAATTTTACCTGTCCAGCCCCTAGATGGTGACCTCCCTAGATAGTCAACTAGTCTTTGCTCGGGTGGGGGCGCCAGTCAGAAGCAATTCAACCATGAACTGCTGTATATCTCGTGCACATGTGAGTCAAACCTGGCACAATCGGACGTCTGTGTGGCATTTGTCGTGCTACATATGTTTATTTATGGTTGACTGAAACGAGCCTTTGTCTTAAACATTGACGATAGTGGGTGCCCGGATTCGGAGGGTCCGGCGCACGGCAACACCACCGGTGCCCCGCATTCGTTGCCCAGGAATCGCTGTTACAAATGCTGCTGCACACAATTTTCAAGGTGCTTGCGGTTTCACCGCTCTGACCCTTGTCCATGTTCATCCTCCTCTCCCCTCTCCCCTCCCCCCCCACTCCCACCCAGACCTACGGAACAGCTTGGTGGTGGCCGTCTTGTTCGTCCTGGCCTCGGTCCTGGCCCCGATACTCTGGCAGCTCTGGATCTACTCGGGCAGCGCCAACGCCAACTTCTTCTTTGCCTTCACGCTGATCTACAACACTGCACAGGTGAGCGTGACACTCCTAACAGGGGTCGTTGGATGATGGATGTTAAAACCGATACTGGGCCCTTTTTCCAAGGCTCAGCTTAGGCTCAGGCGCCGGCTTTGTCTCCATTTCTTTTGTCCATTTTTAAAGTACGAGGCATGAAAACGGGAGGCCTTGGGCTTTGTTTTTTAATGTTTTACTGCGTTTTGAAAAGGGAATCCAAACTTTCAACTTCCACAAAGAACTCCAACCCTTGTTCTCAGCTGTTGGATGACAGAGTCGGAGCCGAAGAGCCAGAGCCGGTTAGGGGGAGGGGAGATATATAACAGGACCAACATATGACGCTCAACCACCGTCGTTGAGCTATGCTGGTACCCTGTTCATTGTGTGGGGACTATACAGGGACGTGTTTTGTAAACCAGTGTCAGTTATGCTTAGGGCGTTAGGGTTATGGTTAGAGTTCGGGTTGGGTAAACGTTAGTGATAGAATTAGGATTAGGCTTAGGTTTAGGATTAGGGTTGTTATGGCAAGGATTAGTATTAGGATTAGGGTTAGGGTTGTTTCGTGCTTGTGCCTGTAACTACCTGAGAAATGAATGAATGAATGAATGAATGGGGGGAGGCCTCAGCAAAACCTGGCTTTCCACATGCGCACTTATAGCTTAGCCACTGTGGTTAAGTGCCATACGTCCTGACGCATATATTTCTCGGGAGGGTGTCCAACCAAGTGCTGTTCTTTTTTGTGAGGGAAGTAGAACTGTCAATTTTTTTTTGTCTTTTCCACGTTCAGATTTTTCTTGTCACCGACGTCATGTACGCATTCCTCAAGAGAGAGTTCTCGCTCAGGCACGGAGTGAAACCCGTGGATGAGGACGGGAAAGCTCAACTAGCTCAGCTGCAGTGAAAGATTTTTTTTTATTTCATAGGCATAATGTGTAGACAGTCAATGGAGGGCGCCAGACTAGCTCAGCGTGAGGAGTTCCTTTTCAGAGTATGACCTATAGACGGCCAATAGAGGGCGTCAGACTGAAATGCCATGGAGGCTGCCATCTTAAAAAAAAAAAAAAACGGGCGTAAGTAAAGAGCGCCGCCATGCACGTATATAGACCTGTCTTTTGCTACGTCACAGCCGCAGTTTCAGTCAACCAGTAAATACAAAGACAATGGTCAATATATGTGATAAAATGCCGAGCAACCACTAGAGTACTCGGTAATGTTAACAATTATATCAAACACCAAATACAGATATCTTTTAATTGTTGAATGTCTGAAAGGTATTTTTAGGCGAAAGCTGCGGTTAATTTTATGGAAGCTGATGGCCCACAATACAAAATGGTTAATGGAGGTCAATACTTGTATGCAAAAGACAGGTCTATAGAAAAACCGTTACAGTATACGTGTGTGAGTGTCACTGCTTAGCGTCATAGAACCAATGGCAAATTTGAATGCTTCACGTCACACGCCATACAGACGTGTGGCGGTACTCTTTACTTCCGCCCATACTTTGACGATGGTCGGGGCCCCCGTGGCATAACGGTATCCTGACGTCGTTTCTTATAGACGCTGACCGTCTATAGGTTGTCTATATCTTTGTCCTCTCAGTCCACTGACCAGAATTGAGGTCAGGAGCCATGGATATTCTACCGAGCAGGACTTGCCGATAGAAAAATGGACAAAAAATTTGCCTAAGGTCGCAATCTTGATCCACATCTTGTACATGTTGTATGTTTTTGATAAGGTTGTGATGTTTGAAGGTTTTGGTATTATACTGCCTTTGATAGATGTCGTGCTCGGGTCTAAATGTCAGGCCCTCTCATTTTTCTTGAGTTTTGGTATTTGTTTGTTTGTTTGTTTAGATTTGCTTTGGTTTTCAATAAACAAAGTAAGGGAATATTTCTTTGAAAGGTTCACGGTCAGTTTTTTCTTAATTTGTTTGACTTGAATTGAAAACAACAACAACACCACCCACTTTGTGTGATCCAAAAGCTGCTGTAGCCTGGTACCAACAATTGGTTGTTTGCATCTTAATGAAAGCAGGGGTGTGATTCCTGGAGATATACGGCAGTTAATGGTTGGATTGCTTCTGACTGGCGCCCCTACCCCTGCAAAGACTAGTTGACTATTAGGGAAGGGCACCATCTAAGGGCTGGCTAGCTCAGATGGAAGAGCGCCAGGCACATTAAACCAGAGGTCTTGGGTTCAAGTCCTGGTCCAGTCAAAGTTGTCTTTCCTTTGCCAATTTTCGAAAAGTGGGATGGTGGGGAGGACTGGCCTGGTGTATAGAGGACCCATCGGCCCACGGTTAGCCGATTGATTCCCGAGGCCAAAGTCAGAGCCGCTTAAGTTCCAACGTTTGCATGAAAAGCCTCCCCTTGAAGAAAACCAGGGTCGTCAGCCATAGGTTTCACGCATATTGGATGCAACACGGGTTAAATGCGATGGGAATTGTTCGAGAATATGTATTCGGCAGAAAATAATAGTGTCTCTGCAATAGATATTTTATCACTTAAATCCATGCTACAGAACTGTTTTGCAATGTTGCTAACAATCAAATTGTTTTTCACACTCGTTCTGGGGGTGTACATGTACATGTAAATGCAAGTTTTCAGTTTTTATTCTAATGAGAATTTCAATATTCATGAGCAAATCTGTGATGTCATCGCAGGATCATGCACCCAGTTGGTTGCGTACAAAAGTTTCTAAAAATGTCTGGTTTTTCCCGCAGACCTACCCGTAAACCTGTTGATTTACTGCCAAAATGCTTCATAACCATTTCGTGAAGGAATTTTTAATCAAACCGAATCCAGAGAGATTCATTTCCAGTTTGTTTGAAAGTTGATGTTTTTCTTATGTTCAACTTTAAACTGTGGGTTCCTGACATGACCTCACAATAGCGCCCTCATTTTTAAGAGGATATCTTCAAAGGTAAAAACAAGATGACCAATTTCTAACTCCACTAAGAAAAAGAAGCCTGTCAATATGTTTGCACACTTCAGATCCCTGGATGTTAGCAGAAAATGAGCTTGACTGTTATTGCAGAGACCCTTATTGTTTGGCCAGCTTCAGCAGGTTATAAAATGATACATGTATTTGACTTTGATTGATCAGTACACACACCTCTGAAGAAAGTAAACTCGACATAAAACCCAAGTTTAATACTCGGTGATAAAAACTGTACAGAAGGTTGGACAGCATACATGTATAAAAGAATAGCAAATTCACCGGTGAGCATGTCAATAAATAATCCTACATGGAGCTCAGCAGTAGCCAAAGCAAAATATCGAACGTTTTCATTTCTGAAATTCTGAATGGGCAAAGCAGTTCCAGTGATCTGTTTGTGGAAGGTTGTGTCCCGCGAAGTACACTCAGTAACGCTTTTCAACAATGGTTTGCTTTTGGCCTATTCGACTTGTAATAATATCAAACGCTGTATGCTGTGATGTTCTTCGATTGCCTGGTGAAGAAAAACAAGTACAGGCAGCTCGGGCGGGATTCGAACTCGTGATTCCTTCTTTCGACTGCAGACGTCTGTGCAGCTCCTTGGTGTCAACACGCTCTTCGGTGTCAACATGCTCCCCTAGCTGCCAAAACATTATTGTCGGACAGTGCGGACCAAGTGCGCTCGCTGTGCGGCACGGGTACTTCCCGATCAAACTATTGGAGGACTAGGATGTTGACCCCGAAGAGCGTGTTGACACCGAAGAGCTGCACAGACGTGTTAACCAATGTTCCGCCGGTGTTTGTTTTTTTAGCATTCCTCGAAAGGTACAGAGTCAGTCTACTTCGGGCAGGGGCGTGCTGGGAGGTGTGACACACGGGGTTCCGATCTCGCTCTGCCCGGTACGAGGCTGCTGCTGTCGCACGCTGATGACCGCGTTGAGCTCCGGCGGCGTCCGGGTGTAGGCGGGCGGCGCCGGCGTGGAGACGCCGCCGTCCCCGGCGGGGGCGGTGGCGGATGTTGCGGCGGCCGGGTAGCCGGCCACCGCCGCCTCGTAGGACGGCGGCGGCTCGCCGGGCAGCTCGTCGTCCGGCTTCCACGGGCTCTGGCTGTAGGCGGGCGGCAGGAGGCCGGGCGGAGGGCGACCGGGGTCGAAGGGCACCCCGTCGACGAAGAAGAGGCCCGGGTGACTCGGGTACGGGTAGCTGGGGCGCAGGCCCGGCGGCGGCGGCGGCTGCGTCGAGCGACCCGGGCCCGGCGCGCAGTCCCCGGTGCGCTGAGCCGCCCTCTGGCGGTGGTGCAAGTAACGGATGGACACGAACATGACAGAGATGAGCAGAACGCAGGCCGTGATGACGCCAATGATGGATTTCATCGATGTGTTCGTGCTGCCTGCAATGACAGAAATTTCAGCGAGCTTTATTATTCTAAACAATGACAGAATTTACTGAGTCAGTAAAAGCGTCTTCTTTTAGGTCCAGCAAAAATTGTCTTTGCCTTTGCCATTAAAGGCTAATTCTGGCCCAGCGCTAAAATAATAAGTCCGGGGGACATAATATTACCTGGATCAAAGTGTCTCGCGGATGGGCTTATCCGCCGTAAAGTTGCCACCCGGACAATATAATGTAAACATGGCCCAGCACGAGTTGAGGTAGAAAATTCATTGGTAACGCGGAAAAACATTGCACTACACGCTCAAGCAGGATACCAGTTGTGTAAGGTTTGTGTGGCGCGGAATCTGTCGACCCTTTCCAGACGTAGACGAGTGTGCAGCTCGTCGGTGTCAACATGCTCCCTAGACCTCAGATAGTTTGGTCAGGTAGTACCCGTGCCGCACAGCGAGCGCGCTTGGTCCGCACTGTCCGACACTATTGTTTAGGCAACAAGGGGAGAATGAATTGACGTTGAAGAGCTGCACAGACGTTCATTGGGTCGACACAGATTCCGCACATTGTGTGTGGCCAACGCGTTGCAAACTCTTGAGGGCGCACCCTTGGGAATCGCCCGCATTCTTTGCCTCAACATCGTGCTGCATAATTATATATGAGTCCTCATTCATAAAAAGATATGTGGGATCGAGGAAGGTGGAAGCCGCGTTCACGTACCTGGGGAAGAGCTTGGGTCTGGCGTGGGACTCTCGTCCGGTGTGCAGGCCACGGCCACGTCCTCGGTGTGGTGGCAGTTGTGGCGCCCCCAGCCGTTGTGTAGGCACCGTATCAGCTTGCTCTCGTAGCCGCTGCAGTAGAGGTTGTCCAACAGGATCGGAGCGTCACTCACACCGTAGTCTGTGCACAAGTTGAGGCGATGGAAGTGAATACAAAAACTGTCGCAAAGTGCTCACTGATAAAAACAATGACCTGCCATACATAATATGATCTCAAAAGTTACAGGGCCTGACGTTTCGATCCTAGCAGGACCTTTCTCAAAGGCAAAGTGACAAGAACATACACAGACAGTCAGGGGAAGGAAAGTCCTGACACACATGACAGAGGAAGGACAAAAGGGAAGGGAGATGGGGGAGATGAACATGTACCGGTATCAGTTAACACTGCACGGCAAGACCTGGCTATACGGTAACTGCAGGCTAGCCCTTTTACTACTTCTACGGCATTTTTCTTTTGCTCAGAATGGTAAGAGCGCTGGCACGCAAAACCCCAGATCAAATTTCCGTTGGAATTGTTTGGGTGTTCAAATTGTTTGGAATCACGGATCAGCCCACATACCTGAGGTGTCCAGCAGCGGATGGTCGACGTCGCTGAATCCCAGCTGTCGACAGGCCACACGGGCGTCTGCCTCGTCCCAGTAGTCGTCGCACACCGTGCCCCACACACCGTGGCGGTAGACCTCCAGGCGGCCGGCGTGCACCGCTGAGCCCCCGGCGAGGCGTAGCTCGCCCTCCGCTGTCGGCCAAGAAAAGAAGGCGACGCGGTCGTCATTAGCAAGACCCGTAAACAGCATTATACATTATGCACCTTCATGGTTTATCCTTCCCTTTCCTGCCTAGGACCGACCTTGATGGGATTGAATTTCTTGAGCTTTTTTATTGTCTTCCATTTTGAATGATATGAATAATTGTTGGTATTCTATCTGTTTTACTGTGGTTATGGGGTGAGAGTGAGAGTGAGAGGGGATGAGATAATAATTATGAGGTGAGCCCATGAGATGAGCCCATGAGATGAGCCTATGAGATGAGCCAATGAGATGAGCCTATGAGATGAGATGAGCCTATGAGATGAGCCCATGAGATGAGCCAATGAGATGAGCCCATGAGATGAGCCTATGAGATGAGATGAGCCTATGAGATGAGATGAGCCCATGAGATATGAGCCTATGAGATAAGATGAGTCCATGAGATGAACCTATGAGATAAGATGAGCTCATGAGATGAGCCTAAGAGATGAGATGGGCCCATGAGATATGAGATCAAGAGATGAGCCCATGAGATCAGATGAGCCTATGAGATGAGATAATTGAGGTGAGATGAAAGCGGCTCTATGAGATTGGGCGCTGGTCTGGCACCGGAGCGAATGCTGCCGTTTACCTGGGGCGTCGGGGGAGATGCAGACCGCCCCAGCGCTCGGGTCGCCCTGCTCGCACCGGCCGTCTATCCACCCGTCCCGGACGCACTGGGCTAGGTTGCTCTCGCTGCCGTGGCACCGCAGCCCGGGCAGGTAGACGGCGCCACTGGCGATGTCCGCGGTAAATGTGAAAGCAGCATCGATAGCAGCCTGAGGGAAATAAACACACCGTTTTGTCTGTGTTGTAGAATATGTGACCCGGCCCGGCACAGGATAATGAGGAATAACCCCCACTTTTGAGATTTTGAGATTTTCTAATGATGTGAAAGAGTATAACATTAGCTTTCAAATGATATCAAAATTATTTCCGTGTGAACTTTGTTGTAAACAGTACAAGGGGACTTCGCTCGTTCATTTGGTACCATACACAATAAAGCAGCATCATTCTAACTCCTCGAAAGCGGCCATTTAAAAAGACAGGAACAGGAACAGTACACAAACACTCCCCCCGAAATCCTCATTTTTTCAACATTCAGAGACGGATTTCGGAAAAATCCTTTAGACATAATATCCTCCAATACAATAACTTAGAAAAAAAGAAAAAAAAATATCGAATTGAGAAGATACTTTGACTTCAGGCGTTGTTTACTCGAAAAGTGTTTTGGTGGGAATGATATTCCCTTATGTCGCTGTGCCGGGTCACATATATATGTGTGTCTTGTTTTCTTTCGAACGAGATCACAGTGTGGCGGTCTCTGATAATACTAGAAAATTCAACGTGCTTCTACAGCTTCGGTAGGCCTATGCCCTGTGTTACTATACCCTGGGTGTGCAAACTGTGTGTACGAAACGAGTATAATTGCTTCGGTGCGAGCGTGTAAATGCCATCGGCAGTGGAGAGGATTCGCATGTCTACCAATTCATTTACGTGCACGAATATACCCTACGTCATTACTTTGCGTGCTTCTTGATTAAAAAAACCCGATATCTTTGGCTGTTTAAATCGTGGATTAACAAATCTCACCACATAATTGTTCTTGAGTTAATTGTCCATTATGTAACGCAGGGGTCGGGTCTACCACCGAATGAGACCCCCCCCAAAAAAAAAAATGAACGGACCCATGAGCACCGCCATCTTGAATGATGGCTCCCTCTAGCGGCCGGACTCGAAACAAACATTGGTATGCGCTCTAACACATAGACCTCCGGATACGGTAACCGCATTCGTGCACGTAAGCGTATTCGTGTGCGTGAGAAACCCCTTTGAGTGTGACTCGACCAGCACCGAACTGTGGATTTCTAGAGAAGCAATTGTTGGGCCAACCTTGGCTCCCTCGTAGCCCAGCTGCCGACAGGCCACGTCGGCCTCCTCCAGATGCCAGGCGTCGCTGCACACCGTGCCCCAGACACCGCCGTAGAGCACCTCCACGCGGCCGGCGAATGGGTAGGGGGCGCCCTCCAGGCGAACCGTGACGGAGTCTGAAATGAAAGGAAGACTCTTCGCTACTATAGGCCTATACGGGTCCAAGCAAAAATGAAATGGTCACCCAATGAGGGCGATTCACAAAAGTGCGCCCTCAAGAGTTTACAACGCGTTGGCCAATCACAATGCGCGGAATATGTCGACCCAATGCACGTGATTGGCCAAAGGCGCATTGCAAACTCTTGGGGGCGCACTGATGTCGAATCGCCCGTATTGTGGGACCATTCCAAGACCCTTTTCCAAAACCCGGCTTTGGCTTCGTCTCTGTCATCCAAAAGATGAAAACACAGGTTGAAGTTGAAGCTTTGGGTTCTTTTTCAAAATGCAGTGTTACATTAAAAACCGAAGCCAAAGGCCTCTCATTTCCGTGCCTTGAATGAAAGAAATGGAGGCACTGAAGCCGCAGCCTGAGCCTAAGCCGGGTTTTGAAAAAAGGGCCCAACTCAGTCTGTATATGTTCCCAATGTATACCTCCTTCCTCGTACTCCTGACAGATGACGCCAGCCGACGCCTCTCCGCCGTCGGGACAGCCAGAGATCGCCCCCCACCCGTCGAACGGACACTCGGCCAGCGCGTCCTCGCTGCCGTCGCACTGCACGCCGTCCATCCAGTAGCGGCCGCCGTCCCCGCCGGCGGGGAAGTGGGTCCCGCCGGTGGCGTTCCTGGCCGTGCCGTGGCCCAGCTGCCGGCAGACGGCGTAGGCGTCGTCGATGTCCCAGTCCCGGTCGCACACCCGTCCCCAGGCGCCGTCCCTCCGGATCTGCACCAGGCCCTGGTACGGCGACGAGCCGTTCACCAGGCGGACCGGGTAGAGTTCTGTAATCGACCACATTTCATTCATTCTTTATTTTTACCGCATCTCAGGTTTCAATAGGTGACAAGGCATAAATACATGCATGCAGTTAGGGATAGGCCTATCCTAAGTTTATTTTACCAAATCATAATGTACACACTATGGGCATTTTTTTTCTAGTTTGAGATGGTGGAAGGGCCTCCCCAAAAAGCAAAGCTCATGTCGAATAGGGATCCCCTTGTTCAAAGTGACGCCCAAAAAAGCCAGATGGAGCTGACATAAGCAAGATCGACAGAACTCGTTGTATCCAGCAAGACTGACCGTGTGTACTCTGTCTGTCTTCAGGCATGGAGGAATCCCTACTAATTCCTCCATGCTTCAGGAGACTGTTTACAAAAAGAGATGTGCTGCATATGGTGTCACACCGCAAAACTGCCGCTTGGTACATGTACTTCCACCATGCAAGCCTTCACGTCTTATCATACTCATCGATCGTTATAACGTACGATCAATATTGCAAAGCAATGATCGGGAGATGCTTAGACTGTGTCGATTTTCTACATAAAAACAGGTGTTTTATTGTGGATTTAGGATTTTTCCACCCTTCTATGGTGAGGGTATAACTTTCCATTTTGTGAAATATTCGTCTGATAAAACTTGAAATTCCCCAAGAAACTGGGGCCAAACGCTCGTTTCTATAAAATGCCGCATGGGATGGATTATAACGGGAAAGAGAAGTATGTCCGAAGTGAGCCCGAGCCTAAGCCTCCATTTCGTAAAAGACTACAACGTCACGGAGCGGACGGTCATACACATTTTCTGTGATGCATCCGTGGACGGTCAGTACGCGGCTGTGCGTACAAAACATGAGCTTCACTGTCATGTATAGCCTATTCCTACATTGCGCGCCGTACAAAACGCGTCACAAAATCATGATTTTTGGGGGCCAAACTCTAAGTCCATATTTTTACCGGCAAGTGGTTGTGCCAGACAATAATATCATTGTCTACATAATAACTGATGATCTGTTGTGGATTCATAGGTTTTTTCACCCATTTACGGTGTAGGTATAAAACAAAAATCTTTCCCTGTAGGATACTTACCCGAGTCTCCATCCCCAGCGGAGAGCCTGACTGTCCAACTGGTTGACAGAAAGATGGCGCACGTCACGAACAGGAACTCGCCTGCACGCCCCATGCCTCCCGTGCCTGGTTATTACCCAATAGGGATTGTAGTACTACCTCCCGTCAGGCAGCACGGGAGACACACTCACAATCACCCATGACGCCGCTGTGCTTGATGCGCAAATAATCCGCACAGTTTGTAGTAGTACTGGGTTTGAAGACGATCAACTGTCGACGTTCGAGATACTCGTCAACATGGTGGATCCGTTAACAAACAACCGTAACTCCAGTATGCGCGTCCAAGTTATTCGACTCCAACTGTGGCACGGTGTATACTTGTCTGTAGCTCTCCTGACAGAAGTTGAACTCGTGATTCTGTTTTCATCAACTGATGACATCAGAAGCAGATCTGCTTTCTTAAGTCCGCGTGGTGTCCAGCAAACTACACGCTTATTATTAGCTCTGGTACCAGTACAAAGGAGTATTATACCGGTAGGCCTACAGCCACTAAGCTGGATGTCCGCGAGCGAATTACACGGCCGGCTGTATATACCACATCAAGGGGAGTTATTAGTGTGTACGGTATCGGGCCCGTTGCCAATGGGCCCCTCCATGCTTGAGTGTGCACTTTGTGACGTTCGTGGATTATGGTGGCGGCTAGAGGCATGGAATAATGGAATCTATCCATGAATCAATATTGATGCGCCGGCCTTACACGTCCGAGTAGTCCGTGGGGGCCTATATCAAAAGGCCACACAGCAAACAGCAACTTATGAATAGGGAATAATGGCACCTTAAGTATAGTAGGGTATAGTTTCTCTCGTGACCGATTCCAAGGCTGGTTGCGAGGAAGCACCCACGAAAGGAATCAGCCCTGTGGCGAGATAAGACTGGAAGGTTTGAATCGTGGAAACAAAAAATTAATGTATATGGCTTCCTCCATGATCTCCTCTGCATCTCTGCATGCGGTATCATTAAGGCTACAGGGTTGGTGGGAGGTTTGCGGTGAAACCGTGTATCTCTTCTCTTTCAAGATTAAGTGTGGCTCTGTGTGCACTCTGCAGTCTCCCGACGACGGCCAGAGTACACAGTACCCGAAACGTTGAGTTACCGGCTCTTTTCAGAGCCACACTTATTGTGGAGGAAGCCGTGATACATTAGGCTTGCGGGGAGGAGGACGTTATCCAATGAGGGTTTTCCCATACTCGACGTGCATGAAAAGCACTGCGTGGGGCAGTCATTGCGTTGACCGATTGCCTGCTGAAAACATAATACATGTACACAGGCTAATGAGATTGGAAGGTTTGCATGGTGAGAAAAGCTGAAGTTAGTAATAGATTTGCGGTTACACCATGTAAAATTCTCTTTTGTGATTAAGTGTGGTTCTAAAAAGAACCGGAGGAACTCGAGGTTTCGAACAGTGTACTCTGTTCGTCTTCAGGAGACTGCTTGCTTTTTTACTGTACAGTGTACAGTTTTCTATGTAAAGTGCATAATAAGAATATTTACCTCAAAATTTAGTGGGCCTGACGTTTCGATCCTAGCAGGACCTTTCTCAAAGGTCCTGCTAGGAGAAAGGTCCTGCTAGGATCGAAACGTCAGGCCCACTAAATTTTGAGATTTGCATTTTGGTAATTTTAGTCAGTAAGCAGTTTGCAACTTTTTTGTATATCATTTTAAGAATATTTACCAATGACAATTGGGTAATCACTGGACATTGTCGGGTTTTTTCTATCAACTTTCAGTGGATTGCGATCTGACTATACTATGATTACTGACTTGAAGATATTTACATTCACTGGATTTTAAATGGAAAGGGACATGTATCAACAATCCATTATACTAAACATATTATATTTATGAATTTAAAGTAATGAATTACTAAACCCACCACCAAAATAAATATGCATTTATTAAAGCCCTGAAAAAATAACCATGCATTTCAGCAGTGTATCATTCAATCACAAATCATCTGAAATCTGTGGAAGCTTTTTCTATACATATTTCTTGATATTACCACAGTTAGCTGGATTCTTAAAAGGTCAGGGCTGGATTTCACAAAGCCTTACGATGCATCGTAACTCTATTTACGATGGATTACCCATCGTAGACTTCCATAGGTCATATGGTTTCCGTTTGTGTGTACTTCCCATCGCCTTGCGATTGATCGTAAGTTACGATGAGTTTGGTGAAATCGACCACAGGAGCCGCGGCGTGTGCACCACTATGTCGTCGTCCGTCTTCATGACGTAGCGGGCGCCCTGGCAGAACTGGCTGGCCCACTTGAGCCCCATGACGGTCTTGACGCTCAGGTTCAGGTAGGACTCGAGGAAGTCCTCCACCACCAGGTCGCCGTGGCGGGCCAGCTCGCCGGCCAGGTCGGCGTCCAGGGACGTCCGGTTGGCGGCCGGTCCGCCGGGGTCGAGCGCCCTCACGCCCAGCAGGAAGCGGACTTTCACGGCGCGGCGGCCGCCGCAGCCAAAGGGAGAAGGCCAGGCTGGCGTTCGGCGAGCCCCACGTCATGCGGATGACCTCCCTCCTCCGGGCGTGGTCCGGGTGAGAGGTGACCAGCACCAGGAGGTCCACCCGCTCACCCGGCGAGCACTTGCCCCGGTCGGCGTTGGCCACGTAGGCGTACTCGTGCCGGTCCGTCCGGGACACCCACTCGGCAGTGGCCAGGATGCCTCGCCGCGCGGGGTCCGGTGTCGTCGACGACGGGTCGTCCTTCCCCCTGCCCTCCTCCTTCTCCTTCCCCTTCTCCTCCGTCCGGGTGAACTTGCCCGCGGACTTGGAGACGATCTGCCTGACCCTCGTCACCGGGCCCACGTACCGTCGTCCTGGCTCCGAGGGCCGCCGGAGCCGGTCGGCTCCCGGAGCTCCGGCGGTCCGCCACGCCCGTCGGCCCGGCCCTAGGCAGACCCCAGACGGCTAAGTAGTAGTAACCCGTCAGGACCAGCGCCGCGGTCGCCAGCAGAAGCAGTCGTCGGACCAAGGGTCGCGTGCTCATTGCGTGTATAATTGTAGGGGAGATGGAAATTACCCCCCCCCCCCCTAATTTTCTTTTGTTCCTTTTGTTTTATGTTGGAATGTCCCTACAGTTGTATAGAGTAGATTATGGATAACTTACCAGATTTACCCATAGGACAAATGGAATGACCCGCATGGGAAATGAGGAGCCACACCAACAGGACAGGATGTACACTGTACACTGTGTGTGGCCCTGGTTCACTATTCCTTGAGCCATGGCCTGCACAGTACCAATAAAACCACATGTATAGTTTGCCTGTATAACTCAGTGTTGCAACCCTCATTCTCTTTACAGGTATGTTAAGTTCCTTTCCTATTCTATGACAGTAAAGGGTATTTCTGTATTTTATCTTTCATTGTACATTGTTCATTGCTCTGCTTTTACATGATTTTGAGATGAGTAAGGATTTAAACTAAGGCAGGACTCTCAGTGAGAGATTTCATGGATTTTGATTATTGTATTGTCTCCTAATGCTAGAATTGTTGGAATAATGTGAAGAAGTTGGATTCCAGTGCTAGTGATTCTGGTAGGAATTCATTGTTCAGGAATGGTTCACATAATGAACTAAGGATAAAACTTTCTGAGACATGTTACTGTACAGTTGGATAGGTCAAGCCTTGCCCCAGTGTGTATAGTGCTGTATGGTTACTGGCCATAGTTGGTTGACCCCAAGGTCAGGCCCAGTGGAATGTTCTAGGAGGGATTGTTTATCTCTGTACCATCTGTAGTGGTAGTACATGTGGTCTGGTCAAGGAGACCATAGAGTAGACCAAGTGGTTACCATGGCGACAGTACTTGAGGCCAGAGTAATTCCCTATCTTGTTACTGGTTTCAGAAGGGCCAAACATTAGTTGTTTACATCATGGCCAGATGAATTCTTTCTGCAGTTTCCCAGGCAGATTATTGTTATTTCCTGTCAGTAATGACTTAGTGCTAGTACATGTACAATGTACATAGATGTGTTTTGTGCTTGAAGCAGCAAGTATGTTTTGCCTTACAGTAGTTACCCTGCTGCCATTACAGAATGTTTTTCTTTTAGGACTATGTACCTCTTGTAGTTCTTTAGTCAAGATCTAGAAGCTAACTGGTTCACTATTCCTTGAGCCATGGCCTGCACAGTACCAATAAAACCACATGTATAGTTTGCCTGTATAACTCAGTGTTGCAACCCTCATTCTCTTTACAGAGTCTTGAGTGAACTGGCTCATATATATTAATGTGCCCCGGGTTGGCTGTCTACTCAACAGTCGCGCGGGTGCAACATTTGGAGGCACGAGAGGGATAGATGTGTCTGGTTTGCTCTCTCAGTTGAACCAGACGACATGCATCTATCCCGCAACAGAACGAATCCTGAGTACTTCTGGGTTGGCTGCAGCATGACGACGAGGCAGTAACCAGAAGAGACACCAATAGCTGACGGGAACGAGTCGACTGAGGCTGCAGTGTTGGAAGGAGCAGAGGGATCGCCACGCTGGGATTGCCTTGCGTCCACGAGCAAGACACTGCAGATCGAGTGACGTCGTCAACCCATCAGTGCTTGGTATCACATGATGGAAACCCTGCTGGAGACCATCGGCGAGCTGACCACTCGGCTTGGCACCCTCTCCGTCGAACAGCTACTCCAGGTGTGTCAGCGACTAGAGGTAGATGTGGGAGATGCGGCGACGCAGACGAATGGTCATGTCCGATTGGCCAGGAAAATTATTCGCCATCTCAACAGCGAAGACGTCCAGGATCGAGAAGATGGGGGACTGGCGATCATACAGATGTTGCAGAAGTTTGTTGATGAAATTGCACCTCCAGCATCGTCGCCAGCACCAGCCCCATCGCCAGCATCCCTGACTGCCTTGACGTCTAAGCCACCAACGATGGAGCCGACCAAAGCTGAGACCACCGCACCGGTGGGAACGCCACCATCCTTGCCCCAGAAGCCCGTTGCCAATGCCGACGTAATGAGTTTGGTGCGAAGGGAGTTCAAGATCTCCGGACAGGTTGGTGAGCCTGGGCAAAAGGACCGCCTTACCTTTGCCAGCCTGGCAAGCCAGATTGAGACGGGACGAGAGAAGGGCTACTCAGACAGGGACATTGTGCATGCTGTCATCCGTGCCATTGTCCCAGGGTCTGAGCTTCGCAGCTATCTAGAGGGAAGAAGCAAGATCACTCTCCCAAGCCTGAGACGGATCATCCGTTCCCATTATCAGGAACGGGATGCCACTGAGCTGTTCAAACAATTGTCTCAGCTCACGCAAGAGGCGAAGGAAACACCTCAGGCATTTCTCCTTCGCTCCTTCAACATCCGACAGAAGGTGCTCTTTGCCAGTCAAGAGGTGGAGTCCAAATTGTGTTACGAGCCACAGCTGGTCCGTGAGATGTTCCGTCACACACTGCTAACGGGCCTGCGCAGTGAGTCCATCAAGAACGAGCTCCGCCCCTACCTGGACGATTCTGAGACCACAGATGAAGTCCTGTTCGAAAAGATGAACATCTTTTCCAGCATTGAGGCCGAACGGCGACAGAAGTTGAACCACACTAGAGCAGCAGCCATAACCGAGGTGCAGGAAAGCCCGAAAGAGACACCAACTCCGAAACAGGGGCTTCTCT
Source organism: Luidia sarsii (assembly GCA_949987565.1). Lineage (NCBI taxonomy): Eukaryota > Metazoa > Echinodermata > Asteroidea > Paxillosida > Luidiidae > Luidia > Luidia sarsii. The sequence continues at coordinate 7,036,443 of OX465110.1, forward strand.
TGACCGAGATCGCCGAGCTGAAGGCCGGGATTGCCGAGCTGTCAACACTGAAGAGCCAAGTGACAGCACTGCAGGAATCTCTTCAGATGTCACCCCAGAGAAGAGGGCAGCCGGCGAGACGGCGAGGTTGTCGCAGGTGTCAACAGGAAGAACGTGGAGACACTTGCGACCATTGCTTCAAGTGTGGGTCATCAGACCACTTTGCAATTGGTTGCCGCAACAAGAAGGATGTCCGCCAGGGAAACGGGGAACGGTTGCTTCCACGGGACAGGGAGTAACCAGCGGAACAAGGTCCCAACCAGCCAAACCCTGTCACCCAACAATGGTCGGACAATCTAAAGCCTTCATTTGTCACATCACACCGAAGCAGAAGACAAAGATAACCAGCCTTGTGGGACGGAGGTGTACTGTCGACTGCCTTCTCAACAGCGTACCTGCTACCGTTCTGTGGGACACCGGCGCACAGGTGTCCATCCTGAGCTCCATCTGGGTTGAGAAGTTTATGCCAGAAACCAAGCTTCGTCCAGTTTCTGAGCTCCTGACCGGTGGCAGTGGGCTAGACCTCCAAGCAGCAAATGGGACATCCATCCCATTCAACGGTTGGATTGAAATTGAATTGGAACTTCGGGCACCCCAATCACGTCCCATGAAACTAACCTTCCCAGCGCTAGTCACACCAGGTAGCCTGCAGCAACCCATCATAGGGTACAATGTGATCGAAGAGATTGTTAAAGGCTCAGCAGAAGGGGAATCGATCCACAGCATCCTGGGTGGAGCAGTGCGGGGGCTAGACCACGATCAGGTGAACAAATTGGTCCAGCTGGTCCAGGCCAGCAACTCAGATGATCTGTGCAGTGTGGTCTCCGGCAGACAAGATGTAGTCATCCCATCCAAGAGTGACGTGGGCATTCGCTGCCGTGTCCATGCGGGTCCAATCGATCATCCCATCACAGTCCTATTCGAGCCTGATGTCAGATCCCATTGGCCGGAGGACTTACGGGTCAGGGAGTCCGTTGTCACTTTGACTCGAGGGCAGTCATGCCCAATCACAATCCGGATTGCAAACCCCACTAGCCGCACCATCGTCCTCTAGCGCCATACTACTTTGGGTCAACTCTACCAGGTCAGATCTGTCACTCCTATCTGTCCGTCCTCCCTGGACAAGTGGACTCCAGCTCCTCAGCAGAATACCATGGTCAACACGGTGAAGTCATCTGTGCCTGCCGGAAACAGCTGGATACCCCCAGTTGACTTGAGCCACCTGACCCCACCTCAGCGCACAGCAGTAGAGGCACTACTGAGAGAGGAGTCGGCAGCATTTGCCAAAGATGGGGAAGACATGGGGCATGCCGAAGGCCTGAGGATGACCATCAAATTGAGCGACGAGACCCCTGTCCAGAAGACCTATACATCAGTCCCCCGACCCTTGTACCAAGAAGTAAGGACATACCTATCTGACCTAATCACACGTGGGTGGATCACTAAATCCAACTCACCCTACTCATCACCCATTGTATGTGTCCGAAAGAAGGATGGCACCCTCCGACTCTGCGTGGATTACAGGGAGTTAAACCGGAAGACGGTACCGGACCGACAGCCAATACCCGTATCAAAGATGTCCTCGACGGCCTTGGTGGGAATTCTTGGTTTTCCACCCTAGACCAAGGGAAAGCCTACCACCAGGGGTTTGTGGAAGAGGAGAGTCGTCACCTCACCGCATTTGTCACGCCATGGGGACTATATGAATGGGTGAGGATTCCCTTTGGCCTCACCAATGCACCCGCAGCGTTCCAGAGGTTCATGGAGGCTTGCCTGGAAGGACTCAACGGTGACATTGCCATGACCTACCTCGATGATGTACTCGTTTTCAGTGACACCTTCCAGAAGCACCTTCAGAACCTGAGGACAGTGTTGAGACGTCTCCAGGAAAATGGAGTGAAGCTGAAACCCAGCAAGTGTGAGCTCCTCAGGAAGGAGGTCCGATACTTAGGCAGGCTAGTGTCTGCAGAGGGACATCGGATGGACCCAGGTGACGTCGCAGCTGTGAAAACCCTCAGCGAGAAGAAGCCAACCACTGTTGGTGAACTGCGGAAACTACTTGGGTTGCTCGGGTACTACCGTAGCTACATCCAGGATTTCTCCAAGAGAGCAAAACCCTTATATGATCTGCTAGCAGAAAAACCCTCTGACGACCGACCCCACTCTAAGTCCAAACATAAGACACCAGCGAAGAACAAGATGGGACAGAAGTCATCGAAGCAGACAATCCATTGGACAGACCACCACCAAGATGTTCTTGAGAAGTTTCTTGATGTGCTGGTTGCTCCCCCGGTGATGGCCTTCCCTGACCATGAAAAGCCATTTGTGGTTCACACCGATGCATCGAATGAAGGTCTTGGCGCTGTACTCTACCAGAGACTTGATGGGAAGATGCGGGTCATTGCATATGGTTCCCGTACCCTCAGCCCAGCCGAGAAGAACTACAATTTGCATTCAGGGAAGCTTGAGTTCTTAGCATTGAAGTGGGCAGTGACAGAGAAATTCAGAGACTATCTGTATTATGCCCCATCATTTACTGTTTATACAGACAATAATCCTCTGACTTACGTTCTGTCTTCTGCACGGCTCAACGCCACCGGCCAGAGGTGGGTTGCGGAATTAGCCGACTTCCACTTCACGATTAAATATCGACCGGGTAGGAATAATGCAGACGCAGATGCCCTCTCCCGAATACCTGTCTGCATCGAGAAGTATATCACTGAGTGCACCGAAGAAGTGTCTCCAGGAGAACTGGACACAACTGCCGTGGCTGTGATGTCTCAGAACACAGGTAGGACCACCTGGGCTTCAGCAGTCTCAACTACACCACCATCATACGTGGGTATGGTGCAGAACACCACATGTTTCACAACATCCGACTTGCTGAGGGCCCAGCAGGAGGACCCTAGCATTGCGAGGGTGCTGCAGTATCTGACGAAGGGTCATCGCCCTACTAAGCATGAGAGATTAGGAGAACTACCAGCAACCACATCCCTGATGCATGAGTGGAACAACTTGAACTTGGTGAATGGTGTGCTGTATCGGCAGAAGGGCCGTCGTTCCCAGCTGATCCTCCCGTCACAGCTCCGGCAGAGAGTCTACCAGGAACTACACGAAGAAATGGGTCACCTGGGAGCAGACCGAGTGGTGTGTCTTGCGAGAGACAGGTTCTACTGGCCCCACATGCAAAGGGACATTGAACACTATTGCACAAGGGTATGCTCATGTCTCAAGCAGCGGAAACCTAATCGCCACACCAGAGAACCACTTGGGACAATAGTTACTACTGCCCCATTTGAGTTGGTCTCAATTGACTATGTCCACCTGGAGAAGTGCAAAGGCGGATACGAATATATTCTAGTGGTGGTTGACCACTTCACCCGCTTTGCACAGGCTTACCCAACCCGAGACAAGTCAGGAAAGACTGCAGCAGATAAAATCTTTAATGATTTTATACTGAGGTTTGGGTTTCCTCATCGTCTACATCACGACCAAGGGAGAGAGTTTGAAAACCAACTGTTTGCCAGACTGCACCACCACTCGGGTATTGCCAAGTCCCGGACCACGCCCTACCATCCAGCTGGAAACGGACAGTGCGAACGGTTCAACCGGACACTACTTGGTATGCTAAGAACCCTCTCTGATGCCGAGAAGGTCAACTGGAAAGACTCTGTCAACAAAGTTGTGCATGCGTACAACTGTACCAGAAGCGAGGCCACTGGGTATTCACCTTTCTTCCTGTTATATGGGCGATCTCCCCGGTTACCCATTGATCTGATGTTTGGACTGCAACCAGAGACGGGTCCCACCACAACCGACCAGAACAGATTCGTCAAAGAGTGGAAGGAACAGATGGAGGAAGCTTATGCCATTGCCTCCCAGCATGCAGCCAAGTCAGCGGAACGTGGAAAGAAGTATCATGACCAGAAGGTGCACAGCTCAGTACTGTACCAGGGAGATCGTGTGCTGGTGAAGAACGTGGGCAGGCACGAGGGCCCAAGTAAACTACGGTCTTACTGGGAAGAGGAGGTGTATGTTGTCATTCTGAGAAAAGGTGACAATTCCCCAGTGTACGAGGTGAAGCCGGAACGAGGCAGTGGACGTCGGCGTGTCCTACACCGGAATCTCCTTCTCCCATGTGACAGCCTACAGCCAGACCAACCTCAACACCATGTTCCTCAGCCCCAGCGACAGCGAAGATCCAGCCCCAGGTCACATAGCAGACAGGGAAGAAGCCCCCATCAAGCAGAAAATAATGATGTAAGCTCAGATGATGAGGAGTCACTGGTCTTCATGTCCAATCCATCCCAAAGACCCAAGTCCACTGAACTTGATCCAGAGGCAGAACCCTTTGACATGGGCCCAACCGCCGCTCAGGAAGAACATCCACAGACAGACAACGAAGTTCAGCAGGATGCTGGGACAACATCAGACACTAACGCAGATTCTCTGATGACTGACCCATCAGCACCGGCGGCAGATGATGGTCACATTTCACGCCCAGGGGTTCAGGAAACAAACAACCAAACATCTGCGCCTGAACCAGCTCCCACCTTCAGTGAACGACCAACTAGGCAGAGACGTCCACCGCAGATGTTCCAGTACAGTACCTTGGGAGTACCAGATGTCAGCTGCAGGGACCCGAGAGTGAACATTCTTCAGCAGGCTAGTGCCTCGCCCCCATTTGCCCAGATGGGATTTCAACAGACGGTACCTGTTCCTTTGAACTACTACCCTCCTGTTTGGCCAAACCCGTATGGACAGCCCTTGGCACCGTATCATGCCCAAGGATGGGCACAAGCACCACCGGGAGCGTTTGCTCAGCGTTCCTAGACACCAGCTGCTTGTAGCCCATATGACTACCACAGATGGCAACTTTCATGCCCAGCCCAGTGATGGCATCAGCAGACCCCTACAGGCATGAATTGCGAAGACGAGCCAGCAGGAGAGAAAACCACTGTACAGTGTACGCAGGACTTGGTCCATCCCAGGAGCATAGTAGCTGGCCAACCTACTTGTGTACTCCGAGGAGAGAGACCTAGTCAACGAGGATCACGCTGCTGCGCTCTACGTTCGGCATCCAGCTGTCCTACCGGACAACAGTTCAGACCAAAGCCCATGATGATCTGTGATCTAGACAAGGATGACACCGAGACCCTGAAGAAGTAGCTATCCTTCAGCCTCACCCAGTCTCCAACGGGCCATCTCGATAGAGGACATCTATCAGGGATGAAGGAGCGCGACACGCCTTTGGAGCGGACTGAACTGTACCATGCCGATCATAGCCACTTGAGAACCAAATTTGGTTTTGATTTTTATGCTTGTATGTTGGGACAACATCAAATTTTGAAGTGTCGAGTGTAGGGGAGATGGAAATTACCCCCCCCCCCTAATTTTCTTTTGTTCCTTTTGTTTTATGTTGGAATGTCCCTACAGTTGTATAGAGTAGATTATGGATAACTTACCAGATTTACCCATAGGACAAATGGAATGACCCGCATAGGAAATGAGGAGCCACACCCACAGGACAGGATGTACACTGTACACTGTGTGTGGCCCTGGTTCACTATTCCTTGAGCCATGGCCTGCACAGTACCAATAAAACCACATGTATAGTTTGCCTGTATAACTCAGTGTTGCAACCCTCATTCTCTTTACAGGTATGTTAAGTTCCTTTCCTATTCTATGACAGTAAAGGGTATTTCTGTATTTTATCTTTCATTGTACATTGTTCATTGCTCTGCTTTTACATGATTTTGAGATGAGTAAGGATTTAAACTAAGGCAGGACTCTCAGTGAGAGATTTCATGGATTTTGATTATTGTATTGTCTCCTAATGCTAGAATTGTTGGAATAATGTGAAGAAGTTGGATTCCAGTGCTAGTGATTCTGGTAGGAATTCATTGTTCAGGAATGGTTCACATAATGAACTAAGGATAAAACTTTCTGAGACATGTTACTGTACAGTTGGATAGGTCAAGCCTTGCCCCAGTGTGTATAGTGCTGTATGGTTACTGGCCATAGTTGGTTGACCCCAAGGTCAGGCCCAGTGGAATGTTCTAGGAGGGATTGTTTATCTCTGTACCATCTGTAGTGGTAGTACATGTGGTCTGGTCAAGGAGACCATAGAGTAGACCAAGTGGTTACCATGGCGACAGTACTTGAGGCCAGAGTAATTCCCTATCTTGTTAATGGTTTCAGAAGGGCCAAACATTAGTTGTTTACATCATGGCCAGATGAATTCTTTCTGCAGTTTCCCAGGCAGATTATTGTTATTTCCTGTCAGTAATGACTTAGTGCTAGTACATGTACATAGATGTGTTTTGTGCTTGAAGCAGCAAGTATGTTTTGCCTTACAGTAGTTACCCTGCTGCCATTACAGAATGTTTTTCTTTTAGGACTATGTACCTCTTGTAGTTCTTTAGTCAAGATCTAGAAGCTAACTGGTTCACTATTCCTTGAGCCATGGCCTGCACAGTACCAATAAAACCACATGTATAGTTTGCCTGTATAACTCAGTGTTGCAACCCTCATTCTCTTTACAGAGTCTTGAGTGAACTGGCTCATATATATTAATGTGCCCCGGGTTGGCTGTCTACTCAACAGTCGCGCGGGTGCAACATAATCATTATGCAGTCCGTGGGAGACCAATAATTATTACGAGTCTCCTCACAGAAACTACAAAACAGAATTCTCTTCCAAAAAAAAAAACAATCCAAAAACACACTGCCTGATTTTGGTTCCCGGAGTGCATGCCCGCCAAGGAGTAGTGGGCGTTAACTACTGCATCTTGGTTATTTGGCTCACGCTTCAGAAGTCCCTGGCGTTGCCTGATTATCGTCTGCCCAGCAGTGTTCAAGGCAGCCACTGTACAGCCGGCATCCAACACCAACCAAATTTTGGCCCCGCCGGATTTCTCACGATTACAGGAACTTGACTTTCGCTCGAATCTCTGGGCCTAATTTGCAATGTGCAAGCGAGTAAAGGCAGCTGTCAGTATAATTGGTATATTCTGCTATTTTATGTGCGTGCGTGGAGATCCTTTCGGTCGATATTGTCCGTATACGGTTGGGAAAACGATCAAATGCATCGCAATCATTAAGGGGCTTCGTTTGCAATTACGCATTTCGGGGTTTTTAATGCATTTCAATTACGCTTTCTCAATAATTATTCTAGCCACCACCCACATTTATCGAGCGGAAAGAATGGTGCGGGGCAGAAGCTATTCAACCGCACCGTTACCCTGGTCAATCCCCGATAGCTTCACAAAATCTGTAACCAGGTGCAAGGTCAAGGTCGTTTCAACTTCAATAAGGTTTTGCCCTTGCTCGGCGTGATAAACACTGAGTGTTCAATGCTTTGCCTGGCTGAAAATGTTCATCAGGCACCGGCGGGCAAAGCACTGAGCACTCAGTGCTTATCACGTCGAGCAAGGGCAAAACCTCATTGAATTACATTCTCCTCGACGCAAACATCATGTTATATCTATGATGTCGTTTCAACTTAATTTCAAATTAATATATAGCCCATACACACCATTGGGAAAGGTCTTAGAAACGCGTCCATACTTTGCCTAATCCAGCATGATGCATGAAATAACACACCTGTAAAGTTTCAGCTCAATCCGTCAACAGTGTCGCGAGGAAATGGTGATAAACTGGTCCATTTTTTCACTAAACTGTGTCAGCTTCGAGGATCGCAACATGCCCCATTAGCAGAATTTTTAATAGCGCCACCGTGCGTTTAAACTGGAAAATTGCGAATGGACCACGTTGGTTTTTGTGCAAAATGGTGTGTAGGGGCTTTAAGGCTGCGCTGGTAAGCATGTTTTTTCCAAAGGTCATTTTTAAACGACCGTTGGAAATTCATACAAAATTCCATTTTTCATGAAAATTGCAGCATTCCAAGCGCTAAAGGTTCACAGCATGTCTGATACTGGTATTTACTTCCTCTTGAGTAATGAAGTAATTGGATTTGTGCAAATGGTGTGTACAGGGGCTTTAGACCCAATACAACATTGGTAAAGGTTGGTCAAAAGATTGCCACAGTTTGTGTGTTAAACCATTAAACATCCCTAAAAAGCAATCCTGCGAAGGTCTTAGCTCAAAAATAATGAGAAAGAGAAAGTAGAAAAAGGTAAAGAAAAAACCGTCACGGTTTTTGCACCATTAGTGTAAGAAATAGTTTATGACTTGCGAGTAATAAACTATTTGTCGGTGTTTGAGTGAAGATCTCTAGGGAAGTACAGCATCCCAGACCGTAAGATTTCAACATGAGGATTCTATCATTACCATCAACAAATTGTGTAAATTAGAAGGAAATCTGTGGATATCGATGTTTTCCGATCTTCCCAATGTTGTATTTGGCCTTTAAGCTCTGTATAAATGTAGAATGGTAATCAAGTGTTGGACCCAGGTTGACGGACCACGTCCTCCATGCACAAGGCCTCAGAAACGTCAGTTGAGGATCACTGTGGTGTGACTTTATTCACCATTCAAGTGTGGTACTGGTACCCTCCAAAATTTCTTATTACAAACAAGTCTACAATAGTTAAAATTTAGTGGGCCTGACGTTTCGATCCGAGCAGGTCCTAGCAGGACCTTTCTCTGCCTTTGAGAAAGGTCCTGCTAGGATCGAAACGTCAGGCCCACTAAATTTTGAGATTTGCATTTTGGTAATCTTAGTCAGTAAGCAGTTTGCAATATTTTTGTATATCACTTTAAGTCTAGTACGTTGTCTACTAATGTCGGTTACAACAATATTTATCATCAAGAGAACTTACTTTTACAGAACGGTATACTCCAGTTAGCCTATAGTCACTGGGTTCCATATCCCTAGGCTGCACGGAGGGGGGGGGGGGCTAGCGGCTTTCTCCCGAATACAGCAACAACTTGAACAAGGGTTTCACGCTGCTACAAATAAACGGATGCCAACGGTTAGTATAAAAATAATGTGGAACGACGTGTATTTTCGACACCCCAACACAAAATCTCTTTTATCATGACAAATGGTGCCTTCCCTGTCAGGTACGGTATTGAATAAATGTACCGCGGAGAATACCCGTAATATGGATTTTTTTAAGAGGTTAGAAAGTGTATCTACTCACGTTTGAGCCAAAATTTATTTGAGAGTTTTCGTACAGCGCGATGAAAACGCTTGCCTCAGCTTCGGCCAGAAATCTGCAGTGTCCCCATGCGGCGTTTCATCGATACTCTCTAAACAAATAACCGGAATCGACTATTAAGTAGTCGACCTTGGTAACGGCTTAATGGTATTAGGGTGGGCCAATTCAAATTCGATTTCAGTTTATGGGGTAGGCATTATCATCGAAGGATCATTAGTGTTGCGTTCACGAATAGAGTATGGTCGTTTACGAAACGAAGGCTTGGGCTTCGTCTCCGTCTGACAAAACTGGAAAATCCAGGTCGTGGTTTGTTTCACTGAGAATTTGAAGGTTTGTTGGCTTGATAGGTACAGAGTTTTCACCGAGAAACTGGGGCGGGGCCAAACGTTTGTTTTTAGATGCCTGTGATATTATTACCAGCAAGATAAATCAATGATCGAAGCCTAATAAGCCCGAGTCTAAGCCTTCATGAAATGAAAGTCTATGAAATGGTGGAGCATTACTACGGAGGCTAAGAGAAGACGCATTCAAAAATCACAATTCAACACACGTGAACGCGTTTTAAAAATTAACATACATTGGTATAATTATGAACCCGAATGGTCTCCGTGAAAGCAAGCTTAGAAATGGACACAGGTCGGATTATCATTCGTTCGTGTCGACCGAGCGTGATTTTTAACGTCCAAATGGGGCTTATTCTAGGATCGTCAGTGCATAAAATTGCCGTAAATGTACTCGAAACTTTTTACTTGCAATAACATTTACAGCATTTTGACATGTAGAAAATAATTATGTGGAAGGAATTAGGCAATTTTGTTTCCAAAAAGTTTGAATATTGTATTTGTTGTGGTCGAAAGAAAAAAAAAGAGAAAATTCCACCAGTTGTGGTCGAACAAAATAATTGAATACAATGACCATTTCTCAGCATTTTCTGTATAGGTTTTTTTCTTCTTCTTTTTCTTCGACCGATCGCCCCTCCCCGAGGTGAAAAAAGGGGAACCATAGAATAAAAAGGGAGCGCCCTTTTAAAGCCCCTACACAACATTGGTAAGATCGAAAACCAGAAAATGTTCACAGATATACATGAAACTTGTTTGAAGATGGTTATAGTACAAACATCGCACTGAAATGTTTGTCTAAAATGCTGTACTTTTGGAGAAAAGAAATAATTATTTACGTCTCACCCCGAGATCTAAACTATTTTTTCGGAACAAATTGAATGCTGCATTTTCGGGAAAACAGATGAAGCGGTTTTCACGATTTTCTCGATGCTCGATCAGTTGGCGGATTGAGCTGAAATGTTCACAGGTGTGCTATTTCATGCATAATGTTGGGATCAGACAATGTATGGATGCTATTCCTCGACCTCGACCATCATTTGTGTTAATAAGAGTAACAGTTCCGTTACAATAGACCGTGTAACTCTCGTGGTGAAAAAGGTCACCGTACACTTAATTCCTGGTACCTCCGCGCCGTCTGCTATAGGAGAATACATTATTACTTAATGAAGAAAGCCTCTTTCCAACTAAAAACCCAGGTTTATGGATTAAGTATATTAAAAATATAAAAATGAGCAAAAAAATCCTACAAAAATTAGAATACGGCAGAGATAACAAATAAATATAACCTGACCTTCATCTTCCGGTTGTAAGTATAGTATTGCGAATATGGCCTGACTGTGGTACGCGACGTGAGCATTACTACTTCAGTGCTTGTATCGCGCCGAAGTTGGTGTGGTTCGCATTCGGGCCAGAAAAGCGTCTTGTACTGTACTGTACACGTGGATACCGTACACATGATCTCCATAAAAAATGGAGATCAATGCGTACACTAAACAAAACGCGCGACTTCGTTAGCCAGTACACGTATGTACATGCATTTACAAGCCTAAGGTAACAATTTTTATTAAGTTAGTTCATCTATAGAACACGATCGACTATAATTATCACCTCTTGTTTTATAGGTTCTACGTGTACAGTTTCAAACGTGAAAACGGAAATTTGTTTTAACTATGTGTCTGTAAAACGTGCAAAATCACTAACTTTATTTACACATTGTATTCTAATATTTTATTCCTATAAAACAATTCTAGTTGTTTAAACTGCTTCAATCGGCGCGATACAAAATATTTTAACAGAAACGTTCGACGCTCCACACTTTACCTCCTCGAGGAGCCCGAAAGTCAGGAATCTCGCGGTAACACGTACATTCTCGAGGCCAACTTACACGGTATACCCCCCGCTGCTAGTGAGAGCGCGGCCTGTGAAATAATTGATCGTTGTTGGTGAGTAGCCTATGTGTGTGGCCTCCCTCCCAACAGCCCCCCCCCCCCCCACATCGCCGAAAAAGAAAAACTGGACAGGCAACTAGCATGTATTTTTAATCGTTCTTCCCCATTCTTTTGCCCTTTTGTCCCGGAGCCTGCATATGGCGCTAATAAACCTCGTTCCCACTGAGGTCTTAAAACGGACAACAATAACACAAAGGGGGTGCCATTGTCCGACCATGATGTTTGACATTCACTATTTAGTGCCGCCCTGTTTGGATAGTTTCGATTTTTTTCGCTTCCTTTCTTGGGTCTCTTATCTCTTAGTCCGGCCATCGATTGGGAATGTGGCCAAAGATAGAGGTCCGTATATGCAGCTGGGAATGTACGTAGTACTAGTAGTGCGCCCGGCGTTCACACGCGCGCAACACCAAGCAAGTACTGTAGGCCTACATAGTATTGTAATGTGATGATGGGAAGTGTGAGAACAACCACTTTCATTAATGTATACCGGTACGTAATGTACAAACCTTCATAAAACTATAATTCTATGACATTCTCATTTCCACAAGGATGGTGGTTTATACGTTGCAACTTAGCAAGGTAAGTAACCTATATATAATTATACACAATCGTGCATAGTTGCTTCATCTTTAAATTATTAGATTAGATAGCCCTAGTATACGTTTCTCCAAAAACGAATGATTTAGATCAAACCACTGAAGGAATACTCTGACCGCGGGAACATTGGAACAATTTTTTGGGGAAAAAAATGGTAAAGAAAACGCTGACAGGACCTGGACTTGAACACGACTGACCAGCCCTTTATAGAATGGTGGCCTTCCCTATAATAGCCAACTTCAGAACTTTGCCGGGGTGGGGGCGTCAGTCATCTGAAGCAATTATTCAACCATTGACGGCCGTTTATCTCCAGGGATCACACCCTCGCTTTCATTCAGATGCAAACAACCACTTGTTGCAAACCTCTTTTGACTTAGAAATTAAGACTCTTTTGATAAAAAAGTCAACTTCAATGGTCAATTTATAGTATTTGTCGGGGTGGGCCTGCCAGCAAGAAGCATTTGACCATCGCTATTAACATGATTAACGCTCCCACAGAGGTTGAAACGACCAACAGTTACTGTTGTACTAACAGTACACCTGGCTACAGCAGCTCGGGGATTGAACAGGGTGTGGGTGAATTTATGCCCTACTTCTGCACTGCAGGCTTCTCAGTTTCGCTCAAAAAAAAGAAAGAAAAAGAAATGACGCATATAGGCCTACACCATTTGGAAATTTCGTTGGTGCTGGCTATATTTGGAAAGTGCAGAATACACGAATGTATATTGAAAACGAAGCCCCTTTTACAGGCCCAATACAACAAATTGGGAAGATCGGAAAACATCGATGTCCCCAGATTTCCTTCAAATTTACACAGCTTTGTAGATGGTCATGATAGAATCCTCATGTTGAAATCTTACGGTCTAGGATATTGTACTTCTCGAGAAATCTTCACTGGAACATCGACCAAAAAATAGTTTATCACTTGCGAGTGATAAATTATTTCTTACACTTCAGAACGATGAGAAAACCGTTACGGTTTGTTGCCTTTTTTCTACTTTCTCAGATTACCAGTTGAGCTAACACCCTTCGCAGGATTTCTTTTTTGGATTTATGTTTTGGTTTAACGCACAAACTGTGGCAATCGTTTGACCTTCACCAATGTTGTACATATATAGACTATTAAAGGCCCTATACAACATTGGTAAGGGTCAAAAGATTGCCACAGTTTGTGTGTTAAACCATTAAACATCCCCCAAAACAATCCTGCTAAGGTTTTAGCTCAAATGGTTTTTTTTCACCATTCTGTAGTGTAAGAAATAGTTTATGACTTGCGAGTTATTAACTATTTGTCGATGTTTCAGTGAAGATTTCTAGGGAAGTACAGCATCCCAGACCGTAAGATTTCAACATGAGGATTCTAAAATTCTATAATGACCATCTATACAAACTGTGTAAATTAAAAGGAAATCTGTGGACATCGATGTTTTTCGATCTTCCCAATGTTGTATTGGCCGTTTCATTCAGGTTTCCGACTTCTAACGGTATGCGCTGGACGATATCGACCGAAAGGAACTCCAGGCAGGCACAGAATATAACGGTATATATACCACGTACTGACTGTGAAGACGTTACACTGCAGAGCAGCTATGACCTTACTCGTTTGCGTGTTGTGTCACGTGACGGGAAATTAGTCAGAGGAGATTCTCGGGTGAAAGTCAAGTCCCCGTAATCGTGCAAATCCGGTGGTCGTACACATTCGCGTGTCAAGTGGAATGAGGGCTACAGCGACTTGAGCACTGCATGGGCATACGATCATCCCAGTTACTTCTTGAGCACGGGTCAGATAATAATTCTATGAGGTCATGTGTTTCTAGCCGTGTAGACTTAACTTTCTCGGTCTTTCTTTTTCTGAGTTACAACTCAGGTTCTTTCCTGAACCAAACCTTTCCAGAACCAAACCTTTCAAGAACCAAACCTTTCCAGAATCAAACCTCTTCCTTCAAGAGACCTTATACATGGTGTCACCGCAAACCTTCCTATATTGATTCACCCACCATGCAAAGCCTTAAGTCTTGTTTATTTTTTCTCGATGATGATTTGGTTTTTTTCGGGACAGGTGCGGGTTCCTGGCACGGTGAACAAGCCGCAAGAAGGAAGACTGAAATTCTAGGGAGCGCCTGTGGGCCTATACGCAGCTGGGCCGTTATACGACAATGAAGTTCCCCTCCGTGGTGATTCATTTTGACACAGCTACGGCTAAAAGATCTACGGTGCATATAAGCGCACCATGCATGCGGGTACAGCCGCTTAACTCCGCCTGCCTTGCCTGATGTACGCCCACTGACCCTTGGCGGGCATTTTGTGCTTGCCAAGCCTTTCATTGGACCCCAAAACGGGCTGGGTTTGCTTGCGTTTTGTTTTGGGGTTTTTTCGGGGGAAAAGGTTCAGTCGGAGAAAAACTGCTTGTTTTCTGCCTGGCGACTCCCGGGCTTTCCATCCTATACGGACTATACACGCGGTGACCATGCAACTCTTGTTTCGACGACTGCTGCTGCTGGCGACCGTGGCGCTGATCCTGCCGGGCTACTTCGCCGTCTGGAGACTGCTGATTGCCGGGCCGCCGGCCGTAGTGGCCGCCGGCCGGAGACCCGGGACCGAGGCCCGGCCATCGTCGCAGCGGTGCAGTCCCGGGGTGAACGGGGTGATGAACGGCTCCCACGGCGAGTGCCGGACCGTGGAGGCGAGGGGGACGACGGGTCGCGGCGGCGCCGCCGGCGGCCGACGAACGACTACGGCGGGACTCGGAGCCGTGATGAGGACCAACCGGAGCCGAAGCCGGAGCCTGTCGGCTGGAGGGGGAGGCGGCGGCGGCGGCGACGGCGGCGCCCAGACCGATGAGCAAGGACCGAAGGCGGCTAGAGCTGGCGGCGGGAAAGGGAAGTCGAAGAAGAGCGCAGGGTTTTGCAGTTACGTGGACACCCCGAAGGGACTGCACCGAATCTGCGTGGGCAAGGCCGGGGAGGACGAACGCCGACGGAGCGGGCAGATCGTCTCCAAGTCCGCGGGCAAGTTCACCCGGACGGAGGAGAAGGGAAAGGGGAAGGACGACCCGTCGCCGACACCGGACCCCGCGCGGCGAGGCATCCTGGCCACTGCCGAGTGGGTGTCCCGGACGGACCGGCACGAGTACGCCTACGTGGCCAACCCCGACCGGGGCAAGTGCTCGCCGGGCGAGCGGGTGGACCTCCTTGTGCTGGTCACCTCTCACCCGGACCACGCCCGGAGGAGGGAGGTCATCCGCATGACGTGGGGCTCGCCAAACGCCAGCCTGGCCTTCTCCCTCGGCGGCGGCGGCCGCCGCGCCGTCAAAGTCCGCTTCCTGCTGGGCGTGAGGGCGCTCGACCCCGGCGGACCGGCCGCCAACCGGACGTCCCTGGACGCCGACCTGGCCGGCGAGCTGGCCCGCCACGGCGACCTGGTGGTGGAGGACTTCCTCGAGTCCTACCTGAACCTGAGCGTCAAGACCGTCATGGGGCTCAAGTGGGCCAGCCAGTTCTGCCCGGGCGCCCGCTACGTCATGAAGACGGACGACGACATAGTGGTGCACACGCCGCGGCTCCTGGCCTACCTGAGCAAGGAGGCGCCGCCCCGGGAGCTGATCGCCGGCCGCCTGGCCAAGGCCTTCCCGGCCCTGCGCAACCCGGCCAAGAAGTTCTACATGCCCAAGGCCATCTACGGGCCGGAGAAGTACCCCCCGTACTGCGTGGGCCTGGGCTACGTCATGTCCATCGACGTGGTGCACAGATTGTATGTGCAGGCGCTCCTGACTCCACTCTTCCCCTGGGAGGACGTCTACGTGGGCATCATGCTGGCCCAAATCAACCTTGCCCCAACGAACATCAACAATTTCTTTTACTTATACGGGAGTTCCATCTTCGAGGGCACGACTATAGTGGAGACAGAGAAGACGTTCGCCAAGCTGCAATCTGTCTACACTCTCGAAGGACTAACCCCGGAGCAGACGGTCGTGTTTTGGAAGAGATGGCTTAATCGATGAACAAAAAATGACAACGAAGGAAAGCCGATGTTTCATGACGGCTGTCTCTCCGGGCAGTTTTCACTGGCAGCTTAAAGGCAACCCACCCTGCACAGATTGCAAAAGGGAACACTCGGATTGCTTCCGGAAGGTTTTTCAACACCCAACATTATTTAATGATATCACTGAAGGTCCTTGGAGTTAACGTTCTTGATGTTACTCTTACTGATATTTAGAAAAGTGTAACTTTGTATTCAGGTTGATAGTCTCTGAGGAATTGGTCTATAGTCTAGAAAACTGGTGGACTGACAATACCTTGTGGTGGTGATGATGATTATGATGATGGTGATAAGGATGATGAGGATGGGGACGACGAGGATGATCATGATGACGACGACAGTGATTTGGACCAACTGCATTTCGAGGGGACAGCTTTTAAAAACCCACTCGACACGCCTGCACCATTCCTATATGCTATAATTTATTCATTTTGAAATAATTGCTCTATAAATCAAACCAAACAAATTGCCAAAATCATAATTCAATTACAAATATCAAAGGGAGGAAGTGTGATTGTATTTTCGTACTGGAAACATGCACATACAGAGTATTTGTATAATTATCAAGAGCCAAGTATTCATGCTAGAAATTCATAAACAGTAAATTATCAGGGATAATCTGAAAGGGCTGCACTTAAAAATCCAGCTAACTAGAGTATATTAATAACAAGAAGTACATGATTTAAAATGTGGCGCTAAATCATTTGTTTTATAAAAAGCCAACCATTTCACTGTTGTTCTGTTCAAGCCACTTCTGTAATGGTGTAAGATATTTGGATACACGTGAGCTTAAAAGCCCAATACACCATTGGGAAGATCGGGAAACATCGATGTCCACAGATTTCCTTCTAATTAACAGTTTGTAGATGGTCATGATAGAATCCTCATGTTGAAATCTTATACGGTCTGGGATGCTGCATTTCTCTAGAAATCTTTACTCAAACATCGACAAATAGTTTATTACTCGCAAGTAATAAACTATTTCTTTCACTAAAGAACTGCAAAAACCGTGATGGCTTTTTTCATTTTTCTACTTTCTCAGGTTATCATTTGAGCTAAAACCTTTGCAAGATTTATCTTTTTGATTGTTCAATGATGTAGCACACAAACTGTGGCAATCTTTTGACCTTTACCGATGTTGTATAGGGCCTTTAAACTCCGTGTCAAGTTTAGCATTTTGTGTTTGCAAAATCTTTCACGTGTTACCATAATTATATAAATACTTACACTTCCACAGATTTCAGATTATTTATGATTTATTAACACACTGCTGAAATAATTATCTTTTCAGGGATTTAATCAATACATAATATTATTTGTTTTTTTGTGGTGGGGTTGGGGCATAATTATTATTTGTTAAGTAATCCATTATTTTAAAATCATAAATATAACCATTTATGATTTATTAACACTGTTTGTTAACACACTGCTGAAATGGTTATCTTTTCAGGGATTTAATCAATGCATATTTGATTTGGTGGTGGGGTTGGGGCATAATTATTATTTTTTAAGTAATCCATTATTTTAAAATCATAAATATAACCATTTTAGAATAACGGATTGTTGACATAGAGCCCTTTCCATTTTAAAATGCAGTGAATGTAAATATCTTCAAGTCAGTAATAAATCAGAGCCATCAGATTGAAATCTAATGAAAGTTGATAGAAAAAACCGACAATGTCCAGGGATTCACAGTTATTTTGTCATTGGTAAATATTCATATTAGGCACTTTACACAGAAAACTGTACACTATACATTAAAAAAAGAAAAACTCACAAGAAAACCAAGACCTAAAACATCAAACAAAAACGCAGTGAGTTGAACCAGTCAGTGAGGGAAAGAGAAAGTTCAAGCTTTTTCCTTTTCAGTAGTAGATCCTTAAACCCCCCCCCAAACCCAGAAGAGTAGTGAGCAGCCAGGTTCATCTGAATGAAATGGACACCTTAGACATAACATGATGTTTGTGTCGAGGAGAATGTAATTCAATGAGGTTTTTGCACTTGCTCCACATGATGAACACTTGAGTATTCAGTGCTTTGCCCGGTGCCTGATAAAAAAACCAACCTCATTGAATTCCATTCTCCTCGACAGAAACATCATGTCATATCTATGATGCAACGTGGTACCCGCCGGTATACATTATTCGAATCCACCACACGACCTCGACCAGCTCGGAGGTCGAGTGGTTAAGACGTCCATACTAGAAATCGGGAGTCGCGGGTTCGAATCCCACCCGAGCTGCCTGAAATATTTTTTATCAGGCACCGGGCAAGGGTAAAAACCTCATTGAATAGGACACCTTGTAGCAAGGAATTTGTCACAATCTGGACAGCACGACGAGTCACGGGTTCCAATCCCCCCTTGAGCTGCCTGTGTCTGGTCATTGTTTTGATCTTGCAAACAATCGGGCAAAGCACTGAGCGTAGAGTGCTGACTGAGTAGGCCTACATGTGAGGCAGGGCAACACCCTCATTTGAGTTACGCTCTACGCGATTCTCATCATGATATAATGTATGTCTGCCTTTGAGAAAGGTCCTGCTAGGATCGAAACGTCAGGCCCTCCTAATTTCGATATGAACCCAGGCATGATTATAACCGGCCCCAAATTTCCTTGTCAAGTCTCTGGACTTTTTGCATGGATTTTCTCCCTGACTTGCCGAACACAATAGCTACAAAATTTGCCTGGTGGTCCCATGTCATTTGGCATTGGCACAGCCTTTTGTGCTTCAGCAAAATGTCAGTGTCTGAGCACTGAGCAGTTCTGTAACGTTGTACCCAGTAGGGCTGTTGTCGACAAGGCTTTTGTCGACATTGTCGCGACAAAGAAAATATTCCGACATGTCGACAAGGTTTTTCGGTTGTCGCGACAAAAACAATAAAATACATTAGCATACCTCTACTCTAGTCATAATGGCCAATTTCTGAAAAGAAGGGAATAAAAAGGGAACAAAAGATCCTAAAATTGTGTGCTGAGCATTTCATTTTTGCTTATCCACGCCGGAAAATAATAGGTATTAGTTGGAAGTTGGAAGGGATCGCGATTCGCGACGCGACCAAAGAAAATCGTTCACCGAACGTATTTTGCCATTACGATGTACAGTATATACTGTATAGCGCACGTTTCTATGGCCGGTCGACAGCAGTACAGTAGCTGGTATACGTTGCAGCATCGCATGCATTTAATACACGTGCGTACGGGATACCAGTGCAATGCAGAGATCGGGAAAGATCGTGGACGTCCGAGGGAAGGATCGAGAAATGAGATCGCACGTGCGTCGCGTCGGTACCAAGCTGAAAGTAGCCGCATGTTTGGGCCCAAAATTCCGTTGAAAAACGGACCGGAAGTTCATTATGTACATCGGAAAAAGGCCTCCTTTGCCGCATACGTTCTAGGTTTGTCTGAATGTATGGCTGAATACGCGGCCTCCTCCGTTTTTGGGCCCAATACGCGGCTGGTTTTTGGGTGCCCAATACGCGGCTACCTTTAGCTAGGTGCGGACGGTGACGTCTTTTCTTTTCATCGAAACTATCTGGTTCTCCAACTTCCATGTACTGTACATGTGTCCACTGCAGCCGCTGTGCAGCGAATTCATAAATATTCATTATTTCTTGCAGTGATAACGCACGCATCGCCGATCGATGACGTCATGAATAAACAATGAGCAATCGCTTTTTTATGATTTTGTTTAGGAAATTACGGCTATAACACCCAATATCGGCACAAAAATTATTTTGTTGTTTATAATCTTAAATACGAAAGCCATTAAAATATGAAATTTTATTGAAATTAAGATTATCCATGAAAACTAATTTCACAAGTTCACAACTATGGCGGTTTGACATGCCCCATTCGTTTATTAACTAAAAAAAATCCAACATTGTGACTACAGATTTTTGACTAAATCGAGTCTCTGTCGCGACAATGTCGACAGTCGGCATAAAATTCTCGCGACATGTCGACAAGAATTTTTTCTCACGACAACAGCCTTAGTACCCAGGAGGACTGTTTTTTTTTATTTTACAGTTGAACATGTGCTGTACATCAATTGCAGTCCGATAAAAAAGAACTAAGTGCTTGAGTTTGACCATCTTAATTGAGTGATTGGATGAGGGGTCAAGAAATACACTGAAAAAAAATTGAACCAAAAAAAAGGAAAAAAAAGAAAAGAAGAAATAAAGGAAAATCTTTCATGCCATCGCTGTAGAGTGTAGACTACCGGTGACTTGTTGCAGGCGTGTCTTGTACAGCCATTCCGTTCCCTACATCATGCGCCGATATCCAGACCACTCGTTCGATTAACATATGCCTGGTTCACGAGACGAGAAAGGAAAGACCGAGTTTCAAATATTGAGAGTTGTTTTAGGTCGGGTTGGTTTGACTGGAGATTCAAGGGGAATAAGTCGGACCTGTCGAACATGTCAAAAATTGGGCCAAAAATCTAGTTTTTTTGACGGGGGCAAAAATGACTTCAACTGGTCTACCGAAAGTCTGATCCATGTCAAAGGGCTCTCAGATACCTGAGGAGTCATTTTCAGAGAAATCTGGGAAAAATGATTTTGGGTCAAAAAATGAAAATTCCGACAGGAGCGGACCTGTCGAACATGTCAAAAATTGGGCCAAAAATCTAGTTTTTTTAAGGGGGGCAAAAATGACTTCAACTGGTCTACCGAAAGTCCGATCCATGTCGAAGGGCACTCAGATACCGGAGGAGTCATTTTCAGAGAAATCTGGGAAAAAGGATTTTGGGTCAAAAATGAAAAATCTGACAGGCATGCCGGAGTGATTGTTCCGAGAGCTCTCAAGGGAATCGAGGGGGAACAAAAAAGAATCTGCCACACAAAAAAGGTCCAGAAACACATGAGGAACGGCAGTCCCATAGAACACAAAGAGCTGTTGATATGCAAATTTGCTCATGTCTGGATGGAAAAGGGGGCGTGATCCATGGAGACATACGACACGATGGGCATGTAATGGTCAAAAGCTTCTGACCGGCGCCCTCAACCCCGGCAAAGACATCGGAGTGAGCATATCTTGACGGTGCGACCACTGATTCAATCAACGTGATTTAAAACAACCAACCCTGTTTTGTTTTTTTACGTATATCATGTTTATCAGTTTATGTTGGCTTGAGTATAATGTATGAAACTTGCCTCTTATCAGCATAAACAAAAAACATTCCCACCTACCTACCCTATTTTCAGATGCCATGTAATAGGAAGCACAACTATTTAGGGGGCCTAGGTAGATTGCAGCATTTTCTCCTTACTTTAGGTACTGATAGGTACTGACTTGACTCACGGTTTTTTCAAATTTTATTTGTCCCCCGCTTTGCTGTCCTGCACCTCATCCACACCAGCCTGCATCATCAGCTCAGCGATATTCTTCTCCAGCTCGTCGATGCGCGTTCCCATGTCATCTAGTAATCACTCAAAGTCAAGGTCAACTTAAAACTGAGGAGTTGAACAATCCAGGAAGGGCACTGAAGACAAAATATATCCGTTGGACAACATAACTCTATCATGAAAAAGTGTGGAACTGGAAACTAGAAAGGTTCGGGGGGGGGGGGGGGTCCACCATGTTGGCAACTTTGCATCACATCTGAGCCAGACAAGACTTTAAGGTTTGCATGGTGGAAGTACTACAGCAAGTGGAAGGTTTGCGGTGACACCAAGTCGCACTGCTCTTTTAAGACGGAGTGTGGCTCTGAAAAGAGCTGGTAACTCTTTGAAGAGACACACTCCTTCTTGAAAGAGATACTAAGTGGAAGGTTTGCGGTGACACCATGTACAGGGATGTAACTGTAAGTGACCGACAAAGTCATTTCCTGAAGGCCAATAAATTGTGCGACTGTGAGTGAGCACGTACGCGACCGAGAGATACGATTGCAAGATTCACGGCAATGGTACAGGCACCACTTCATTTATTTAGGGTTTCAACAGATAAAATTTATCAGTTTGAGATCTACCAGTTTGACATTGAAAAAAAAAAAAAATCATGTCATTTCCAGAAATCCAGAAAAATAATCACGCCATTTGGCCTTAGGGTGGACGCCGGAAGGAAGAAGGAAAAGAGGTCGCCCCAAAACATGTAATTATAAACCCCACATGCACATACGTGCAGGCAGATATAAGAACTATGCGTGCAGGTACAGGGTTCACACACTTTCATTGAAGTTAAATTCAAGGACTTTCAAGGACCTTTCTCTAAAGAATTCCAGGACTTTTCCAGGACTTTTCAATGAATTTGGCACCAGGATGGGTACGAACCAGAACTTGCCGAGGACACATGATGCTCTGGTAAATTTTCATGTGATCAAATGCATGTTTAGGGTTTAATCAATGCAAAAGAATAGAATAAAATAATAAACAGAATCAACAATATACCATCATCTTTACACTTCTAAACAACACATTTTCTTTAGTTACATTAAAGATGCTGCATTGTTGATGATAACGGTGTTGTTGTGGTGGTGATGCTGCTGCTGATGATGATGGCGATTATTATGGGAAGAAAACAAACTCAAATTAATATAATTTGTTACAAAGTACTTACATGAATAAATCTCACTGGTATCAATCTGTCAGTTGCTAATTTGAGAACATTTCCAGTGACTAAATCCGAGAAAAAAAATGATGCAGATAATCTACAAATGAAAAGATGTTTTTCCCCCTCCAGAAGTCTTTTATCAGTCTTTTATGTGTTACAGCACAGTAGTTTATGAATTTTTGATGTCATTCAGGCGTTCATCAATGCTTTGCTCGATTTCTTCTAACTGTGACTTCTTTTCCTTGGCAGTACGTCTGAGACTGTTTGATTTTGATACGCAGGACAATTTCCCCTTGGATTCAGCCTCCTCTGCATACTTGTCAGCTGACGATAGAAGACACTTGATATCTGCTTCGAGACGTGCACGTTTTTCCTTTAAATCATTCAGCTCATCATTCAGTCCTTTTCGCTTTGATGCCTTTTTCTTCTTTTCCTTTTCTCTTCTCTGATCATCAAGATACGTTTGGTATCTTTGCCTGCCCGCCGATGCCGCCAACAGTATGGTTTTGTCTACATTAATCTTCTGTATGCCTCCAACATATTTGATATGGTCATAGATAGACCTCAGTGCAATCAAGGAGTGTCCTAGAAGGTTGTCTTCCTGAACCTCACTGTTGATAGAGAAGCCTCTTTCAATTGAGGCTTGTCCATGCGACAAGACAAGCACCATCTTTACAAGCTTTAACAAACTAGAGTACTTGGCATCCGAGTTCAGAAATGTACACAGAACTGAGTCTACTCTCTGTTTCCTTGAATCAAAGTCCCTCATTTCAGCATCAACTGATGCCTCATCACATGCATTACTGTACTCCCTCAAGATGTCATCACAAGAATCTTCAAGTCTGTTGGCATCACAAAGTGCTGAGAGCAATCTCTTTAAGCTTGCAACCGAGTTATCCTTGTCTGCTGCCATACGCTTTGGATCAAAGCAGCTCATATTTCGAACAACTGTGTACCTGAGTGGGCTCCTTTCAATGAGCTTCTTAGTCATTGCACTGAGGAACTTTTTGGCTTGGACACGAAATTCCATGACTCCTCTCTCACTGATTGTCTTTTTTGTCTTCAGCTGCCCAAGTTTCCTGTCTGTGTAGAAGCCAATGTTTATCTTTGACAAGGGAAGCTGGATGTCCTTATTGCTGATATCCACCTTCATCAACTTGTATGATGAAGTAACTGTTGCTTGGTCCAATTTCAAGAATCTCTGCATTAGACTTGCAAGCATCCTTGTCAGATCCTCTGCCAAAAAGGGCATCATAGGAGCATCTGTTTGATAGTCTAGAAGAAAGGGATTAACCACCTTAGCCACCGATATAAAGAAGGCTAGTCGTGCAGGGAACTCTGGAATTTTGGTACATTTCTGTACAGTCTCAAATGATTTGTTCTTTGGATAAGTTATCTTTTTCTCTTCAACTGCCTTCACATACTTGACTACATTGTCCCAGATGCTGACCGCCCGCTCAGCAACTGGAAGATTTTCGAGCCAACGAGTCTTACAGAAATGGAGTGGCATTGTATTATCTCCAGCAAACATCTCGTAGTCCTCTCTCCTGGCTGGGGAATCGGCAAACAAATAGTACAGTGATGACAAGAAGCTCTCCACTTCCCAATCAGCTGCTTTAGCACCTGTCAGAAAGGCACCATTCACTATATGGAGCCCACATGAACCAATGTTCAGAACATTTTGGTTCAGATCTGCTTTGTATTCCTGTGTAAATTCTTCAAACATTTTCCAGTTGACGTTTGGACCATCCATGGAGATCTGTAGCAGCTTGGATAAACTAACTGTGCTTAGTACTTTATTCAATTCTTCTTTGAGATGAACAGCAGTTCCATGTCCAATGAAGACGGATGTCAGGTAGCGAGTATGAACTTCATTGTGCTGCCATGTTCTTATGAGAAAATCCATCTGCTTTTTCTGCAGTTTTTGATTGAGACTCTCATCAAACAAAATTGAGTAATGGGAACATGTCCTGATGTTGTCATATAGCAGGTTCTGTACATATGGCCCCAAGCCAAAGACGGTCATGTATCGGCATTTTGTCTCTGACAGTTGGAAACCTTTAGCTATTGCAGAATCTGGAAACATTCTTTGGAAAAGTTCACTGTTTTGCTGGCATGACCGAAATGACAAATGGTCCTCAACCACTTTAAGGCACCATAGCACTTCGGCTTTCAATGTATCCTCTCTCGTGGCAACAGGTATTGGAGTAGTGACCTTGGAGGTGGAGGGAGCGCAAGATGTCGCATCTGCAGATGTGGTTGGAACTGGCTGAAGGCTATCAGTTTTGGGCTTGAAGAAATTGCTGACTGTCAGCGTTGTTGATCCTAGGAAAAAGGGAAAAAAGTTTAGGAAAGTTAATTGTTTAGCACTAAAAATGGCAACAGATTGAATACACTGCTACATCAAAAACTCCATCCATTTTTAATTATGCTCTTGCAAATTATCCAAGAGTATGACAGATTAATCACTGATGTTTAGGAAAAGTAAGTTTTAATTGATAAAATTTAACACTAACACATTTTTTATGGATGGGACTAGCCTTCCCATTGAGTGCACTGCATCCCTAGTGCTTCACCTTTTGAAATCATAAGTAAATATTTTGGAATAAATCTCGGCTTATGTAAGGATAAAGGCATAGTACTGATATAATCCCCAACACACCATAATTAGCGTTATTCCCTCGAAATTGAAGCCTCCATTAAATTCAAAGATACTTGCAGAAATTTTTGAAGATTTGTTGTAACAACAAGTTTTCATCCGAAATAAGTGAGATTTTAATGTTTAAATGTGATCTTCGAAGTACCAAAGTTAAGTGTTTTGTGCAATCATGGGTGATCTTGCAATCATAAATCTTATGTGGCCAAACAAGAAACATCTTTTCACAATTTTCAAAACATTCAGGCCTACTATAACTATCAATTAGTAATTTTACATTACTATAATCGGTAAGGCATCGTTACCAAAATTGATTGCTCTTTACAAAACAATTTCAGCAAAAAGAAAATATAAACAAAATTGATCCCCTTTGACAATTCTGTAGAAAAACAAGAGTCAGAGTAAATGACAGAAAACGAAAACTTACTGTGCTTTTTCTTGTGTTTTTCAGATTTCATGTGACTCTTCAAAGCTGCCTCTCCCATACTGCTAACGCTGAAATCGGTCGAACACACGCTGCATCTGGCGACTGAAACATTCTTGGTTTTCAAAATCCATTCTTTATAATCTTGGTGTTGTAGCCACGCATCACGAAAATGGCAATTTCCAGGCATTTTGTTTTTGAAGACAGTGTCAGTGCTTGTAAATTTTGACAATACACCAAAATATAGTCAACCAAACGAACTCCAACTTTTTAAAAGGATTCCAAGTTGAACGAGAAAACTTCCCTTCGCGCACGTGAACATTTACAATATGCCATGAAATGTACACAAGTCACACACACATTGCATTACACAGCGCACAAATCACAGAACGAGAATTGGCAAACTGCCCAATCGCACACAAAATTTGCTACAGTGTAGTGCGTCGTGGTCGTAACCGGGTAACTGTCGATCGACCGGTTTAACCGGTTACATTTTTTTCGGTTCGTAAAACTTCTTACACTTCTTTTTGATGCGCGAACCATGAATGGAAATAATTCCCTTAGAATAATTAAACAAATAAAAACTCTTCCGACTGAAAGGCAAACCTTTTCTCTGAGTGCGGCTGCCGCCCGCAGTACAAAACAAATCTTTGGGTTAATGTCACTACGCCAGTTATCCTACTGCTAAAGTACAAAAAATACTTCTGTATTTATTGGATTCGAGTCCATATGGGCGAATTTTTTTCTTGAGAATGGTTCCGAATTCAGGGGAAAACATTTTTTTCGGGGGTTCATTATCATTTTTTTTTTAAACAAAAAGTTTGGACGCTACATTTTTGATTTCAGAGGCTCCTATTGGCATAAGTCGGCATGTTTTTCTCGGTCCCACAAAACCGCGAAATCCTATAATATAGGATGTGTAAGCCGGCAATAAAAAGATCGTACTTCGGTTCGGTACAGGTTGCCTTTGATGCGGTTGTAAGTTTTTTTTCGGTATTACTCACGGTCGAGATCCGTCAGCCAATCGAAAAAATTCTTTCGGCAACGTTTATTAATATTAGCCAATCAGAAACACTCTTATGCGCTACTACAGTTGTCGGCAGCGTTGTCAGCCAATCAGAAACATTCTTACGCGCTATGTCGGCAACATGTCTGTGCGTTGTCGGCAAAATGACAACTTACAGCACAAGTCCGCATTCGCACAATATTGTCATTATTTCTCGAGTCCCGATTAGCCGGAGCCATTAAATCTGCTTATCGCTCGGCAATCATTTCAAGGGCGGTTATCAGTTTTTGTGTCGCCCAGGTAAGCATGGTTTGGGACGTTTTGGGGTCTTTTAATCGTTTCCGGGGCGAATTTACCCGCCAACCCCGTGTATTTTTTCCCTGGTTCCGATTGGTCTTCATGACGTACGGTCGGTGGGGGTGGGGAGCGCATGAGTTTGCCTCCCTCGCTATGTTGGCCGAAAAAAAAGACTCGCTTGGGGTACTGATATCCTGACCTATACAGTCCCCATTATATGTGAACATTTCATTTGCCGATTTTATTATTATTATTTTATTTATTTTTTACTGCTTTTCAATAACTCAATAAAAAAAATAGGGTCACGACTTCAAATTTGGGTCGGTCGGGAAACCGGAAAAAGAAGATTGGGGTTTTTTTTGTCCTAGGGAGGAAGTGGGTAAATCCTGCCTCCCGTTTTACCATGGAGGAATGAGTACTCATGGTTTTACCCAGGGTTGTTTCGTCTCTAGTCGACCTGCCTGGCACGGAATTTTCCAGTATCGATTCCTCACGCGCACCGCCACAACCGTTGTAAAGTCTCACACATGTAGAGAGGATCCCAGCCTGTCGAGGCTTTCCGCGAGAGCACGTGTGTGCAATGTATGCTGTTGCAACGGCCACTCACACACGTAACGCACGCCATACAGCGCATGCTCTGGTTGGCCTTGTCACCCTGTACTGCATGGGTTCTACGCATAAACATTGCCTTCGACTGGCAATGGATTCAATACATGCACCAGTGTCTGCGTTGTGTGGTCAGGCAAATTTTACGAATGGAAGAAAATACGGGAAGAAAATTGTTGAAATATCTTCAGTTATAAAATTGTGTAGTGAGAAAATACTCTTGTTTAATGTTCATAATTTGGATATTCAAGGACTTTCCATGACTTTTACATGAAAAGAACAATTTTCAAGGACTTTCAAGGCCTTGAAAGCAATGAAGTAAAATTCAATGACTTTCAAGGTTTTCAAGGACCCGTACGAACCCTGAGGTACCACAAGAAACATGGCGAATTCTCTGGCTGTAAGCAAATAATTGGCTTGTTTTGAAGCACTATCCCTGTCAATGTCATCCTGCATTATCTGAATGGGAAAAGGCGACATATACATTCCTGTCTTTAGAAGCTCTTGCACGGTGAGATCGCTTGAACAGTTGCAGTTACGGCTGCCGTAAGCCACTGCATTGAAGGAAACAGTGTGGGCTGGAGCTCCTGGAATGCGGTGTGCCGTGCATCCTCAGACCGACCCCTGTGGAAGGCTGATGTCCTAGCCTTAGTACCTCAGACTGGCACTGAGATATTCAGTCAGTTAGTTAGCTATATGTAGGTGTCCATGCAGAAACATACTTAGTAGTACTGTAGTAGAATTGTTCTAATGTGCTTTAAAAAAAAATGAAGGAAAGGAACATGGGACTGGGAGTAAGTTCTGTCCATTCAAAGGATATTTCTTGAGATGATCCTGTCCGACATGTTCTGGAAGTTGTCCTGCATCTGTTGCAGCAGCTGCTGGACCTAAGGTAGTAAGGGGGCAGGGAATTGCATCATGAGCACAAATTCATAATATAATAATTAATATTGAGAAGAATCGGATCATAATATTCTTGTATGTTGTAGTTACTAGTTGTACATGTAATGTATCTGTTTTGTCCTTGTCACTCTGCCTTTGAGAAAGGTCCTGCTAGGATCGAAACATCAGGCCCACTTCAGTACACAACCATGGATACAACACGTGCGCTGTACATGGCAGAGGCGTTGACGGGACATTAAGTTAACAGACAGTATTTGGGTGAGTTTCTGCCCGTTTTTCAGAAAAGTATTTTACCCACGATGTTTAGAGTTATCTGATCACATTCAGTAATCAGTATACATTTGGGATCAAGTCCATGTCCTTAGATTGTGTGTGGCGATTTTCAAAAGGGTGGAAAAAGGGGGAGATCGGGACAGTGGTGTTTTCAAAATGGTAAAAACAAGAACCTCGCTATAATCTTGTACATATCTTCCCGTAACCCTCAGGTCTCCGACCTTCGGGAGGATGAGGGTTACGGTTACCGCAACTACACTTGGACCCTAAAGTAAAGTCACCCGAATCTCAAAATTTCAAAATTCTATAAAAAAAGGGTGACCTGTCGGGTGCAAGTTACTCGGACTAGCACTCAGTATGCAGGGCAATTTCAATTTGCAAAATGTTTTTCACTTTAACTTTTTACTCATTTTGTTTCAGGCACTGAACAAATATTCTAGAGGAACACAAACTAACAGCAATTTGCGAGCCTAAAAATGTTTTGACGGAAAGATATTTCCTTGAATGAATAAGAATATACACTTCCTTCAATTTCAATGATCCGTCGTATTCGTAACAACAACTGTCGAACTGAACAAGTTCGATCCCATTCGAGTAACTTGGACCTAACCGGCTTCGTTTTTACAGCGGTTATGTCTGCCGTGATAACTTACGAATTGCGTGAGATCCTGGACATTCTTCGGGTCGGTCTGTCCGCTTCCAGTTTCAGTCTTCATGTCGCTCATTATTCGAGGAGGTTTCTTCGACGGAACTATTTCAAATTTGCGGCGACCTTTTCCGTTGACGTTCGAGCAATGAAAACAAGTTGACACCAACAACGCTCTTCCCCACGCATGCGTACACAATTTTCAAGGTCAGAGGGGTCAATGTACGGTAGCTCTTGAATAATACAGTGCCATATCTTTTTGGGGGGAAAAGTCAAGTTGGGGGGCTGTGGGCCATTTTTCAAAAATATTATATTTCAATGAGCGACCCGTTCTACTGTCGTTCTGAAGTATTGCCAATCTT
The DNA here is from genome assembly GCA_949987565.1 of Luidia sarsii. Classification (NCBI taxonomy): domain Eukaryota; kingdom Metazoa; phylum Echinodermata; class Asteroidea; order Paxillosida; family Luidiidae; genus Luidia; species Luidia sarsii. The sequence continues at coordinate 7,066,252 of OX465110.1, forward strand.
CCTAATCTTCAATGGAAAGTGCGGTTCAAACATCAAAGCCTTCCTGTGACATTTCAACGGGACACAGAAATGAAACTATTGAAAGTCGAAGTCGTAAAGGGCCTTGGACATACTTGGCCAATAGCGGGCGCCAGACTGAAACGCCATTATACTCACTAAATCGAGATCCCATTGAACACTGTACAAAAATACTCAATTTCAAAGCCAATTATCCCCCACCCAAAAGTTTTTTCAGTTCTTGTAGCTAAACTGAAAATTTTAGTTTGGACCTTCATCTCTCAGATTCTTTTCAATTTTCGTGCACTAAGCAGATTAGATTCTTTGCTAATTACCCCCAGAAAAAAACACCCCAGAATGTGTATCCGTCCAAGCCGAATTTCTGCAAGGACCCATCCATTTCTGCAGCCAAATAGGGCCACATTTAAAGCCAGATATGGTCCGAATTGCATACCAAATTGAAAAGTGAACCCCCAGGTTGTCTTAAGCTTAACTTATTCTACAATGTATAAGTTAATTAGCCTTCAAAGACCCCTTTATAAAAACAAACGCGGGTCCACACTATGATAATCAGCTCGTCGGAGCTATTAGTATTAGTAGAACCGGCAGAGATACAACGATACAAATAAACAGTTTATAAAAAAATATTAATTTATGCAGCCCTATGGTTGAGATCCGGAAAAGGGTATTAACCTTCAAACTATACCGACAAAAACGGAAACAATTAATACACGTATATGTATAAGAACTAATTCGAGTTCGCATTTTTATTGCAGTTCACAAAAACCTCACCTGTATATATATAATCAATAATTATCTACACAATCCGACAGCTTGGATTACAACAGAAAAATCAGAATAATCGCATTAAGTCCAGCAGTGCGTTTTAAATATTAAGAAGCCGCTGAAATTTGTGTTTGCTAGTGTCGCTAATCTTCCCTTTCATTTTTGGGAAAAATTTAAAAAAAATAATAACATCTAGGCCTACTCTGATGTACATGCCACAGTTGAGGATTAACATGTGCGACATTCTGTAACATTATTAAAGAAACAATTTCCATTTCTAAATACAGCATTACATTATTTCTTTAGCTGCATTAAAATTTAGTGTGAAAACTCAAATGAAAATTCCCTGATTAGAAAATAAATTTGACAATGGCGTGTCTAAAGTGGCATTGCGCCATGTGCACTGCAAGTCTGCGTAATGAACAATGTACACATGTACAATCAAAATTACATGTACAGTACCTCCAACTTCTATATTTTAAGCAGGCCCAAAAATCACCCCCTTCTCAATAAATGGTGCATGTTAGTTTGATAACGTTTTTTATTCAAAATAATGCATACCTATTTTCATATACACACTGTTTTCACAGTGTTTCCATTAAATGGGAACCAGTGTGTATATGAATACATTTTATTCAAACAATCCACAATATTTTCAAGCTGAATAAATAAAATTTATATTTCAAAGAATACAAATCATTTCTTTTCACTTTTTTTTTTTAAATCATCACTATTTCGTGGTGGTTGGCGTACCAAGTTGTCAATCATGCACATGCAATAATTCAAATCCACAGCTACTTGGTTCTAATTTTCACAAGACAACTTCCAAATCCAGCTTGTTTGGGGGGAGGTAAAACAGGAGTTTATTCTTCCAAAATCTGACCTCTTTTTGCGGGCGTGAAAAAAAAAATCACCCCAAAACGCGTTTCGCAAAATTAAATGAATACGCCGATTCACAATAGTGCGCCCTGAAGTGTTTGCAATGCGTTGACCAATCACAATGCACGGAATCTGTCCACCCCATTGATCTCCGTAATCAATTATTATGGGGTTGACAGATCTCACGCATTGTGATTGGCCAACACTTTGCAAACTCTTGAGGGCGCTCTAATGTGAATTGCCCGCACAATAATGGTAACGATAGACTGTGTGCTTTGTTTGAAGCGTGTTTCATTGCAGGCGGCAATCTCTGCGCTTTTTGCATTCGTTTTCAGTGGTCAAATAACGCAACTGAAAAAAGGGCGGCCAGGTTCATAATCGTGGATTTCTTCCGATCAGAGGTACTCTCTCAACTCAAAGAGATTTGATCTCAAAGGTCTCCCCATTCACACCAGGCTGGAGAGAGGTGGCTTACAGCATTCAGACAACGCACAACTCCCATGACTGGACATACATGTAGGCCTAAAGGCCCTATACAACATTGCTAAAGATCAAAAGATTGCCACAGTTTGTGTGTTAAACCATATAAAAAACATTCCTAAAAAGTAATCCTGCGAAGGTTTTATATAGCTCAGATGGTAATCTGAGAATGTAGAAAAGGGGGAAAAACGTCACAGTTAACACACCGGCCTGTAGTGTAAGCAATGGTGTATTACACGCGAGTACTAAACTATTTGTCAATGTTTGAGTGAAGATTTCTCGAAAAGTACAGCATCCCAGACCGTAAGATTTCAACATGAGGATTCTATCATGACCATCTACAAACTGTGAATTAGAAGGAAATCTGTGGACATCGATGTTTCCCGATCTTTCCAATGTTGTATTGGGACTTTAATGCTATAGTGTGTGTTCTGGTAATAATTGGGTAATAACTAGTCCAGGTAACTTGGACCCTTACAATCGCCCTTTTTAAAAAAAAATTGGAGGTCGGGCGACAGTAGGGTCCAAGTTTCTCAGTAAGGAAACGTGGGAACAACAATGTGTTTGACTCAATGACTACCCCAGACCGAAACCCCCAGATTTTACCCCCAAAACACCCGTAAAACCGTCCCACGCACCCATCTCTGGATTAAGTGAGAATCACCAACTTAAATACTGGTCATTTGTTTTACTCACGTTTGGGGAAAAAGGAGAAATTTCCCTGAGGTGATCGAGAAGATTCTCTCCTGTCTGTGTGCGCAGTGGGTCTGTGTGAGTGTGTGCACGCACACACGCGTTGACCCTATGGTCGCGCAAAACGTCATCGATTTGCGTGTATACCGTTTCAATTTGAAATCAAAGATGGCCGCCGGCTTTTTGGCTCGTCGGACGGAAGAGAATCTTCTCGATCACCTGAGGGGATATTTCTCCTTTTTCCCCAAACGTGAGTAAAACAAATGACCAGTATTTAAATTGGTGATTCTCACTTAATCCAAAGATGGGTGCGTGGGACGGTTTCACGGGTGTTTTGGGGGTAAAATCTGGGGGTTTCGGTCTGGGGTAGTCATGGAGTCGAACACATCGTTGTCTCCACATTTCCTTACTGAGAAACTTGGACCCTACTATCGCCCGAACTCCACAAATTTTCTTTTAAAGGGCGATTTTAAGGGTCCAAGTTACTCGGACTAGGTAATAACGTGAGCAATAACTGGGCAAAGTTCACTGCATCATAACTGCAGTGTAAGGAAGGCAGAACCCTGGCTAATATATACGTCTCCATTTCTGACTTAAGGTCTGTGCTCATCAGCCTTTTTCTTTTCATTGCTTGTTTGTAATATGCCATTGTCTAAACTCGCTCATCAACTGGGGAACAATTAATACCTGTGAAATACATCAATATCAAACAGTAATGATTATGTTATGATGATGATTATACCAAAGTCAAACCTGGCACAATCGGATGTCTGTGTGGCTTTTGTCATGCTACATAATGTTTTGTGATAGGCTGAAAAGAGGGTTTTTAAATTTTAAATACTTGAATGATAATGGTGCACAGATTAGGAGGGCCCACGTGCATAGCAACACCACAAGTGCTCTGAATTTAAATGTCCCGGCATGAAGTGGTTGTTAAAGGTCTACATAAATAGGTTTTGAAAAAGAGCTAAAAACTCTCCTTAGGTAATGTTCACAATATAATCAATAAAGGATTTATTTTTTTAAATGTTGTTAGCGCCTAATTTCGCCCCTCCCCCAAAAAAATTCCCCCTGTGAGCATGTCACGTCACATACAGACCAAAAGCAGCCGAGCAAGGGGGATCGAAATGTTGAGATGATAAAGTGCGCTACTGCGCATGTGACAGTGTGGTATGTACGGCTGATGGACAATAGAGACAGTGCAGGGCCAGTGCAAAGCACTAAATTAATCATTTTTGATAGACAATTTGGGTTTTATAACAATACCAATTTATTTAACCCCAAGTTAATGTTGATTTCTGCATACCTTTAAGCGGCTTGCTCGAGATGAATTTAAGTCAAACAAATGACAGAAAAACTTACCGTGAGGCAGGAACCATTGAACAATTTTGGAAAAAATGGCAAGGAAAATTTTGAGATGATTTTCAGTCATCGATTTCTCGCACGAAGCGCGAGTGAGAGAGAGACGCTCAAAGAGTCGCTCGCTGCATGTCCCTCCTACAGAAGCGAGCGTGCGGTGCTTATCTGTAACCCATCTGGTTTCCGTGGTTACAAAAAAGTTGGAAACTCACCGCAGCTCAGTGCTGAACAAAATGGAAGGACAATTTTTGCAGCTACCGACCTGCACCCAGATGTCAAAGATCTAACTAGAGCGATGGAAAAAGTGGGCGCTGGACAACAACCAATTGGGAATGGGATTTCTGTATAAGCCGCGACTAAAAAGATCGGCATTCAGGAATTGAGGAAACAACCCCTAGGTCTTCTTACGTGGTTGTGGTGAACTGGGGACGCTGGGTTGACACACTCATCCCGGATCAGAGTGTCGCTTCTCTCAGCTCCCAAATCAGCCCAAAGATCCTGTCGCTAAACCCGGAGAGAATTCGTCCTCCGATCCAGAGTCAGCATCCGTCCGTTCGAGCGCTCAGCGACCGACCTCCGCTTTTTTCTTCACCTCGGTACCCCCTTGTCTCCGCCGCTTTTCTCTCGCTGATACGGGGAGACCCTGCTGCGAAAAAACAAAACAAGAACGAAGAAGGCAAGAGCCAACTGCATATCCGCTGCACGACCTGGACCGTCTCGGTGGTCGAGTACTTATCCGACATCCGCACCAGGCATGCCAGGGAAGGCAGGAGTCGCAGGGGGTCTTCCAAGCTAGTGCTGCGTTCTTCTCGGCTGGGCGACTCGGTGCAGTGCAGGGGGAAGCGTGTGCGGCACCGGCAAAGGCAAAACCTTTCCCTCGCCGGAGAATTCCTCCTCCCCCGTTCTTCTATACGTAGGTCATGTTGCGCTTGTCCATGTCGGCGTACATGCAGATGTAGGCGTCGCCCAGAAGCCTCTCCATTAGGCCCGTCAGCTGCTTCCTCTCCACTCGCTGCTCTATGTGCTCCTTGGTCACCCAGCTCTTGAAGTCCTTCAGGTGGGTCACCTGCGGGATGTTGTAGCCTTGCTGGTCGCCTGCGCAGACGGAGACGGAAAGAGAGAGCGAGAGAGCGAAAGATTGAGACGGAGTGGAGTCAAAACGAGAATTCACACAACACCAAGGGAGTAGATACCCCTGTGGGCCATCCCTTCAATCTCCCTTATCATTCCATTCTTGACATGTCTGTACAGGGCAGAGAGTCTCTCGGCCATCGGAAAGATGATGTCTGCCTCAGCAGGGAGAAACTGTGGATTAAGCGTCTCCGCACTACACAACCTCATGGCCTTAACATTTAGGAAGGGAATGACTCATCCTCACCTCATTAACACCTCTTTTTCTTTCATCTTCCCTGTGGCTTTCCCCTTTGATCTCCCACCTCCCTCCCATCCCTTTGATTTTCCTTACCCTTTTGTTTGTTTTCCTTTTGATCTCCCCTCCCTTTGTTTACATCTGCATCCCACTCCCTTCCCTTGTCTCAGGGCTTTCCTTCCCTGACTATCTGACTACGTCTTTGTCACTTTGCCTTCTAGGATCGAAATGTCAGCCCTCTAACTTTTGAGAATTCACTAATTTACCGGTACTTACTAACTTTCGCCTGTGATAATTTATCAACAAATCTTGGGACGTACCGGTAGGCCACCAACAACATTCATCCAACCAGGCTAACCCTCTCAAGAGTTGTAACCGAGTAAATTTTTTCCAAGTCAAGTCAATTCCCAAGTCAAATTTTAGCACGTCACGTCTAAAGTCATTTTTTTCCCAAGTTACCGTATATCAAGTCATTTTGGGTCATTTTTTTGTCAAGTCAAGTCAAGTCTTGAGTCTGAAAAAATAGTTACTCGAGTCCAACGCTTGAATTGCTTCTGATATTATATAACGGGTGAGAGAAAAAATAACGACCGAAGCCTATAAAAAGCCCGAGCCAAAGCCTTCAATTTCGCAAACGGAGCCCGTGGAGGGGGGCATTGTTATCGTCTCACCTTGCCGGTCGGCCATGCTGTCGAAGAAGACCCACTCCGAGTCCGCATCCCGGCCTGCCTTGACGAAGGCCACATAGTGGCTGGTGCGGATGCAGACCACGGCGGAGAGGTCCATGAGGCGGGGGGCCAGCAGGGCCTGCCGGTGCTGGTCCACCTCCTCCGGCGTGAGCCCGTCCGTGACTTGCTTGGAGGCGAACTCCTTCAGGAAGGCGTCGGTCAGTAAGAGGTCCTGCCGCTGGTGGTGGGCCCGCTTGTCCTGTATGTGCATCTGCCAGAGAGGGTGGGAGAGGGCGAGAGAGGGCGAGAGAGAGTGAGTGTATGAGGAGTTCCAGGAAGTGGACCAAAACGAAAAGGTTAATGAGAAATCTGCCCCGATGGACAAATTTAGATTTGTACTGCCCATCCCCATCCAACCCCCATCCCCAATCTAACCCCCATCCCAAATCTAACCCCCATCCTCAATCCCACCCCACCCCATCCATCCCCATCCCCAAATCTAACACCCATCCCCATCTAACCCCCATCCCAAATCTAACCCCCAATACCCATCCCCATACAACCCCCATCCCCCATCCAACCCCATCCCCATCCCACCCACATCCTCATTCCCATCCAACCCCCATCCCCAATCTAACCCCCCATACCCATCCCCATCCCACCTCATCCCTATTCCAACCCCATCCCATCCCCCACCCCCATCCCCATTCCTAATCCCACCCTTATCCCCATCCCACCTCATGCCCATCCCATCCCATCTCCATCCCCATTCCCATCCCCATGTCGGAGTGCTTGCTCTCACCCTATGGAAGCACTCATCACAATAGCTGTGCGTGCCAGCATCCAGAATGTGCTCCTTGGTGCATGTGGGACACTCCTTGTCAGCCAGACTGCCGCACACCACACACTGTCTAGGATCTAGCAAAGCAAAAAAATGGACCCAGTCAATGCACGGGGTTCCCTGGTCCAACCGAAATATCTGAGAAAGGCAGTGCTGAAATGGTGCTGTACACAAAGGTGCCCTGATAAGATAAGATTCAGGCATTAATGTATAAGCCACACCATCGTGCAGTTGTATAAGCTGCACCATCGTATAAGCCGCACCATCGTATGTGACTTTTTTTTCTTCGGCAGTTAATGGTTGAATTGATTCCGACTGGCGCCGCCACCCCAGAAAAAAGACTACTTAACCATTTTGGAAGGCCACCATCTGGGCTGGATAGCTCAGATGGTAAGAGCGCTGGTATGCTTTTTTGCATACCAGCGTTCTTGAGACACAGTTTGCAATGGGTCGGGGTTGCAACAATTCCTTGCGGGAAAAAGCTGGAGTTTTCCGAGAGAAGGCAACCTGAAGATACGGTATTTGCTTATCAAGCATATTCTCGGACATAAGTTTGTTACCATTGACCCACAATACCCCGCAAAGGGGCAAGAAGTATGAAGTCGAGGTTTGCAAAGAGGTTTTCCCAATTCAGTGACGCTGCCTCTCTGGTGACCCGTGGAAGAAAAAAAGGACCACTTTAGGACCACTTGCCGTGTTCATTGCTACATTCCATTGGGGGATATTCTGCTTAATCACAAGGCCAGAGGTCTCGGCTTCAAATCCCAGTCCGGTCAAAGTTTTCTTCAAATTGCGCACAGAGAATCCGCAATGTCTTTTACTCACAGTTCTCTATGATGTTGGTGATGTCAATCTGCATGGAAGGCACGATGCGACTGTACATCTTGTAGTCTTTGCCAAATCGAGGCATCTGAACTATCAGGCATGTTGGCGCCTGCAACCGGCCAGAAAAACAAGCAAGCAAACAAACTATTTCAATAGACCAATTGATATTTCAATAGACCTATTGCACGACCACTGTTTACATGCCATTACGTGACTTATGGTGGGTGTTTTCTCATCTCATTTGGCACAGAGCAGGGGAGGAAATGTACAAAGAAGAATGTGGTCAATATGACAGTCCTCTTTGCTCATTTCCACTCGAGATGAAAGAGTACCCGCTTTAAGTCACGTGATGGCATGTCAACAATTGTCGCGCAATCTATAAGACTATAGACTCAAGGATATGCATGGTGGTGGTACTAATAAAGAGTAAAGGTCTGCCATGACACCATGTATAAGAATCTCTGTTTTTGTGAGTGAGTGTGGCTCTGAAAGCCAGCAAACCTTCAAATTCAGAAACAAACCACGACCGGGGTTTTCAGGTTTTGTCAGACGAAGACGAAGCCTGAGCCCGAGCCAAAGACTCTTTTCAGCCTACCACAGAACACGACAAAGCATGACAAAAGCCACACAGCCATCCGATTGTGCCAGGTTTGACTCGCTTGCACACACAGTGTCCTTGTATTGAATTATTTCACAGGCTTTTATTGTTCCCGAATTTTCAGCGAGTCGTGAAAATGGCACACTATTGTTCAAAGAAAACCCTTGAGGAGGTCGTCACGGGGACCGAGAAGCAGCCCATTGCAGAGTGGCTTCAGGAAGGCGGGATTGTCATTAAGTGTATGTACTTCTTGTCCCGTCTGTCCCATCTGTCCCCTTGTTGTCTGTCTGTCCCCTAGGTCAGGGAACAAAAGCTCTTGCTTCACCCTATGCCTAAATGTTGCCAACCTGTACTAAATTATTGATTATGTTTCTGCATTGTTAATCTTATATTATCTTTTACTGCATTATTGTATTGTATTGTATTAATTCACAGTGCACTTTGTAAACAAGTTGCAGCATTGAATTAAATGTCCAAGTAATAATAACAATAATCATTTAAAAAAATCAAAGCCGGCTTCACTCACATCGACCAGCTTGAGGTTGTGCTCCTGGAACGACTGCAGTAGGAGCTGCTCTACTGTGGGGAGTTCGCAGGCTTCGTTCTTGTCCAGGAAGATCTGATAGATGTTGGACAGGTCCACCTCCTGGCTGTCCCCGTGCCTGCAAAGGAGTACGCATGGGGGTTTAGCGGGGCACCAGTGAGCCAAGGTCACGGCTGGCGAACTTCTTCATCTCGAGTCCTTTCTCTCAGTATAAACTCGACCTTAATAGGTGATACTGGACGCAGGCGACCCCATTAGGCGTGAGTGTAGTAAGGTCAGCCTGGGTGTACAGGGATTGGGCAAAAGTGGGCACACCAGGAGATGACTCGTGGTCTCCTCCTCTCCACATTCACACACTGGTTGACCTTCAGTGTTGAAACCACATTTGTGACCCGGCACAGCATAATGAAGAATAACCCCACTTTTGAGATTTTGAGGTTTTCTAATGAAGTGAAAGAGTATACCATTAGCTTTCAAATGATATAAAAATATAATATCCTCTAATACTTAAAATTTCCGAAAAAAAAAAAAAAAAAAAAAGACTTGTAATCGAATTGCGAAGATACTTTAACTTCAGGCGTTGTTTACTCCAAAAGTGTTTTGGTGGGATATTCCTCATGTCGTTGTGCCGGGTCACATTTGGCCATTTACCAGTAGGGCTTTGCACCGGCCGACTCCAGCACGCAGAGGATTGAGACACAGCAGGCGACGATAACAGAGGAGTTTCAATGCAAATGGTTACAGTGATGTGGATAGGCTAGATAGTTAAACAGCCGCACAGGCACAACTGAACGCATCTATACGCGCGCCGAGGGCCAAAAGAGGGCGCCAGATGCCGGCCATCGATTCAAATACAAAGTCACAGCAAGCGACGATAACAGAGGAGTTTCAATGCAAATGGTTACAGTGATGTGGATAGGCTAGATAGTTAAACGGCCGCACAGGCACAACTGAACGCATCTATACGCGCGCCGAGGGCCAAAAGAGGGCGCCAGATGCCGGCCATCGATTCAAATACAAAGTCACAGCAAGCGACGATAACAGAGGAGTTTCTATGCAAATGGTTACAGCAATGAGGATAGGCTAGATAGTTATAAGACGGCTAAACAAAGGCATAACTGAGTGCATCCGTGCGCGCATCCGAGGGCCAGAGGAGGGCGCCAGACCGGCGCGCTCACCTGATTCTGAGCAGGGGCGGGGACTTGAAGACCTCGCTGAGGAGGGTGTGCAGGAACTCCTCGGGGTCCTTCTCCTCGTTCATCAGGCCCTTGGTGGTGCCCAAGTTGTCCAGGTGTTCCCGGAGCTGGAGGATGCGGTCTGCCCGCACGAAGCCATTCCTGGACAGACGGGCAGAAGAAAAAAAAAATGAAAAAATGAAAAAAAAAAAAAAAAACGGCGGTGAGAAGATTGTCAGCCTTGCCGCCGATGCAACTACAGTCCGTTCAATCTGAGGTTAATTCAAATTTTTTCATCCAAATTGAAGTTAATACAAAAAACTGTTGCTGAATAAAACGACCTGCAATACATTAATCTCAAAAGTTAGAGAGGGCCTGACATTTCAATCCTAGCGGGACCTTTCTCAAAGGCATAGTGACAGGACATACACAGACATGACTGTCTGTGTATGTCCTTGTCACTATGCCTTTGAGAAAGGTCCTGCTAGGATCGAAACATCAGGCCCTCTAACGTTTGAGATCAATTCAATTGGAATTCGGCCAAGGGCCTCATTAGGGTCGTTTCCACTGTCAAGGATTTCACCATTTGAACACCGATTCAAAGACCGGGTTTTTTTTCTCTGCTCGCGTTCACACAGGCCAAAAAGATTGTGACGCAAACAAATCGAGAGCCGATTGTGGTTGGCAGTCGTGGTCAAATGGTGGGTGTCTCCTTGAGGGTTGCCCATGCAGGGAGACATATAAAGTTGAGAAACAAAGGACAACACTGTGGGATTAAAACGAAAATTCAGAGGAGCATTCTCACACACATCGGGGGTCAGGGTGTCGGGGATGTCAGGGGGGTATGGGGGGTCAGGGGGTCGGGGGTCAGGGGACCCGGGGATTTGTCGGCTGGTCAGGGGGGTCGGGGGTTCGTCGGGGGGTCGGAGGTTTGTCAGGGGGTTGGGGATCAGGGGGGGGGTCGGGGTTTGTCGGGGGGTCGGAGGTTTGTCAAGGGGTTGGGGATCAGGGGAGGTCGGGGGTTTGTCAGGGGATCGGAGGTTTGTCAGGGGGTTGGGGATCAGGGGAGGTTGGGGGTTTGTCAGGGGGTCAGAGGTTTGTCAGGGGGTTGGGGATCAGGGGGGGTCGGGGTTTGTCGGGGGGTCGGAGGTTTGTCAAGGGGTTGGGGATCAGGGGAGGTCGGGGGTTTGTCAGGGGGTCGGAGGTTTGTCAAGGGGTTGGGGATCAGGGGAGGTTGGGGGTTTGTCGGGGGGTCGGAGGTTTGTCAGGGGGTTGGGGATCAGGGGAGGTTGGGGGTTTGTCAGGGGGTCGGAGGTTTGTCAAGGGGTTGGGGATCAGGGGAGGTCGGGGGTTTGTCAGGGGGTCGGAGGTTTGTCAGGGGGTTGGGGATCAGGGGAGGTTGGGGGTTTGTCAGGGGGTTGGGGATCAGGGGGGGTCGGGGTTTGTCGGGGGGTCGGAGGTTTGTCAAGGGGTTGGGGATCAGGGGAGGTCGGGGGTTTGTCAGGGGGTCAGAGGTTTGTCAAGGGGTTGGGGATCAGGGGAGGTTGGGGGTTTGTCGGGGGGTCGGAGGTTTGTCAGGGGGTTGGGGATCAGGGGAGGTTGGGGGTTTGTCAGGGGGTCGGAGGTTTGTCAAGGGGTTGGGGATCAGGGGAGGTCGGGGGTTTGTCAGGGGGTCAGAGGTTTGTCAGGGGGTTGGGGATCAGGGGGGGTCGGGGTTTGTCGGGGGGTCGGAGGTTTGTCAAGGGGTTGGGGATCAGGGGAGGTCGGGGGTTTGTCAGGGGGTCGGAGGTTTGTCAGGGGGTTGGGGATGGGGGGGGGGGGGGGTTTGTCGGGGGGTCGGAGGTTTGTCAAGGGGTTGGGGATCAGGGGAGGTCGGGGGTTTGTCAGGGGGTCGGAGGTTTGTCATGGGGTTGGGGATCGGGGGGGGGGGGGGGTCGGGGTTTGTCGGGGGGGGGGGGGAGGTAAGGGTCAGGGGGGATCATGGAGTTGCCCTCGATGCACTGGGGCATATCCTCCCACCAGGACACAGGACCGTGCACCTACTTGCGGAGTGGGTTGACGATGCCCTCCCGCAGGATCCTCTGGACCTCCTCGTACAGGCGCAGGTCGTCCTTGCCCTGGATGCGGTGGAGGAGCGGGTCGAAGACACTGCAGAAGGCGAACATGCTGTAGAGGGTGGTGTCTAGGTAGCAGGAGTTCTGGTCGCCCTGGATGCCCTTGTGCATGCCCACAAAGCCCGCCTGAAGAGACCCGGGCGGGTCCACAAAGCCCTGGACCATGGGCGACTCAAACCCACCAAAATCTACGCAGAAAAAAAAATGAAAACAATTTATTATTATTACTTTTCTTTAACCCCTTCGAGCTGAGAAGTCGCCATGCATGCGTAGTGAGTTTCAAAATTTGGCCGACTCTTTTCAGCAATTTGTATCATGACAAACACCTTTTTTGACGTCAGTTGCTGAATGAATTGCCAGATTAGTGGTAACAATGGCGCAATTGTGGGGCTTCATTGTGAACGATCGAGGGTCTGCGCACTACTATGGCAGACAGTGTGCTGGCCTGCCCAACACCCAATGCGGTCACCGGAGAGACTATGGGATGTGCCCGCTGCCTTTACCACAAATTGCATGCTTTGTTGAGGCCGTCCAGCTGGATCCTTTGTCCGCTGCAGTGCAGGAATGTTTGCGGTCAAAGGTTAGCAGCACACACAGTTCTCGGAGTCGATGCTCCATTGGACTACACACAAAAGGCCCATCTTTGAGGGCTAATAATCCCTTGACAAAAGCCACGCAGAATTCCTACTGTGTCACATTTTGATTCACTGATACAAATAGTGCACTCTTATTGATTTATTTTGCAGGTTTATTGTTCTCTGATTGTTTAGCGAGCTTTTGAAATGGCACTGTGCCAGCCATTGGCACTAAAATAATCCCGCCATCAAGGGGTTAAGAAGACCAGCAGTCGATTTCACCAAACCCATCGTTACTTATGATCAATCGCAGGACCGTGAGCGATGCACAGAAACCATACGGCGTATCACAACTAACTTGGATTATCCAAGTTACGAGTTGAGTATGCATCGTACCGCTTTCTGCCCAGGGATGGATTTCACAAAGCCTTACGGCGCATCCTAACTCAACTTACGATGGATAACCCCCTCGCAAGTTGACATCGGCCGTACGGTTTCTGTGCAGTGCTCAACGAGTTGCGATCGATCGTAAGTTAAGATGCGTTCGATGAAACCGACCTGCAATCCTTGCCATATTCTCTCGGGACATTCTTAGAAAAGTGGACCAAAATGTCACACGCGCGAACCGGACGTGATCCAATAAAGAAATTCACACACAAAAAGGAAAAACCTACCTAGGCTGGTCTGGCGCTTGGACACCCGGAAGGTCTGAGACTGGGAGGGGAACCGGGAGTCCGACCGGCAGTTGTACAGGTAGACGAACATGGCCCTGTTGGGCTCGCACTGGAAGTAGCGTTTCTTGTTGAAAGTTCCGTCCGTCGCGCCGTTGGCCAGAGCGGACTCCTAGCATTCAAACAAATCAAAGGAAAAACTGAGTGGGAAGTTGGCAACTATTAAACAAATTAAATGGCAAAGAAAACTTTGTCTGGACTGGGACTTGAACCCGAGACCTCTGGTTTTGCCTGCCTGTGCTCTTTAGCCTCTAAGCTATCCAACAACTTGGATAACTTTGCCATTTGAACAACTTTGCCATTTTTCAAATTGGCACAGATAAGCTCTCAAAACCTTGCCTTTTAACAATGTGCAAATCCATGTGGGAAGAGCAATAATAATGCCAACAAATGTCGCAAACTGCTTACTGGCTATAAAATGGCCAACATGCAAATATCATGGGGGGGGGGTGGAGGCCACTGCGTACCAGTTCAATGCCGGCTACCAGGTTCTTGTTGCTGTTGCCCAGCGGGATGCCAATCCAGCGGATGACCCCGTAGTGCTTGGCCGTGCCCTGCCGCACGCTGAACTCCACCATGGAGTTCACCTCCAGGTCGGGGCACACCTCGACGACGGCCTCCCGGTTCTCGGGGCCCAGCGACGAGCCGCTCACCTCCTCCGCCGCTGCAGCCGCAGTCGCCGCAGTCGCCGCCGTCGTTGCGCTGGTGCCAAAGTAGTCCCCTTCCTTCTTGTCGCTGGCTGCAGTCGTACAGGGAGTCATTGTGTTGCCGCAATCAGTGAGAACCATAGACATATATGTGAAACCTACAGGCAGACAGTGTCCTTACTCAAAAAGGATTACCGGTACTCAAAACATGCTGTTAACAGGAAGCTCAGGACTATCCTTGAATTAGGCAGCTCCACGCTGGTACTTTTTGGCCACACACAACTTCCTGTCGGTCTGCACTGTAGTTACCACACTGCAGCGCCAAGTCCATCTCGCCGGATTTTATCGGCAAACTTCGGGACAAACTTTAGGAAACGTGATTGGTCAAATCACTTTGGAAACACGTGAAGTTTGACAAAAATGTCCAATGAAAGTTCATTCCGTAAGGCATGTACTGCATGAAAGAAAGACTGATCCCTTTGTACCAAAAAAGCAAAACTATGCATGCAGCCGGCTATCTTTTTTTTTTTTTTTGCTAAATCGACTCTTTTGAACAGTAGAACGGTACTTACTGACAGCCATTCCAAGAAAAAAAGGAGAGTATTTTAGAGTCAGACATATGCATGTAGACTGTGTTTGTTTTTGTGCACACAAGCCAATCTAAGGGTGTTCTCCACTGAGTGAGCAATATGAGGATTGGCTCACTGTGGGATTTCCCCGCGCATGACAGAAGCCTCCACCTTGAAACCCAATCAA
Organism: Luidia sarsii; assembly: GCA_949987565.1. Taxonomy (NCBI): domain Eukaryota; kingdom Metazoa; phylum Echinodermata; class Asteroidea; order Paxillosida; family Luidiidae; genus Luidia; species Luidia sarsii. The sequence continues at coordinate 7,081,289 of OX465110.1, forward strand.
GATCTCACTGGCACAGCAACAACTTCCCAATAATGATGATGTTATATGAGACTTAAGGCTTTGCATGGTGGGTGAATCAATATAGGAAGGTTTGCGGTGAACACCATGTATCAGGTCTCTTAAAGGAAGAGGTATGGTTCTGAAAAGAGTACATTGATAGTGATTTGGTACACAGATAAAGGTCACAGTTTGTGTGTTAAACCATAAAACACTTTTAAAAAGCAATACTGCAAAGATTTTTAGCTCAAATAGTAACCCGAGAAAGTAGAAAAATGCAAAAACCGTCACGGTTTACGCACCTTTCTGAGGTGTAAGAAATAGTTGTTTACATAGTAATAAACCATTTGTCAATGTTTGAGTTCTAAAAAAGTACAGCATCCAAGATCGTAAGGATTTCAACATGAGGATTCTATCTAAATCAACTCTGTATGTTTTTAATTGATGCATTTTTATTTTACTAATTCATTTAATTAAAAACTTAATTAAATGTTACCTCATGGAAACGAAATTAAATGCTTACTTTTTTTCAGACATAGAGAGTGGAATTTAAATAAGATGGCCAGAGCATACAGGCCGGAACGTCGAGTTACCACTCAGGTTCTTTTCAGAACCATACTCTTCTAACCGACCTTGTACATGGTGTCACCGCAAACCCTCCAATAGACTCGTATTTGTAAAAGAAACTCAGACAATGTTGCAATGATCGCTCCGTGGAGAAATAAAAATTATTGAACAATTTTGATGAATGGCAAAAAAACTTTGTCTGGACTAGGGAACACGCCTCTCTTTTACAAATAACTTGAACAAAATTATTACAATTTTTTTAAATAAGACTTCTCCTGATGACGGCCAGAGCATACTGGTCGAAACGTCGAGTTACCACTCAGGTTCTTTTCAGAACCAAACCTCTTCCTTTAAGAGACCTGATACATGGTGTCACCACAAACCTTCCTATACAAATTGTTTGACAAATTCCCTAATCAGCTTTTCTTTTCTCAAAATTTAGTGGGCCTGACGTTTCGCTCTAGCAGGACCTTTCTCAAAGGCAGAGTGACAAGGACAAAACAGATACCGGGTACATGTACCTGAAGGAAGGGGGAAGAGAGTGAATAGGACACTGATGAGAAACAAACTGACAAAGGACAAAGAGTAAAGCTGGTAGGGTGAGATCAAAGTGAAGGGCAAGGAGTAGGGTAGGGATTAGTGAGAAGAGGGGGAAAGATCAAAGAGTGAAGTGTGGAGGAGTGAACACAAAAGGAGGATTATCAGAAAGCATGCATGGTGTTTAGTCATTACCATCCAGGATGTTGAGACCATGTGGTTAAATAGTCCGAAGACGCTTCATCCACATTTTCTCACGGCTAAGACGGACAGCATTACTACAGTGACCAAGGGATTCTATGCCCAGTACACTCATATCTGATATTGATAGCTTTTCTTTTCTTATATTAGGAACTTAGGAGTAAAAAAATAAGCCATGTCAGTGTACAGGCACAAATTTTACATGAACACACATTCATCTCAACAGGGGCGTGATCCTTAGAGATATACAGCAGTTAAATTAATGGTTGGATGCTACTGACTGGCAGCCCCATCCCGGCAAATACTAGTTGACTATTTTGAGAGGACCAAAGACTAGTTGACCATCAAATACATGTAGCTGGATAGCTCAGATGGAAAGAGCGCTGGTAAGCAAAACCAGAGAGGTCTCGGGCTCAAGTCCAAGTTTTCTTTGCCATTTTTTTTTCTCTTGATAATCGCTCAACAGTTCCCAGTCAGTTTTTCCCTTTATCTGTCTGGCATTCAACTTACGTGTACGCACGCCATGGCACAGTTGGTTCAGGACACCGTGGAACAGTGAAAAAGACGTAGCATCCACATGCATCCTGTGCACGTTACGAAACTAGTCGGCCACTGCTGTTTTATTGGTGTAAAGACTAAACTCTCGTCCTCCAAAAAAGTCGATCACAACTTGAACCCAACCAGCACAGGATTATCACCCTGAAACACTTTCCCGTACTTTCACCAGCGTTAAGAGATCCATTAGTGCATGACCACTGATTACACGTACAGATTGCAGGCAATTGACCGTATTCAGTTAAAATCCTACTCATACATGTACATCTAATATATACTGTGTGCACTACGTGTTCTTCCTGCTGCACTTGCAGCTATAGTTTCAGTTCCCATGCGTAGCAACAAAAAACAGAACAATGTCGTCATCGGACATCATGGGGAAAACTGATGCTTAGTTATCACAACAGGATGTGGTTGCTATGCATCTTTCAGGAGGCCATAGACAACAATGCACTTAGCTTTTCCTCTCTTTTTTTTCCCCCTTTCTTTTTTTTACATCACAGCATGATAATTGCTGTAAATAATGCAGAAGAACAATAGGCCTTTTTTGTTCTTTCAAAATTAGGTGTGGTTTTTACTTTTGGGGGGGGGGGGCGAGATTGGCTTAAAGAAATCATTTGGGGATGGGGAAATTTCCCCCTCCAATTTTTATTTTTTTTATTTTTTTTATTTTTTACAAAAATACAAAAATACAAGAAGCCACCCACAGACACATTTCTGTGATTTTCCTGTTTATGCCATTTTTTAATTGTTTTTTTTTTGGGGGGGGATTCATTTTTGGCTTTTCATGCTCCAGCAAACTGTATACTTGTGGTTTTTATTGGTATGCGGTTAAACAGTGATTTGAACAATTGAACACATCTAGAAAACAGGATGACACAGTTAAACCACTGTTAACTGAATACATTTTAACTGAATTCTATTTTTAGACTGTCTGTTAGTCAATCAGATGATTCATTAATAATCGAGAAAAACATGCATGACTTTGCGTTAATGACCTATGTAGTACTTTTTTTCTCCACTCAGAAATGGAGAAAAAAAGTCAGAGAATACTGAATGATTGGATTTATAACAAGTTAAAAATTTGCTTTGAATTTGATCAAATTCAAAGGGAGTAAAGTCAAGCAGCAAGGCAAGGATCAAAGGTCGCGAAGGTCAAAGGGGAGGGAGCGAAGGGGTAAACACAAAATAAGGATTAACAATTTTAAATAAATGAATACATTTGATTGAAAGGATTGACAAAAAGTAGCAAAGATTTTCCAATAAAAAAAATTATTAAAGGGGTTCACATTTTTATTCTAGCTGTACTGTCCCCAAAAGGTTAAAGGTCTTAACACCTTTAAGAAAGGTCACAAAGGTCAATTTCTTCAAACCTATAATAACTTAGGATCAATCAAAAGGCGATGGGTGATGCACGAAAAAACCTAAAGCCAATTTCAACTTTCGATGGGTTATCCACCCTAAGTTGAGTCACGATGGCTTTGTGAAATCCACCTAAAAGATTAAAACGTCAGTCCCTCAAATTTTTCAAGATTCGGATAAAAGAAAACTGAATTTGAGACACGATAGAATTATTTTTTTTGCCAACCTCCCCAAAATGAGAAAGGCGATTTTGTCACGCGGATGGTGAATTTTGTGAAATGTGTATTTTCATGCTGGAGTATCAAAGCCATTGGTCGAGGTCAGAGAATAGTCTGATCCAACATACATGTATGCATGAAATAGCACCCCTGTGAAAATTTCAGCTCATATCCGCCAACTGAGTCTCGAGTAAATAGTGAACAACCGCTTCATTTGTTTCGCAAAAAATGCAGCATTCAACGCTGTACTGTTCAAAAAAATAGTTTAGATCTCGGTGAGACCTAAACGATTTCTTTTACTCTTTTCTCCCAAAATACAACATTTTAGGCAGAAACATTTCAGAGCGAGGTTTCCACTATAACCATCTTCAAACTGTATAAGTTTCATGTAAATCTGTGAACATTTCTGTTTTTCGATCTTACCAATGTTGTGTAGGGGCTTTAAGCCAGCAACACTTAGCCTGTCAAGAGTTTCAAAATCGAGAGCATTGCCGCGTGCACATTATTTTGACTTCAGCGCATGTGGCAATTTAACGGGAGTTCACATTTTGCATAATTTACAACAACAAAAAACATACCACTGATATATCCGGCGCATGTCTTCCTCATGGCTACAGTTCCGTTGCCGTACGCGCAAGGCATAGTACAGGCGCACACTTTCTGTCTCATTATCGGCAGGAAGATCCAGTGGGATCTTGCAGCTAGACCAAAAATGGGACTGCTGCTGGCCTAGGCCTGCCTTTTTAAAAGCCTGTTGTATATTTCAGTAGCCTATGATACATCTGGGACTTCCCAGATTTCAACTGCAGTGCTTGGCCTTACAATTACATGTACTCGATCCACTCAACAATCTGATTTTCAGAATGATGTTTTATTTTTTTTGGGAGGGGGATCAAAAAAACATGGGGGGATGTTATGTGTAGGTGGGTTTCATTTTGCAAAAAGCTAGATAATTTTTTTTTTTCAGCGGTTCCAGCCCTGTTATTGCATCTGGAATTCCCTCCTTGCTGATCTGCGTGTGCTAAAATACTTGGAAAACAGGCACACTCAGTGCAGTGACTCAACTTTAACGCCCACTTCTTTGCCATTCTCTTTCAAGGCCACCATGAATATGCATGTCTCACTGGTACTTGGCCGTGCATAATGAGTCCCTGAGCTCATGCATCAGTCACGAATGGGGAATTGGGAAATACACAGTGTGTGTGGGTTGGTATGTGTGTGGGCGGGGCACTGTTGCCACAACTGCAGATGGCCCAAGCTGATTGGTCGATGGGCCAAGTCTTGAATATGCATGAGGGCTGCTCATCCTAATTCACATAATTTATACAGTACTGTATGCAAACACAATGATTGGCACAGTGTGCCACAGTATACAGGCCGGGCATGTCTATACAAGCATTTTGACCCCCACTTATCTGTGCTGAAGTTCAGCGCTCTGCTTTGATGAGTGAAACTGTCATCTTGGCCAAGTTGCTCTCTGCAACTCAGTGATTCACAACTGTATTAGGAAATACCAAGCCAACCTCAATATACATGTATTCCCCCACCCACATCAATTCTGGTTTCCAATTACATGTGCATGTATTTTCAATAGAGAGTGGGATTTTTTTACTCTTTTTCATTTCTTTCCCCTCGTGTTTGGTTAAGGCCCCTACACAACATTAATGGTAAGATCGAAAAACAGAAATGTTCACAGATTTACATGAAACTTATACAGTTTGAAGATGGTTATAGTAGAAACCTCGCACTGAAATATTTCTGCCTAAAATGTTGTATTTTAGGAGAAAAGAGTAAAAGAAATCGTTTACGTCTCACCGAGATCTAAACTATTTTTCGGAACAGTACAGCGTTGAATGCTGCATTTTCGCAAAACAAATGAAGCGGTTTTCACAATTTTCTCAAGACTCGTTTGATGGATTGAGCTGAAATGTTCACAGGTGTGCTATTTCATGAATACCGTGGGATATGTAATTGGATCATACAACTATGCATGCTATTCTTTGACCTCGACCAATATTGTGTAGGAGCTTTTAATAATGTGTGTCTCTGACTCTCTGTAGACCGGTTTGCATTTGCATTTATAGGAAATACTCAAGTTGCCTTATACTTCAACCTTTTCCCGATTCACAATATCTCCAGTATATAATTAATCATGTACTTTGATTTCACAAACTGCTCGTGTAGCGGATTCAGGCACTGAGTATAATTTTGCCAGAACAGGTTTCATACTAGTAAGACTCTGTAGGAAGTTAACAAAGCAGATGAATTGATGGAAATTAGTTGAGATTTAATTATAGGAAAGGGGAGGAACTCTTAGAAATCGGTAGGAATTGGTAGGAGTCAGTGGTAATTGGTAGTACAGTAGGACCATATGAATCAGTAGGACATTGATAGAAATTGGCAGCTCTAAAGGAATCAGATGGGATTGGTGGGAATCAATAGGCACGGGCAAGAACTGGTAGGAATTGGCAGGAATTAATAGAAATTAGTAGGAACTGGTAGGAATTGGTAGGAGTTAGTAGGAGTTGGTAGGAATTGGTCGGAATAGGTATAAATCTATAGGAATCGGAAGGAAGAGGAACAGGCAAACTGGACCAATTGCAGCATAGGAGGGTCCAGGAATATCTTTGCCAGGGATTCGCTAAGACACTCCCGACATCTAATTTTAAAACTCGCCTACCCACTAAACCCAAGCGAAGATACCATCTCAGACAAACGGGATAAGTTGGAGAGATCAGATGTACTGTAGAACTGAACGATTTAAGACAAGCCCTTTGCCTCACCTGATCCGCGTGTTGAGGTAATCGTTCAGTGCTTGTGGGCCAAGTGCCCTTTATCATTTCTACTCACGCACGAGTTAATTGCAGACCTCTTTGATCTTTTTTAATCCATAATTATGGTATTACCTTTTAACTGTGGAAATGAAGATTTCTTGTTGTAACTTAATAATCTGTAATAATATTTTTTATATTTGTATAAATTTCATAGTCAATTCCGGCAATTCGTAATAACTATTTAGATTTAGAATTAAATTATTAGGCCTATATCAACTCCTACTGTTTATGACTCATTTTTAAATTGTAAATCATTTTCAATTCGGCCCTAGGCCGCGACTAATGATATTTTTAATAAACCATTAAATAAATGAAAATGAATCCGTAGAAATAAGTACGTAGGAATTGGAGGGAAATGGTACAAATCGGTACAGATTGGTAGAAATCAGTAGAAAGTCGTCAGTAGGTTGATTACATACATGTACTTCAAAATTACAAATACAAAATTCATAGAAAGCCAGCATTGGTTTCAAACTATATCTTTTGCAACCTTTAAATCTACTGCACAAATTCTTCAGTTTTAATGAAGTTGATTCAATCCTAACCAATTCCTCTATCCCATGAAAATGAGTTCAGTCACATGAACAATTGTGAAATGACAGAATTATTCTAACTAATTCATGTCAGGGTCATTTCTCCAGTGCATGTGATTACCAGAGAGGGTTCTGTTTCAAATAATCTGCCATTTTCAAAACAAATATTAAAAGGAAAAACCGACTAGGAACTGTTGAACAATTTCGGAGATTAAATGGTGGCCTACCAGTAATCCCTACAAAGTCAACAAGTGCCAACAAGTCTTTGCCTGGGGTGGGGGCGCCAGTCAGAAGCAATTCAACCATTAACTACCGTATATCTCCATGGATCGCACCCCCGCTTTCATTCAGATGTAAACAACCAATTGTTGTCAACCTGGCTACAGCAGCTCAGGGATCACACAAAGTGAATGCCAGCTTTTCAATTTAAGCTAAAACATACCGCAAATGACAGGGAACTTTTGAAACCCCCCCACAAATAAAACAACCCAGACGGTATGCCACAAGTACAACCCATGAGTCTGCACAACTGTCTTCTGTGCATGTTACACATGACTGACTATATAAGCTCAAATAACATCATACTGAAAATACCAGGGTGCATTTTTAAGTATTTGAAGTACCGGTATACTGCACTAACTGCAGTAAAGAAAATCGGCCATATTTAAAGACTATACAGAAATAGGATTTGAAAAAGAGCTAAAAACTCTTCTTAGGTAATGTTCACAAAATAATCAATACAGGATTTATATTTTTTTATTTTTTTTACTAATGTTAGAGCCTAATTTTGTCCTAAAACGTTGAAAAAGTCCATGTTTGCCCCTTCCCCAAAATTTTACCCCTGTGAGTATGTGACATCGCATACAGACCAAAAGCAGCCGAGCGCGGCGATCAAAATGCTGAGACGATACAGTGCGCTACTGTGCATACGACTGTGCGGCGTTTATGGATAATGGACAATAGAGACAATGCAGGGCCAGTGCAAAGTTCACGACCTCAAAGCTGACCACACATTCTGTATGTGACATAGTACGTTTGTCTCCAAAGTGGGGGCGCACAATTTTCGTACCAAAACACTGCAGATTTTTTGTGTGTGCTAAATTAATAATATTTGGTCTCAAAAAGGATAGACACGTTGGGTTTTATAACAATACCGATTTATTTGACCCCAAGTTAATTTTGATTTCTGTGTACCTTTAAAGCCCCTACACAACATTGGTAAGATCGAAAAACAGAAATGTTGACAGATTTACTTGAAACTTATACAGTTTGAAGATGGTTATAGTAGAAACCTCTAACTGAAATATTTGTGCCTAAAATGATGTATTTTGGGAGAAATAAGTAAAAGAAATAGTTTACGTCTCACCGAGATCTAAACTATTTTTCGGAACAATATGCCGTCGAATGCTGCATTTTCGCGAAACAAATGAAGTACAAGTGGTTTTCACGATTTTCTCGAGACTCGGTTGATGGATTGAGCTGAAATGTTCACAGGTGTGCTATTTCATGCATATGTTGGATCAGACAACGTATGGCTGCTATTCTTTGACCTCGACCAATGTTGTGTAGGGGCTTTAAAGGGACTGATATTTCCAATGCAGCATGACTTTTCTTAAAGAAAGGAATGACAAGCACAGGAGCAGATAGGGAGGGGGGGGGAGAGAGAAGTACTCAAATGGCTGATGGAGGTACAAATGCTGACAGACAGACCAGGCTGAGATCAAAGAGGGGAGAGGGTTCACATCGTGTACCAATTAGTTTCTATCAGATTTTTTTGTTTGTTTTAAATGACCCCCCCCCAAAAAAAAAAAAAAATTACTGGACTGGGAGTTGAACCCGAACACCTCTTGTTTTACCTACTGCCAGCGCTCTTACCATCTGAGCTATCCAGCCCTTAGATGCTGGCCCTCCCGAATGGTTTTTTCTTTATTAAAGAAAGGTGGTAAGACTCTGTTGGCAAGCCTCGCGCTTAAGGTTTTTGTTTACTAGCCTACCGGGCTAGTAAATTGAGTTTTTTACTAGCCCGTAGCAAGTTTTACTAGCCCTGTCAAATTAATATTGAATTTAAAAGAAGGTTATCAGGTCAAGTAAAACAAATTTTTAGTTTCTACTTTCTTATTCCCGCCTGCATAATTTTTTGCCGCCATACCGCTGTCTACTTTTTACTAGTCCGCCGGGCTAGCAAAGTGGGTCATTTTACAAGCCCGCGGCTGTTTTTACTAGACAATGACCGCCGGGCTAGTGCTAAGGTCGAGCCCTGGTGGGTTTTCTTGGGGGGTATAATTTTCTTTGTGCATACAATGGACCACTGGCATAAAATTCATCACAGCAAAATTCAAGTGTGGCCAAAAAAAAAAAGAAGAAAAGAAATCATGCCGTTTCCCTGTACGACACAGTCTGCCCTTCCTACATTGTGTGACTTAGCGTTTCGTAAATTAGTTTCTGGTTCCTGAAACTTTGAGGAAGGTCCTGCTCATACCAAAACATCAGCCCTCTCACAGCCCCCCTCCCCCCCAAAAAAAAATAGTTCTGCTTCCTGACCGACCCCATTTTTAGGCTGTGACCCTAACACTTTTATCGGGAAACAATAATGAAAGGAAATCCAATGCTTAATTTAAACATATAGATAATGAACGGCACTACAGCAGGCAGTGCATTACATAGGCTACGTGTAAAAAACTGTGTTTATGGTGCCTAGAATCAATCGACTATAAGGTGTACATCAACAGTACAAGTACATATAATCCTTTCGGTGCTTGGATTCTACATTCATTTGGATCGATTTCGATCGTGCGCTGCCAAGCGGTGGCGCGACCAAAATTTACTCCCAAAATTACTGAACATGACTGTCCAGAAGTTGTTCGGTAGTCTTTTGTCAGATGTTTTATCATTACCCTCAAGCATTGACTAGATGCAGATAAAAAAAAATGGCCAAATTTATTATTTTTTTTTGCCTCACTTTTCTGTGAGATGACCCATGTGAGAATCTCTTCGGGGTTGGTCTTCAGTTACAACAAAATTGAACAAGAAAAGGCTAGGGTGTCTTACCTTCGGTACGCATGACTTCGTCGACGAGCGACGGCTTGCCTCCAACGCTGGCGATGACCTGCAGCAGCTCGCTGATGCGGCGTCGCTCCAGGTCTCCCCTCCGGTGCCAGCGGTCCAGCAGGGCAAAGACTCGCTGCTCAGGCCGGGGCCAGTGGTTCTCGATCTCGACGTAGACCTCGGAGGGGAAAGCCATCACAGCGCACAGGAGCTTGAAGTCCAGCTGCTTGGACACTTTGACCAGGAGCTCCCTGGTGACATCTGGTTGACGACGACAAGTAGATGGGTTGGAGAGGGAGACAGAGAGATGGAGAGAGACAGAGAGATGTGGACAGATAATAACATTATAGACAGAGGGACATAGAGAGACAGAGGGAGACAGGGACAGACAGAGAAACAAAGTGGGAGAAAGAAAGAGAATTAGAGAGACATTTACAGAGACAGACAGACCGAGAGAAAGAGAGAGACAGAGGTAGAGAGACAGAGAGATAGAGGCAGAGAGACAGAAAGACAGAGGCAGAGAGACAGAAAGACAGAGGCAGAGATACAGAGGGAGACAGAGAAAGAGAAACATAGATGGAAAGACAGAGAAACAAAGATACAACAACAGAGACAGAGACAGAGACAGAGACAGAGACAGAGACCGAGACAGAGACGGAGACCGAGACAGAGACCGAGACAGAGACCGAGACAGAGACCCAGACCGAGACCGAGACAGAGACCAAGACAGAGACCAAGACAGAGACCGAGACAGAGACCGAGACAGAGACCGAGACAGAGACCAAGACAGAGACCAAGACAGAGACCGAGACAGAGACCGAGACAGAGACCAAGACAGAGACAGAGACAGAGACCGAGACAGAGACCCAGACAGAGACCAAGACAGAGACCAAGACAGAGACCGAGACAGAGACCGAGACAGAGACCAAGACAGAGACAGAGACAGAGGGACAGAGGAAGAGAGATAAAGAAGTGGAGAGGGAGAGAGGGACAAAGAGACACAGACAGAGAGACAGACAGAATGGAGGGAAACGCAGACAAATAGACAGAGATACAGACACAGAGAGGTAGAGACAGAAAGAGCCAAAGACAGACAGGCAGAGACAGAGAGAGACAAAGATAGAGACAGAGAGGCAGAGACAGAGAGAGACAAAGATAGAGACAGAGAGGCAGAGACAGAGAGGCAGAGACAGAGAGGCAGAGACAGAGAGACAGAGACAGCGAGAGACAAAGATAGAGACAGAGAGGCAGAGACAGAGAGAGACAAAGATAAAGACAGAGAGGCAGAGACAGAGAGAGACAAAGATAGAGACAGAGAGGCAGAGACAGAGAGAGACAAAGATAAAGACAGAGAGGCAGAGACATCGAGAGACAAAGATAGAGACAGAGAGGCAGAGAAAGATAGAGACAGAGAGGCAGAGACAGAGAGAGACAAAGATAGAGACAGAGAGAGACAAAGATAGAGACAGAGAGGCAGAGACAGAGAGAGACAAAGATAGAGACAGAGAGAGACAAAGATAGAGACAGAGACAGAGACAAAGGTAGAGACAGAGAGAGACAAATATAGAGACAGAGAGGCAGACACAGAGAGAAAGACAAAGATAGAGACAGAGAGAGACAAAGATAGAGGCAGAGGATGGGGGGGTAGAATATGGAGAATGAATCAAATCAATGATTCTGATTGCAACCACAATGACAGATGCGGTCTTCTAAAGTCCCTTTGATCAAATGGCCGCCAACAGTAACTCGCTCCAGTACCCCCCCCCCCTCCCCCTCCGACTTCAAGCTTCTTTGGGGGGGGACTCACATTTCGATTCCATTCCCGCGGGCCGCGCCCGCATGGCCGGCGCCGCCCGTTGCCTCTTCTCCTCCGCCTCGGCCTTGAGCCTCCGCTCCTCCTCGAGGGTCTCGGCGGCGTCGTCCAGTCCGCAGTCGCGCAGGGCGGCCATGAGGTAGGGGAACCGCGGCTCGGCGTAGTCGTGGCGCTCCCGCCACTTGGTCAGCGCCCGGACGGCCGTGTCCACCTCGGAGACGGCGCCGGCCTTGAGCGCCGTCAGCGTGTCCTCGGCGAGGCCCAGCCGCAGGGCCAGCCTCTCCCAGGCCCCGCCGCCGCCGGTCAGCGTGGCCAGGTGGTGGATCAACCCGTCCTCCACACCTGCAGGTGAACAACAAAAAAAATGCCGCCGGCAAGCAACAGCCTTGAGTGCCTTGAGTCCCAGCTGGCTACTGATGAATCGCTGAATGAGTGAGCTGGTTTGGTAGAGTGCTTGGTATGAGTGAGCTGGTTTGGTAGAGTGCTTGGTATGAATGAGCTAGTTTGGTAGAGTGCTTGGTATGAATGAGCTAGTTTGGTAGAGTGCTTGGTATGAATGAGCTAGTTTGGTAGAGTGCTTGGTATGAATGGGCTAGTTTGATAGAGTGCTTGGTATGAATGAGCTAGTTTGGTAGAGTGCTTGGTATGAAGGAGCTACTTTGGTAGAGTGCTTGGTATGAAGGAGCTAGTTTGGTAGAGTGCTTGGTATGAATGAGCTAGTTTGGTAGACTGCTTGGTATGAATGAGCTAGTTCGGTAGAGTGCTTGGTATGAATGAGCTAGTTTGGTAGAGTGCTTGGTATGAATGAGCTAGTTTGGTAGAGTGCTTGGTATGAATGAGCTAGTTTGGTAGAGTGCTTGGTATGAAGGAGCTAGTTCGGTAGAGTGCCTGGTATGAATGAGCTAGTTTGGTAGAGTGCTTGGTATGAATGAGCTAGTTTGGTAGAGTGCTTGGTATGAATGGGCTAGTTTGATAGAGTGCTTGGTATGAATGAGCTAGTTTGGTAGAGTGCTTGGTATGAATGAGCTAGTTCGGTAGAGTGCTTGGTATGAAGGAGCTAGTTTGGTAGAGTGCTTGGTATGAATGAGCTAGTTTGGTAAAGTGCTTGGTATGAATGAGCTAGTTCGGTAGAGTGCTTGGTATGAATGAGCTAGTTTGGTAGAGTGCTTGGTATGAATGAGCTAGTTTGGTAGAGTGCTTGGTATGAATGAGCTAGTTTGGTAGAGTGCTTAGTATGAATGAGCTAGTTTGATAGAGTGCTTGGTATGAATGAGCTAGTTTGATAGAGTGCTTAGTATGAATGAGCTAGTTTGATAGAGTGCTTGGTATGAATGAGCTAGTTTGATAGAGTGCTTGGTATGAATGAGCTAGTTTGGTAGGGTGCCTGGTATGAGTGAGCTAGTTTGATAGAGTGCTTGGTATGAATGAGCTAGTTTGATAGAGTGCTTAGTATGAATGAGCTAGTTTGGTAGAGTGCTTGGTATGAATGGGCTAGTTTGATAGAGTGCTTGGTATGAATGAGCTAGTTTGATAGAGTGCTTGGTATGAATGAGCTAGTTTGGTAGAGTGCTTGGTATGAATGAGCTAGTTTGGTAGAGTGCTTGGTATGAATGAGCTAGTTTGGTAGAGTGCTTGGTATGAATGGGCTAGTTTGATAGAGTGCTTGGTATGAATGAGCTAGTTTGGTAGAGTGCTTGGTATGAATGAGCTAGTTTGGTAGAGTGCTTGGTATGAATGGGCTAGTTTGATAGAGTGCTTGGTATGAATGAGCTAGTTTGGTAGAGTGCTTGGTATGAAGGAGCTAGTTTGGTAGAGTGCTTGGTATGAATGGGCTAGTTTGATAGAGTGCTTGGTATGAATGAGCTAGTTTGGTAGAGCGCTTGGTATGAATGAGCTAGTTTGGTAGAGTGCTTGGTATGAATGAGCTAGTTTGGTAGAGTGCTTGGTATGAAGGAGCTAGTTTGGTAGAGTGCTTGGTATGAATGGGCTAGTTTGATAGAGTGCTTGGTATGAATGAGCTAGTTTGGTAGAGTGCTTGGTATGAAGGAGCTAGTTTGGTAGAGTGCTTGGTATGAATGAACTAGTTTGGTAGAGTGCTTGGTATGAATGAGCTAGTTTGGTAGAGTGCTTGGTATGAATGAGCTAGTTTGGTAGAGTGCTGGGTATGAATGAGCTAGTTTGGTAGAGTGCTTGGTATGAATGGGCTAGTTTGGTAGAGTGCTTGGTATGAAGGAGCTAGTTTGGTAGAGTGCTTGGTATGAATGGGCTAGTTTGGTAGAGTGCTTGGTATGAATGAGCTAGTTTGGTAGAGTGCTTGGTATGAATGAGCTAGTTTGGTAGAGTGCTTGGTATGAATGAGCTAGTTTGGTAGAGTGCTTGGTATGAATGAGCTAGTTTGGTAGAGTGCTTGGTATGAAGGAGCTAGTTTGGTAGAGTGCTTGGTATGAATAAGCTAGTTCGGTAGAGTGCTTGGTATGAATGAGCTAGTTTGGTAGAGTGCTTGGTATGAATGAGCTAGTTTGGTAGAGTGCTTGGTATGAATGAGCTAGTTTGGTAGAGTGCTTGGTATGAATGAGCTAGTTCGGTAGAGTGCCTGGTATGAATGAGCTAGTTCGGTAGAGTGCTTGGTATGAATGAGCTAGTTTGGTAGAGTGCTTGGTATGAATGAGCTAGTTTGGTAGAGTGCTTGGTATGAATGAGCTAGTTCGGTAGAGTGCTTGGTATGAATGAGCTAGTTTGGTAGAGTGCTTGGTATGAATGAGCTAGTTCGGTAGAGTGCTTGGTATGAATGAGCTAGTTCGGTAGAGTGCTTGGTATGAATGAGCTAGTTTGGTAGAGTGCCTGGTATGAATGAGCTAGTTCAGTAGAGTGCCTGGTATGAATGAGCTAGTTTGGTAGAGTGCTTGGTATGAATGAGCTAGTTTGGTAAAGTGCTTGGTATGAATGAACTAGTTTGGTACAGTGCTTGGTATGAATGAGCAAGTTTGGTAGAGTGCTTGGTATGAATAAGCTAGTTTGGTAGAGTGCTTGGTATGAATGAGCTAGTTTGGTAGAGTGCTTGGTATGAATGAGCTAGTTTGGTAGAGTGCTTGGTATGAATGAGCTAGTTCGGTAGAGTGCTTGGTATGAATGAGCTAGTTTGGTAGAGTGGAGGGGAGGGGAGTTCCTCACCCTGCACTAGCTCCTCGGCCAGCTGTGGCAGGCCCGCGTCGCGCAAGCCGTTGGAGAGCGACCCAAGGAGGTCAAACTTCCGGGGCAGCCGTTGCCTCCACTGCATCAGCATCTGGTAGGGCTGCTTGTCCTCGGAAAAGTCCTCCAGGCGCACAATGTCCTCCGTGCTCTGGCCAAGGGCGAAGGCCAGAATCTTCCAGTCGTGGCCAATCTGGATGGCAAAGGACAGCATGAGGTCGTCGTCCAAGCCTGCGGACAGAGCACCAGAGAGGAGTATGTTACAGCGAGAGAGAGAGAGGAAGAGAGGGAGATAGAGATATGGGGAGAGAGGGACAGGGAGAGGGAAAGAGAAAGAGAGAGAGAGAGAGATACAGAGAGAGACAGAGAGATGTGGAGAGAGGGACATGGAGAGGGAGAGGGAGAGAGGAGCTGAGAGAGAAAGAGAGAGAGAGAGAGGGAGACAGAGGGGGGAGAGAGGGAGACAGAGAGATGTGGAGAGAGGGACAGGGAGAGGGAGAGGGAGAGAGGAGCTGAGAGAGAGAGGGGGGAGAGAGAGGGGAGAGACGGACAGGGAGAGGGAGAAGGAGAGAGGAGCTGAGAGAGAGAGGCGGAAGGGAGAGGAAGGGAGGGAGAAAGAGAGGGAGAGAGAGGAGGGGGAGAGAGAAGGAGAGAGAGGGGGAGAGAGAGATGGGGAGAGAGGGACAGGGAGAGGTAGAGAGGAGCTGAAAGAGAGAGAGAGAGGGGGAAGGGAGAGGAAGGAAGAGGGAGAGAGAGGAGGGAGACAGAGGGGGAGAGAGATGAGGAGACAGAGAGATGGGAAGAGAGGGAGACGGAGAGGGAGAGGAGCTGAGAGAGAAAGGGGGAAGGGAGATTAAGGGAGAGAGAGAGAGAGGGGGGAGAGAGAAGGAGAGAGAGGGGGAGAGAGAGATGGGGAGAGAGGGACAGGGAGAGTGAGAGGGATAGGGGAGCTGAGAGAGAGAGAGAGGAAGGGAAGGGAGAGGGAGGGAGAGAGAGGAGGGAGAGAGAGGGGAGAGGGAGAGGGAGAGAGGGAGAGAGAGAGGGAGAGGGAGATGGAGAGGGGGGCATTGGGAGAGAGAGAGGGAGAGGGAGAAATAGAATAAGAGAGAGAGGGAGAGATATGAGGGGAGGGTGGGAGAGAGGGGAAAGAGAGGGAGGGAGAGAGAATGAGAGCAGGAGAGGGAGGCGGGAGAGAGAGGGCGGCGATAGAAGGAGGTGGTGGGAAAGAGGGAGGTGGAGGGGGAGAGAGAGAGAGAGACAGACGTGTCTGACTGACTCACCCCTGGCCACCTCCAGGGCGAGTTGCTTGAGTCCGCAGCCCTCCAGGGCCTGGCTGAGCAGGAGGATCTTGTCGGAGCTGTGCGACTGCCTCATGCGCCACTTGGCCAGCAGCATGCGCACCAGGGGCATGGTGCTCTCGCAGCCGGCCTCCACCCGCTCCAGCTCCGGCTCCGAGATGTTCAGGGAGAGTCCAAGTGGCCGGACCTTCTGCTTGCTGACGCCGCAGGCGACTGTCATCAGCGTCTCGTCGTCCAGACCTGTTCAAATGGCCAGACATAGCGAGCAATTCTGTGAGAAATCCACATGATACGTACGGCCGGACATAGCGCAACAATTCTATGGAAATCCACACACAGCCAGGCATGGCACACATGTCTATGGGAATTCCCAATGGTCAGAAATAAGTCTATGGGAATCTGCTACGGTCAGAAATACACACACAAGTCTATGGGAATCTGCTACGGTCAGAAATACACACACAAGTCTATGGGAATCTGCTACGGTCAGAAATAACACACAAGTCTATGGGAATCTGCTACGGTCAGAAATACCGGTACACACAAGTCTATGGGAATCTGCAACGGTCAGAATAACACACAAGTCTATGGGAATCTGCTACGGTCAGAATTACACACAAGTCTATGGGAATCTGCTACAGTCAAAAATAACACACAAGTCTATGGGTATCTGCTACAGTCAAAAATAACACACAAGTCTATGGGAATCTGCTACGGTCAGAATTACACACAAGTCTATGGGAATCTGCTATGGTCAGAAATAACACACAAGTCTATGGGAATCTGCTACGGTCAGAATTACACACACAAGTCTATGGGAATCTGCTACGGTCAGAAATAACACACAAGTCTATGGGAATCTGCTACGGTCAGAAATAACACACAAGTCAATGGGAATCTGCTACGGTCAGAATTACACACACAAGTCTATGGGAATCTGCTACGGTCAGAAATAACACACAAGTCTAGGGGAATTTGCTATGGTCAGAAATAACAAGTCTATGGGAATCTGCTTTGCCACCAGACTCACCTTGCTCCAGGCTGTCGGCCAGCGAGTCGAAGGAGCACATCCGACAGGCCTGGGCCAGCCGGGAGAACTTGTCAAAGCTGGCCATCTTCTCCTGCCATAGGCGCAGCATGCGCACCGTCCGCTCGCGCTGCGTGCCGGCCGTCTGCTCCACCCGTTCCACGTCCTCCTTGCTCAGGTACAGGGCGTGGGCCATCGTCCGCCAGTCCCGATAGATCACCTTGGTGATCTCCGCCACCACGTCCTCCTCGAGTAGGTCCAGTTCTCCGATCGAGTAGCCTTTGATAACAAAAAAAAAAGGGGGCGGGCGACAGGGGGGAGAGTGAGACTGGAAATATCCCATGTGCCCGGTAAGAGGGCAAAAAGTTCTAAAAACGATAAAAATCACTTAAAGTTAAGCAGAAATCAAAATCAACTTGGGGTTAAATAAATCGGTATTGTTATAGAACCCAACGTGTCTATCATTTTGGAGACAAAAAAAATTCAATTTAGCCAAAAAACGCTATATTTTTTAGACGAACGTACTACGTCACATACAGAATTTGTGCTATATTTGTTATCTATCAGCTGTAAATACCACACTGTCACATGCGCAGTAGCGCACTTTATCGTCTCAGCATTTCGATCGCCTCGCTCGGCTGCTTTTGCGAATGATAGTATTAGTTACGATGGGTTTGGTGGAGGATAAGATGATACGATGAGAAATGGGATGGATCATTACGATGCATCATAGACGCGACGTAATTTACGATGACTTTGGTGAAAGCGACTGCCGTATGAACAAACCGAAAAAAAGTCGGAGGAGTTGGGTTTGCGCAACTCTCTCGGTCTTACCTCCGGTGGCGCTCTCCTGCGACCACTGGGACTTACTGGGGTCCTCATCCCGGCTCCCGTTGTTGAATTTGCGCAGCTTCCCCTTGACTTTGCGCACGAACCCGGACTTGTAGCTGTCGCTGAACTGGCCACTCGCGGACAGAAAGTCGTCGGCCCCAATTTCCCAATGTCTCCCGGCCTCTGTTAAAATTTGTAACAAAATCGGCCCACAGGTAATCAAGTCTGCACGGCTCGCCACCCTTTAACAATGCATGACGAAAATCGGTGCGGGAAGGTCACCAGCCAGGTCAAATTGGTAAGACTGTCGCTACGCTAAACCAAAGGTCTCGCGTTCAGTTCCCCCTCCAGTCAAATTTGCCAAGTTGCTATTTACAACAACAACAAAAAATTGAATAAATGGTAAGCTGGACACACCTTTTTCATGTCACTTCACTCACCCTAATCATTCACTATTAGACATGAGTGTACTGGGCATAGAATCACTTGGTCACTGTAGCATAGCTGAAATCAAATCTCAAAGTAAGAGGGCCTGATGTTTCGATCCTAGCAGGACCTTGTGCCTTTGAGAAAGATCCCGGGCACAGATAGCTATTCGGCCTGTTTATCTTGGAAGTGTGCCAATGCTTTTGTGGGGTGATTTTGTGTGTGTGAGTGTGTGTGTGTGTGGTTGGCTCGCTGCGAGCGGACAGGAGTTTGAGCGCGCACTCACCGGGGTAGAGGCTGTCGCTGATGTCGTGCCTGGGCCTGGCAGTGTTCCACCTGCTCTCCGGGCCTGGCTGGCCAGCCGACTTCCTGGGCTTGCTGGCCATGGCGTAGAACGGCTCGGCCTGCTTCCGAACGTTGGCCGCCCTCACCTTGACTGCCGGCACGGCCGAGATCGGTTCCGTCGCTGTGGCACCTGGCTGTTTGTCTGAAGAGGCAAGTATGATCGACGATTACACTCCCAGTGACAGAAATTCTTTTTTTGGGGGGGGGGGTGAGTTTGAAGTTTGAAGAAAGCTGGGACATTTTTCCTTTTTATGGGGGGGGGGGGAATTGGTGACTAAACTCCTCATAGCATTAGGAGAGGAGAAATGCTACAGGACAAGAGGAATGCTACAGGAAAAGAGAAATGCTACAGGAAAAGAGAAATGCTACAGGACAAGAGAAATGCTACGGGAAAAGAGAAAGGCTACAAGAAAAGAGAAATGCTACAGGGTATGAATGGTGACACTAACAATGACCATCCCTCTCATCCTCATCCTCTTCATCTCATCTCCTGCTACATCACTATTTCCTCTTCCTTCTCACACCCTTCTTCACCTCAAGATCCTTCCCTTTCTGCTTCTCTTCTTCTATCTCCTCTTAAGCTTCCTCCTCCATCACCACCCTCTTCCCCTCCTCCCCCTCTTCCATCATCATCCTCCTTCCCCCACCTCCATCCTCCTCCATCCTCCCCCATCCTCCTCCCTCATCTTCCGCATATTCCTCCTCCCCCGCCTTCTTCCCTCCTCCTCCTCCTCCTCTCCCTTCACCTTCCTTCCTCCTCCTCCTCTTCCTTCCTCTTCCGTCCTCCTCTTCCTTCCTCTTCCCTCCTCCTCTTCCTTCCTCTTCCCTCCTCCTCTTCCTTACTCTTCCCTCCTCTTCCTTCCTCTTCCCTCCTCTTCTTCCTTCCTCTTCCCTCCTCTTCCCTCCTCCTCTTCCTTCCTCTTCCTTCCTCCTCTTCCTTCCTCTTCCCTCCTCTTCCCTCCTCTTCCTTCCTCCTCCTCTTCCTTCCTCTTACTTCCTCCTCCTCTTCCTTCCTCTTCCCTCCTCTTCCTTCCTCTTCCCATCTCTTCCTTCCTCTTCCCTCCTCCTCTTCCTTCCTCTTCCCTCCTCCTCCTTTTCCTTCCTCTTCCCTCCTCCTCCCCTTCCTCCATCCTCTTCCCTCCTCTTCCCCTTCCTCCATCCTCTTCCCTCCTCCTCCTCCTTCTTCCTCCTCCATCCTCTTGCCTTATTCATCCTCTTCCTTCCTCTTCCCTCCTCCTCCTCTTCCTCCATCCCCCTCCTTCTCCTCCTCCTTTATCCTCCTTTTCCTCTTCCCTCCTCCTCCCCTTCCTCCATCCTCTTTCCCCCCCCCTCCTCCTCCTCCTCCATCCTCTTCCCTCCTTCATTCTCCTCCTTCCCCTTCCCTCCTCCTCTTCCTTCCTATTCCCTCCTTCTCCTCCATCCTCTTCCCTCCTTCATCCCCAATCCCAGAGAGCCGTCATACCGGACATCAGGTGTTCCGGGATGACAGAGTTAGCGGGCAGGAAGTAGGTGTGCATGTCTTCCCTGGGGCTGAATAGGTGTGTCTTGTCCCAGTAGCCGTTCCACGACTGCTGATAATTACCTCCAGTTTTGGGCTGAGCAAATAAAAACAGAAAATAATCTTCATGGCCCGCTCGGCAAGAAGTCTTTCTAACTCCCAAAGTGTACACCTTCTGTGCATGAGTTGAATGACATTTCGGTCAATGTTGGAGCCCTGTGAATTTTTTTTTTTACTCTGACATGGGAGAAATTACTTCATAACGAATATGTGAACACTGTATGTGGATAGGATCAAAGCGTGTACAAAATGGAAAATAGAGACCTTAATTTTTAAAAACGACCTTCTTTTAGTGACCTTCTTTTGCCTTGATGCCCTTCTGCAAGGCACCCAGCGTAGTCTTGTGGTGAGCAAAGAGTAAGGAAGGAGGGGGGGGAGCTTACCGTTTCCATGGCAATGAAGCATTCAGTCTGGCCCGGCGGACTGACGATGAGGACCACCTTCCCCAACTCCCAGGAGTCGCTCCCCACGGGAAACCAGGCGCACATGCCCACCCGTATCTCGCCGTAGCTGGCCAGGGTCTTCGGCCTCTCCCCAGAGACTCGCCGCGGCTCCGCGCCTGCGGCGGGTTGCGACAGCGGCGGCAGCGGGGACAGCGCCGGCAGGACCAGCTTGTCGATGCCGACGAAGACAGCGCAATCCGGCTCAGTCCGGAAGTACTGCTTCTTGCCGAACTCACCGTCGCTGGTTCCGTGGCCTCGGTGTCCCTCCTCCTGGGTTCGGGAAAAGGACCGGAGCAACAACAACAACAACAAAAACAGAAGACTGAGATTGTGACTGTGAGCTCTTCGGAGACCCCAATCTACTCAAATTATAGAAACCTCAATCGAACAGAGAGTAAAAGAGAGTAAGGGTGAGTGAGAGGGAGAGGGAGAGAAAGAGGGAAAGAAAGAGAGAGAGAGAGGGAGAGAGAGAAAGAGAAAGAGAGAGAGAGAGAGAGAGAGAGAGAGAGAGAGAGAGAGAGAGAGAGAGAGAGAGGGGGGGGAGAGAGATGGAGAGAGATAAAGATAAAGATAGAGAAAGATAAAGATAGAGATAACTCAAAATAAAGACAGGGAGGGAGAAAGAGAGAGAGAGGGAGGAAGAGAGAGAGAGGGAGAGAGAAAAGGAGACTTTTGACTTTTCAACTGGAACTTTATTGTCCAAACTTTAGGAACAAAGTATACACAAAGAGATAAAGAGAGAGAGAGGGAGAGAGAGGGACAGGGATAGAGGAGAGAGAAGGATAGAGAGAAAGAGAAAGAAAGAGAGAGAAAGAGAGAGGGGCAGAAAAAGATGGAGGGAGAGAGAGAAAGAGAGAAAGAGAGAAAGAGAGAAAGAGAGAAAGAGAGAAAGAGAGAAAGAGAGAAAGAGAGAAAGAGAGAAAGAGAGAAAGAGAGAAAGAGAGAAAGAGAGAAAGAGAGAAAGAGAGAAAGAGAGAAA
This sequence comes from Luidia sarsii, assembly GCA_949987565.1. Lineage (NCBI taxonomy): Eukaryota > Metazoa > Echinodermata > Asteroidea > Paxillosida > Luidiidae > Luidia > Luidia sarsii. The sequence continues at coordinate 7,103,047 of OX465110.1, forward strand.
GAGAGAAAGAGAGAAAGAGAGAAAGAGAGAAAGAGAGAAAGAGAGAAAGAGACAGAGAGTGCGGGAGAGATGGCTTGCATATGGAATGATGCTCACCATTAATTCCAAGCCAAAGCGAATCCCACTGATGTTGCCTGTCAGGGGACCCACGTAGCGCACCACCGCCTCGGCGTCCTCCGCGGGGGACTTGGGGTAGTTCTTGTGCTTGACCCTGACGCGGCAGCCTGGCCGGAGGTCGGCCGCGTTGGCCAGGAGGCAGCCCTCCTGGTAGATGGCGATCCGCTTGGCGTCGGTGGAGAGCGCCCGCAGGAGCTCCTTCTCCGGATCCGTCAGCGGAGCCACCTCCTGGCGGCGGCACTCAAATTCCCTGTCGTCGGACAGACCGGCCACCCGGATTAAGCCACTGTTGCCGGCAGCGGTGGCCGTCCCGACGCCGCGCAAGAGGGAGCCCTTCAGGGCCTTCTTGCTGACGGGGGCGTGGTGCTTGGAGAGGATGGTGTCTGACTGGCGCCACCTGACCTCCTTGTCCGTCAGGAGAATGTACCAGAGCGGATCCGAGGGCCTGCGTCGGGCCGGGAGCGCGTCGTAGAGCGGCGGCACCTGCAGCGGGTGCCCCTGTCCACTGCTGCTGCTGCTGCTGCTCGACTTGGGCACGGTGAGTCCTGGGGCTCTCCACGGCGCCATTGGCACATAGTCACTCACCGGGCTGGCCTTCACCTGGCCCCGGGACGAGCCGGCAGAGGCAGAAGAGTCCCCGATGGCCGCCAGGGTGCGACTAACGGTCCCGTAGGTGTTCCTGCCTGCCTTGCCCGGCCCCTTCTTGGGTTTGGACTGTCCGTTGTCGGCACACAAGGGCTTGGCCGCGCTGCCCGTCGGTATCATCATGTAGGCACTGGGAGGATTAGCGGTGGAAAGGAGAGGTACGCACACACACACCCACACACACAAAACGTCTCTGCGACGAGCTTAAGGCATCTGAGGCGAGGAAATCGAATGAAACGAAACGTCTAGTCATGGTGAAAGGGATTATATTGCAATTATTATATTGGGATTATATTGCAATGCATCTTTTGTGTCAATTGCAGAATTCTCCAAATGCACATCAATTCATGTACCATTGCCAACGCATGGATCTTATAAGCTGTCATTAGTCTTAGACTAGAAGCATTCGGGTCTTGGGGAAATGCTCACTGTCACTTATAAATAAATCCATTTTCAACTCTCATTTCACTGTAGTTTTTCTGCTAAACCTCACTGAAGTCCTCAGCGCCAAGTATGGCAAATGAGTTAGTAAGCAAATGTGAAATTAAAATAAACAAAATGAACCAATATAAATCATGTTACCGGTATACCAATTGAACAGTACACCGTTTATCAGATATATATTATTCTACAATTTACATTTGTATACATGTACATAATAACAAACAAAACTTATTCCATACCATGATCTTGCTCAATCCAAAGGGTTCTGTATGCTTATTTCTGTCATGGTGAAAGATGCGATTCAAGAATGTGATCCATGAAGATACGTAGATACATGTATTATTATTTATATGTCTGCACCTATAGGCCTATGTCAGCAGTTAAAATTCTACCCAATTTGATCTGAAGGTCTGCATGGTGGAAGGACCTTGTGGAAGGACTCTGCGGTTGACACTATGAACATTTTCTATTGTGGGATGGAGATACAGTTTGAGTTTGGGTGGTTCAGGGAAGAGAATTGATTGACCCAACGTTTCAGAAACAGTCATTATCCAATCCATCCATTTGGTAAATATAATGAGCAACTTGAGCTTAGAATACACAGACACAAAGCATTTGACACTGTAGAATTGCAAAATTAAGTTGGGAAATTCCTTGAGTTTCCAGGATTTACGTAACATCAACAATAGACAATGATAAATACATTAATCAGTATTCTTGGACAGTGTACTGCAGATGTGGTCACTGATAACGTCAACTCATGCTAGTTCCTTATCTTAACACATTGTAATTTGTTTTTAATTAAAGTTTTACGAAAACAGATAGCTTGTACTGGTACTGGTAGTGTTAGTAATACTAGTAGTAGTACTAATACTTTTACTAATACTACTTTGCCGTACTGAGGTAGGCCTAGGTCGATCATTTCTTAAAATATGGCTGTTTAGGACTTTAGTTTTATGGATTTGTATGGAGATGAATGTTCCGCTGATATTTTTTTTTACAATTGTGAGAGGGGATTAGGTCGACAAAGAAGGAAATACCTGGCGTCTGTAATACAACGATTCACGCGGCGGTGACGGAAGTCCAAATACAGGCATTACATTACAAAAAATGCGGAAAAAACGTACACATGAGAACTTGTCAGACTTTCATTTTTGACGATTTATATTAATTATAAATACTATATTAATTATAAATACGGAATGTCATGGAGTTCCCTTCGGAAGGTATGCTCTTATTTACAGAATTACAAATCGAGACATGGGCCTGGCTTCATACACGAACTTGTACCATCGATCAACTTGAAAGAGGGCAGAAAAAACGGACAGATTTGGCCCGGAGGTGCTGGGGTCCTACCTTAAAAATTAGGAAGTAGACGCCGTATATAAATTGTGTTGAGGGCATTCTTACACAAACTATTGTGAATGGGGAATGCCCTGATGTCATTGCCCACAAACAACGCGGTCGACTGAGGCGCTGTGATCTCGCCATTCGCGATTTGTGTGGGTGCAGAACACTAAATCGAGCTCCCATTGAACACTGTACAAAAACACTCACTTTCAAAGCCAATTATCCCACACCCAAAAGTCTGTTCTTGTAGCTTTACTGACAATTGTAGTTTGGAGCTTCATCTCTCGGAGATTCTTTTCAATTTTAGTGCCTTAGCGCATTAGATTTTGTTGCTAATTACCCCCAGAGAAAAACACCCCCAAAGTGTGTTGCCGTCCAAGCCGAATTTCTGCAAGGATTTTGGGATGGGCCCCTCCACTTCCACAGCCAAATAGGGCCACATTTATTACAAATCCAGACGTCTTGGGTTCAAATCCAACTCCAGTCAAAAATGTCTCCTTTTTCCCCTCAGATTTTTCAATTTGTTCTAATAAATTGTTTCAAATAACTTTGAGTAAATTGACGTCACAATCACTTCAGTATGTATAAGTATCCGTGGTTTATTGCAAATCAATCTTGTTCTTGAGATTTCAGCAATACACTGATTAGATGTTCTGTTCTATAATATGTTTTGTTAGAGAAGATAAACTATAGTATCCTCCCAAACAGGCACTAAGGCTGAGTGAGGATTTGTGATTTCGTGTACAAATATACAGAGACTGGACTTGAATGTTTCCTTGCTACAAAAATTAAGAAATAAATAATTAGCTGTCTTATACTATAGAGGAGTTGCTGCTTCAGAAAGCGATTGCCCAATAATTAAAGGTTTTCCAGAATTGTCAAACAAAAAAGATACAATTTTGATTTCAAAAAATCCATTAGGGCAATTCCACGGTAACATACCTTACACATTAAGTGACTTTCACCTATGGGTATTCCTTGATCAATAATTCTTAAAGGACTCCAATTAACAAATGTGTTAATCGAATCAGTAAGTATAACTCTTAAGAATCCTTGAAATGCATGCAAAATATTATGTTATATTAGTTACAAAATAGACAACAACCCGTGTAGCTGCCCATTATTTTGCAGTTTCTCGAGCATAAAAATCCAATGACAAATTTAACGTGAAGCAGTAGACAATGTACATGTACGCAAGGGATGTAATCACTTTGATGAAAAAAAATACTCTCTCAACTTTTGTGATAACACAAAAATGGATGACCTTTTTAAGTGTAGGCATGCTGAAGAAGATCCTGTTAGGAGGAATTAATTTTTGGGCAATTATTAATGAAAAGAATATAAATAATGTATAAATTCTAGAGTTTTATTTCCGTTGATCTCTGGATATATAGGTCTAAAGAATACATCATGTATATTACATCTTCATAAACCTATCTCGGCCTATAATTTAAAGTATACAGTATGTTCACATTGTATGAATGTAGTCACTGTTATATTTGGAACAAATTAATTGAGTGCACCAGTTATAAACTATGAAACCAATTATTAGTAAGGAGTCCACCAAACTTTTGTAGTAACTTTATATGATGCATTTCTGATATTATTGCAATTATAGTGCAATGGATTTTTTGTGTCAATAGCAGAATTCTTCAAATGCACGTAATGTACCATTGACAACGCATGGATCTTATAAGCTGTCATTAGTCTTAGACTAGAAGTATTCGGGTCTTGGGGAAATGCTCACTGTCACTTATAAATAAATCCATTTTCAACTCTCATTTCACTGTAGTTTTTCTGCTAAACCTCAGTGAAGTCCTCAGAGCCAAGTATGGCAAATGAGTTAGTAAGCAAATGTGAAATTAAAATAAACAAAATGAACCAATATAAATCATGTTACCGGTATACCATTTGAACACAGTTTATCAGATATATAAATATTATTCTACAATTTACATATGTATACATTAATAACAAACAAAATTAATTCCATACCATGATCTTGCGCAATCCAAAGGGTTCTGTATGCTTATTTCTGTCAGTGTCATTTCAGTTCATCCCCAAGAAAACTTGTTTACTATAGCAGAACTTCAGAACTCTAAGTGCATTAGTTCCTTAGACAACCCCGAAAGCAGACCCTTTTTAAACACTGCAGCCATCTTTGTCAAGTTCCCTGTATGCCTCGGTGGCCAGAACGACAAATTACCATGCCACAGGAAAAAAAGGCACCAGACCATGTGACAGCCTCAGAGTGGTTTACACTGTAGGCCTATGTGTTTGAAATGACAAGATGGCTGCCCTGTGTTTGAAGATCTGTTGGCCATCAGATTGCAATGGATTCACTGAGCAGCACATAGTTCACTGTTCACAGTTGGATCTCAGTCAGTAAACAGAGTTTTGGAATTGATAGGGTATTCAGTTCTAGATTGGGCCGATAGCGGCAAACAGTTAATGAACCCGCTGTGGCGTGAGTAGTGTGAGGGTGAGTGTCATGGGACTCGTGGCCGACTGGCTGTGCCCAATGCAGCCTGAGTTAGTATTCATTGAGGCACCTCTAAGTGTTGTGAGTCATTGTGCGAAGAAGGCTCGCTCGCTCAGCGATCGCTCACTCGCTCAGCGATCGCTCGCTCGCTCACTGCCAGCTGGTCAGAGCCTCTGCTTCTCCCTCGGCAGCCCGGAAGTCCTCTCGGATCTTGTCGATGACCGACGGCGACTTCATGGCCTCGATGGCGGTCATGGCCAAGGCCTTGGCCACCCGCAAGGCGCTGCGGTGGGCAGCCTCCTCCCCCGCCGCTGCGGTGAACTCGGCCGTGCTAATCAGCACCTTGCCGTTGCCGGCGTTGCTGCTGTCGCACCCTTGGATGTCAAAGGCGGGAATGATAGTCGGCACCACGTGCGAGACGTTGCCGCCATCCGACGAGCCCACCGGCGTCTTGAGCTCGTCGCAGTCGGCCGTGAACTCTGCCCCCAGGTCTCCGGCGTGGCCGCGGTAGAGGCCGGCCAGCGTGTCGTTAGAGAGGAGGTTGGAGTAGGGCCGGTCGGTGAAGGCGAACTCGATCTCGCAGCCCGTGGCCTTTGCGGCCGCCACAAAGGCCGCGTTGGCCCGGCGCTGGAGGTGGGCCATGTCGATGTGGTCCCGGGCCCGAAGGTAGAACTTCAGCTCCGTCTTCTCCGGGATGATGTTCGGCTTGACCCCTCCACTGGTTATCACCCCTGCAGTCAAATGGATAGGGTCCATGATATCATCAACTTAACTTGGGGTTAAATAAAATCGGCATTGTCATAAAATCCAAAGTGTCTTTCATTTTTGAGACCAAAAATGATTAATTTAGCCAAAAAACGCTTTATTTTAGTCCGAAAATTGTGCCCCCCACTTTGGAGACGTACGTACTACGTCACATACAGAATTTGTGGTCAGCCTTGAGGTCGTGTGCTTTGCACTGGCCCTGCATTATCTCTATTATCTATCAGCCTTAAATACCGCACTGTCACATGCGCAGTAGCGTACTTTATCGTCTCAGCATTTCGATCGCCTCGCTCGGCTGCTTTTGGTCTGTATGTGACGCCATGCTCACAGGGGGAATTTTTGAGGGTGGGGCGAACATGGACTTTTTTCAATGTTTTGGGGCGAAATTAGGCGCTAACAAAATGTTTAAAAATCAATCCTGTATTGATTATATTGTGAGCATTACCAAAGGAGAGTTTTTAGCTTTTTTTCAAATCCTATTTCTGTAGACCTTTAACTATTCTCCAATACCAAACTCTAACCACGGCAAGAGTTGTGAATGCTTCTTCAGACTCCAATTGCAAATACCAAATTTTCAACAGAGTCCCTTTAAACTCATAATTACTAAAGAAACCTTACACCTTTTACATGGTGGAAGAACCAAGTGGAAGGTTTACAGTGACACCATGTAGCACATGAGACAGTGTAGCTTTGAACAGAGCCGGTAACTCAACGTTTTGGGCAGTGTGTACTCTGCCTGTCGTCAGGAGTTTGGGTACCCAGGTACCCAATGAACTAAATAATCGGGGACCTGTGGTCGATTTCATCAAACTCGTGGTAACTTACAATCAATCGCAAGACGATGAGCGATGTGCAGAAACCAGATGGGCTATCACAAATTACGATGGGTTATCTATCGCAAGTTGAGTTAAAATGCATCGTAAGGCTTTGTGACATCCATCCCATATTTCCAAATACGATACCCCAAATTTGGGAACCATCGGACACCCGGGTTCTCGAATGTCGTCCCTGGAGGCCTACCGTGAATCTGCATGTAGGGCTTGAGCTGCTGCCGCAGCACCGATATGTTGTTGTAGCAGAGGACGGCGGCGTCCAGGGCGTTGCGGCCCTGCCAGGGCTGGGCCGAGGCGTGTGCCGCCCGGCCGCTGTAGGCCAGCGTGACCCGCATGATGGTCAGCATGAGCGGCCGGCTGATGTGGGCGCTGTAGGGGGTGACCGTCATGGCCAGGTCCACGCAGCGAAAGACGTTGCGGTCGATGGCGTCCACCTTGGTGCCGTTACCCTCTTGGTCCGGGCAGCCCAGGACGGTCACCTGTGTATCATCAAAGCACATACAACTTAGGGCAAACTTTGGTCAGACGCAAGTCAGTACAGTTTTAAAAATTGAAATCAATAAATCAATCAAATATTCAATCAATTGATCAATGAATCAACCAGTCAATCAATTGAACAATTATTCATCCAATCAATTGATCAATCATTCAATACATTATCCATTCAATCAATCAATCAATCAGTAATCAATTGGTCAATCAATCATTCAATCAGTCAATTGATATCAATCAATTGATCAACTGATCAATCATCCAATCCATTATCCATTCAATCAATTAGTCATTCAATCATTCAATCAGTCAATCGATTAATCAATTGATTTATCATTCAATCATCCATTCAAACAATTGATTGATCAATGGATCCACCCCAACCAATCAACCAACCAACCAGTCCATCCATAAATTGATTGACCAATCAATCGATGGATCAACCCAACATTTGATCAATAAGAGATTTATTAATTTTGGTTGATTTAATGTATTTTTACAAAACCTTTGATGGCATTTCTTTCGTGTACAAATTACAACCTAGTATTAACTAATTATTCACAACATAATCTGTTTTATTGTTGAAACAAATTTAATATGAAACTGCACAGATGTCAATGGGAAGTTAGATTGAAATGCCAGTGTCTGTCAGTCAACAAGCCGTTTGTTTCATCATGGCTTGTAAAACTTCCAAGTTCCATTGAAGGTCATTGGGTTTGGCAACAACGTATGCAAACAACTGCATCTGTCGGGATGTCATTGAGCATACAATGCATATATCGGAATCAATGATATGCATTGTATGCTCAATAGATTGGGAACAGGATGCATCATAAAATGGGCTTCGAACTTTGGCTCAAACAAGTGCTCAGGCTTATCGGCATTTATACTAGCATGTGACTACGGCACTGGTCACTCTCCACAAAATAACAACAGATTAGTGGGCTCACTCGTAAATAAATACCACATGTCATTACTTAGAAAGATCTAAAATTTAGTGGGCCTGACGTTTCGATCCTAGCAGGACCTTTCTCAAAGGCAGAGTCTTAGAAAGATTTTACTTTAATAACATTAATACCTTCAGTTTCACCATAAACAGGTGAAAACAATTCCTGGAAGTTTTACCAAAATTAGAACACAATTGTCATGATATGATATAGACAATTAAATTTCCATGGTCTGGCAAAAGCACTTGCCAAAAAAAAAATGGACTTAAAGTTTTCCCCAAGTTCATGATTTTGTGGAGTGTTTGTGTCAGCCAGACTGTCCTCAGTGCATTGCTCTGTACAAAATATGCACTTCCAAATCCTAGGTTTTTCCCAAGACTTTTAGTTTTACAAATTTTTTAGAAAGATTTACAAGTGAATTACTTACAGCATGGAGGCTTACAGTTACAGTGAGCCATTGAGCCAGAGGGTATTTATTAAACTAAAATCTTGCCTTTTTTGAAATTTTGACATTCGGGTGACTCACCCGAATCTCAAAATTTCAAAATTTGATTACAAAAAAAGGGTGACTTGTCGGGTCCAAGTTACTCCGACTACTTCAAGTTCAACCATGGAGCTGTATCATAATTATTTGGTTCAACAAAAAATTAACAAAAACCGGTTAACGAGAAGAAAGCCCATTTGAGCCCGAGTTACTCGGCCCACCCCACAGGCCCAAGGCCCCACGGCCAATTCCGCCCAATGAATCGGACACTACTCGGAGTAGTACTCCGTACTCGCCTTGCCCAGCCGCTTGCCGTTGCTGTTGCCGTCGATGACGGCCTTGACGCCCAGCGCGGCGGCCACCGTGGCCTCGGCCACCAGGTTGCGGCCCGAGGCGTGGCCCAGCTCGGGCAGGGCGTCGTACTCGCACAGGAGGCAGACGTGGAGGCGGCCGGCCTCCCGATCCGCCGCCCCGTACGAGGCCCGGAAGCCCGTGGGCGCCAGGTAGCCCTCCTCCACCTCGAAGCCCCGGTCCCGGAGAAAGGCCGTCAGGAGGCGGTGAGCGTGGAACTCCTGCCGGCCCAGCTCCGGGTTCCGCCAAATCTCGTGGCCCAGGTCCCACAGCTCCTTCTGCCGGTCGTCGATGGTGCTCTTGACGCAGTCAAACAAGGCCTCCATGTTGTTGTTTTTTAATGTATTTCACTGCCCCTGCAGGAGAAGATCGTCGATCGCGATGCGTCGAAAGTCGGTGTGAAGATGATCGCGCGATTACGCAGGGCCGGACTTGTTAAATTTTTCCATTCACGCGCGCTGTAGGTGCACGTGCGGGTTGCACGCATAGAGCTCTGTTTATTTATAGAGCTCTATTATTACATGTACATGTACATGTACATGTACATGTACATGTATGATGTACATGTACATGTACATGTTGTACAATGTACATGTACATGTACAGTTCATGTGTGTACATGGACATGTACTGTACATGGACATGTGCAGATGTACACTGTACATGTACATGTACAGTGTGTACATATACATGTACATGAACGAACTACATGTGTACCGAATGTATTGGCTTTGGCTAGAACTTAGAAGTAGCACGCGACCCTACTTGAACTAGCTGCAGCCGCTTGTTCACGACTTGCATAGACTCGTGCGTCCTTCCAAGCCGTAGCCAATAGATTCGGCCGGCCGGACGCAGCTCACTTCGCGCAGAAATCACTTCATGCATAAATATACGACCTTTGAACCTAGCATGCATATTTATGCATATTTCGCTGTACGGAGTGCCAGTGTGCCAGGATGTTCCGAAAAAAGCAACTTGTTCGATTTAATTTGGGCAGAGTTGAGTCACACTCTTTATTTTGTTATGATTTCAAAGTGGAAAGGCTGTAAATCGTTCTTCCTTTAGTGCGAGTTTCTGTGATCCTGGCTTTGACTTGTAAACCACTTTTTTTGGAAGCATAAACTGATTTTGAGAATATGGTCTAAATTACCAGGGGTACTCTAAAAACAAAGTACTTGTGTCTTTTCAACAAAATAAAAACTACAAACAAGTAACCCAAGCCATACAGTTGTTTCAACAACCAGTTTCCTTTATTATTTCATTATCAAGCCATACAAATTTCCTGTTCATAGAAATATTTACACAGTACAGACAAATTGCCCCTACAAAGAATTTATTTTCAAATTTTTAGGGGAAAAAATAGTTTTCAGCATGTTTGATTTTGAAACTGCTAAATGGTCAGGAAAAAGGGTCTTTCCATGATTGAATCACATTCTACACCCACAGTCTTGACGAAAGTCATGGGTTCGAATCCCCACCCAGCAAGTTTTTAATTTGGCCTCCCAATTTGGGGTGAACGGATCGTGTACCTTCATTTCCCATTCATGTCTTCGACTCATTTGTGATTAACAAAAGTTCAAAATCTTGACTTGATTAAAGCCCCAATACAACATTGGGAGTATCAGGAAACATTGATGTCCAAAGATTTCCTTCTAATTTACACAGTTTGTAGATGGTCATGATGGAATCCTCATGTTGAATTTTAAATCTTACTGGTCTGGGATGCTGTACTTCTCGAGAAATCTTCACTCAAACTTCGACAAATAGTTTATTACTTGCGAGTAATAAACTATTTCTTGTATATATACACTACAGGCCGGTGAGAAAACCATAACAATTCTTTGCCTTTTTCTACTTTCTCAGATTTCCGTTTGCACTTAAACCTTCACAGGATTTCTTTTTTTGAATGTTTAATGGTTTAAAACACCAACTGTGGCAATCTATTGTCCTTTACCAAAGTTGTATAGGTGTTATGACAATAGTTTCTACAAACATAGGCAAGGAAAATTGACTTTTTTTTAACCACCGAAATCCATTCAATATCCGCTACCTTGACAAGAGTCGTGGGTTCGAATCCCCACCTGGTAACTGCTGATTTTAACTCAAACACTCAAGGCAAAAAAGGCAGATACAAAATAGCTAAACGTTTAGGAAAAAGGGACATTTGATGACCGAATCCCATTTTATATCCACAGCACTGACAAAAGTCATGGGTTCAAATCCCAACCAAGCTTTTTAATTTGACCTCTCAAAGGCAATAAGGCAGATACAAAAGTGCTTAATGTTCAGGGAAAAAGGTTTTTCAGTAATTGAATCACATTCTACACCCACAGCCTTGACAAAAGTATGGTGAACTTTTTACTTTGACCTCTCAAGAGTGATAAGGGCAAGGCAGATACAAAGTGCTAAATGATTAGGAAAAGGGTCTTTTGATGACTGAATCACATTCTATATCCACTACTTTGACAAAAGTCACGGGTTCGAATCCCCACCCAGCAATGTGACCTTAATGTGACCGCTCAAGAGCGGTAAGGGCAAGACAGATACAAAAGGCAGGAAAAAGGTGACTGAAGCCCATTCTTCATCAACTTTCGTCCGTCTTGGGTTCAGTTCCTGGGTCCTCATCCTCGGTTTTCGTCTCCTCGTTCTCGGCGGTCGTCGCGGATGTCGTCGTCGGCGCCGACCTTCCCAGGAGCTTGGCCAGAGCGCCCCTGAGCCGCTGGCCGAGGGAGGGGACGCTGGCCGACCGCAGGACAAACTGCCGGGTGGTCAGGTTGTGCAGCGAGCCAAAGCCGATGGCCACCACCGTGCAGGTCAGGCAGATGACGTTGTAGGGCATGCTGAAGTCGGGCACGGGCAGCTGCACCAGCAGGGGCTCCGTGTAGAGGCGCAGGAAGAACCCGCCGTCCTCATCGGCAACCTCGGCATCGCCCAGGCTGCAACGAAAAAAAAAGAAAAAAGGCAAGCCGAGCACGCAGTGGGCAAATCTAACCTGGAACCAGAAAGCTCTCATATGTCCTCACACAAACCATTTCTCGTCCCTCGATACTGCACACGAAGGCAAGCTGAGCACACGACGAGCAAATGGATAGAACGAATACTGAGCAGCAGTACATTCCAGAGACGGGGATCGGCATTAGAAAAAAGATTGATCACCCCATGAATTGTGAGCACGAGGGACAGCAAGCAGAAGGGAATCGGAGGATCTTAAGCACCTGGGTGGGTTGTACAGGTTAAACAAGATGGCATTGTTTCGGGGAGAGGAATCATGCAAACTGTGTAAAAACAGTAGCAACATCTTATACTTGATCCGGTCAGAAATAGGCAGCCATGAGACAAAGTATTAACTTTTGGGGGGACACAGCTTGACCAAAACTGAACGCTGTGCTGTTTGTGTGGGTTTGGGGTTGAATTGGTTGTGTACTACTGACAGGGTGGGTGACTGAGCCATGGAAGGGTTTTTTTTCAGCGGGCAATCGGGCAAAGCACTGAGCGCACAGTGCATATTACGTCCATTGGGGCAAACTCTCGTTGAATTCCATGGAAGTGGAATGCATACCCGACTAGCAAGCTTGCGTTGCGATGATCCACCGCTGTGATGTTATCGTGGGAAGGCATCAGAACAGACACTACTGCAGAGCTGCCAAATACAAAAACAAACAAAAAACTCTGATAAGAACTCACGGGTGGGTAGATGAATAGAGTAGACAATAAGTCCTCTGCACTGTTTTGCTTTAAAAACGAAATGGTTTTTAGATCGAAAGTCTTTCCAAGAACCTTGGCTTCGACATTTCCATGGCTTTGACTTCAACTTTGAGGTTTTGTTATCTTATGTAAAACAGGGTAGAATATCTGAGTGTAAGTGGCTGAGAGCCTACAGGTGGGGGAGGGGGAGGTGGACAAGGGGGAGGGGGAGGATGATTTGGGGGGAGGAGGATTTGGGAAGGAAGAGGACTTGGTGAGGAGGATTTGGGGAGGAGGGGGAGGAGGAGGAGAAGGAGAGGAGGAGGAGGAGGAGGGGGAGGGGAGGAGGAGGAGGATTTGGGGAGGAGGAGGAGGAGGAGGGGAGGGGGAGGAGGACAAGGAAGCTGAGGAGGGGGGTTTGGGGAGGAGGAGGAAGAAGAGGATGAGGAGGAAGACGATGAGGAGGATGAGGGGGAGGGGGAAGAGGAGGACAAGGAAGATGAGGAGGAAGAGGGGGATTTGGGGAGGAGGAGGGGTATGAGGATTTGGGGAGGAGGAGCAAGAAGAGGAGGAGGAGGAAGAAGAGGAGGAGGAGGAAGATGAGGAGGAGGAGGAGAAAGACGAGGAGGAGGAAGAGAAGAAGGAGGAGGGACAGGGGGAGGAGGGAGAGGGTAAGGGGGTTGATTTTCCAAATGTCCTGACCTGATATGGAAGCCAATGTTGGCGTCTGGCGGATACTCAGTCCACTTCAGGAAGGCCTTGTCAAACTGGATACTCAGGGTGGTGACGGACTGGGCCGGTAGGGTTAGAACCACCTCCAGGAGGTAAGGATTGGAGCGGTCTCGCCCTGGTGTAAACAAAGACTTCTCTGAAAAAGACGAAAAGAAAATCTAATGAACATACCATTTCTCACTGCCAAGAATATCATCTCGGGGGGGGGGGGGGCTGGTTTATTTGATCCCTTCAAATAAACATAATTCGAAAATCCCACTATAAATAATTTATTGTATCCACATACACACAAAAAGTTGAGTTTGAATCGTGATTCAAATCGCGATCCAAACAATTTCAATTTTTTTTTTTATAGTACTAGTAGGGACGGCCCTGGTAAGTCCCGAGTTCCTGACCACACCCTCTGTTACAACCCTACGGGCTTGTTGTGCACAGAGAGAGGAAGGCAAGAGGCTCACCCGGCTTGATCGGCTGGACATTGTTGACTATCTCCAGGGTGTGCAGGTAGAGTCGGACGAACCAGGGCACCGTCTCCATGTAGACCACCCTGAGGGGCCGGGCGGGGTGGTTGTTGAACAGCTGGCAGGTGATGCCTCCCCTCTCCTGCCCGTAGCCAGACAGGAACCGATGGGCGTGCAGGTAAGGAGGCCTGCCCCACGCTGTAAGGCAACCCAGGAACAAACCCCACCCCCAACCAAAGGAAAAAGCCAAGCATGAATATACAGTTGAAGGTTTGCGGTGACACCGTGTAGCACTTCTCTTTCAAAAAGGAGTGTGGCTCTGAGAAGAGCCGGTAACTCAATGTTTCGGGTAGTGTGTACTCTGCCCGTCATCAGGAGACTTGAAGGTTTGCATGGTGGGAATACTAAGTGAAAGGTTTGTATGGTGGAAGTACAAAGTGAAAGGTTTGTATGGTGGAAGTACAAAGTGAAAGGTTTGTATGGTGGAAGTACAAAGTGGAAGGTTTGCATGGTGGGAATACTAAGTGGAAGGTTTGTATGGTGGAAGTACAAAGTGGAAGGTTTGTATGGTGGAAGTACAAAGTGGAAGGTTTGCAGTGACACCATGTAGCACTTCTCTTTCAAGAAGGAGTGTGAGTCTGATAAGAGAGTTACCGGATCTTTTCAGAGCCACACTCCTTGAAAGAGAAGTGCTACATGGTGTCATTACAAACCAGCCGATTTCTGCTTTTAACTAATATGCCTAATCGGCTTTTGGCGCAATACTTACGACATAAACCTATAGTGAAGCTGCGCTATAACTTAAAGTCGATGTCACAAAACTCGACTTAGCTGTGCAACACTGATTGTCACAGGGTGGCCTCGGGTCATTTCAACAAATGTTTGAAGTGCATGTACACACAGTGGTTTACTTTCCGTAAACCACATTACTAAAATACGATAACACTTGTCTACTTTAGAAGATATTTTCAGGTGATGGAGGCAAAGCTCGAGTTGAAGCCAAACTTAAAAAAAGGACTAGGTGGCACAATAGCAAAAAATACTAAGACTTGAGGGCACTCACAGTATTCGACGCTCTCATTCCACGCCATGGCTATGTTGAGCTTGCGATCCCTGGCGGCCGACTTCACATCGTACACGGCGTAAGAGCGCCCTCTGTTGTTGGAGACCACCGAGTATTCTGGGGTCAGCAGCCAGCCATTGGTCTCCTTGATACAAAGACAGATTGAGTTCAAAGGGTTGGAGTTCAAACCAAAAACGAAAGGCAGCCCAGTGACCAGTAAGCATCACTCCAAAGTTTTGGAACTACTGAGTAAAAATACACAAGAATTTTTTGCTAGGATAAAAACGTTTGGCCCTCTAAGCTTTCCAAATGGTCCGGCCAGGATTGAAACAACAGGCCCTTAAAACTTGAGGACAGAGAACAGCCCAGTGACTACAAAATATTTCTTCCTCCATTAGTTACCTCCTGGGAAAAATACACAAGAAAAGTGCCTACTGCAATCTAGGTGAAAACGTTGCAAACTGTGCATACCGACTAAAAAGCCGTTCACTGTCTTGACCGGCAGACAATGATTCTCAATTTGAAAAACAAATGCAATTAGAAAACATCTTATCAAAAAAATCATTAAAAAAAATCATAATTTTTAATGACTCCCCCCCCTTCATTTTCCTTGACTTTTCCAGTCCTGTAGAATGAGAAATGTGCAAAATTTTGCAAACTGCTTTACTGACTAAAAAATGACCATAATGCAATTTGTTTTTTTGCACAATCAAGATAGCAGAGCCTGGCGTTTCAACCCTTGCAGAACATTTCTCATAGCAGAGATGGCTGTAAAAAAAAAAAAAAATTGAACAAAACAACAATTGCTATGCATGGTGGTGGTGCTAATAAAGAGTAGGTTTGCGCGGGGCACCCTGTACAAGAATCTCTTTTGTGAGTGAGTGACTTGTCCAGGTTTTCTATGACCATGGCCACAGACTCAGAAGTGGCTGACCTTGTCATCGGTGATGTCCACGTAGATCTTGCTGTGCCGGGCCATGGGGCAGGCGGAGTTCAGCGGCCGGCCCAGGAGGCTCCGCAGCGTCCAGTCCCGTCGCCCCTGCCGGCCGGCCGACGGGTCGAAGACCGCCCCCAGCGACTGGCTCAGTTCCAGGGCGGGCCGGCTGCAGGTCGGCGGGTCGTCGCACAGGGGTCGGAGGTCGACGGCCAGCGAGTGGTAGTTGGCGTTGTACAGGCTGCCAGCGTGGAAGAGTGTGGATAACCCGGCCTTGTGGGGTTGAGGAGCAACAGCGAAAAAAAAACACACACTAATTATCGCATTACATTTTAGTTCTTATTCTTATTTATTCTAACCCCCTAGTGCTGTGTGCCTGGAACCCTCCTCAATCCTCCAATGTGAGTTTGTGCAAGATCCTCATTGCCTCAATCCTCCACAATCCTCCAATATGAGTTTGTGCATGTACATGTACCCCACTGCCTCAATCCTCCACAGCTAAACCATGTAAATGGATCCTTTGTTTATAGACAGTACATGCATGGAGCTATGAGTAGGTAGCTCCACAGTACGTGGCTTTGTCAAAGTTCTACAGCTTTTTATATCCTCAAAAAACCTCTGGCAGTGTAAATCGAACAACCTTCCTCAATCCTCAGGTGTAAATTTTACAACCTTCCTCAATCCTCCAGTGTAAATTTTACAACCTTCCTCAATCCTCCACAATCCTCCAACCGGAAATTTTCATACCTGCCTCAATCCTCCACAATCCTCCATTACCCCTGGAGGATTGAGGAAGGTTAGGGTTAATCTCATCCAACAGCAAACAAAAAAACAGTTACAGGGAGATATATATAAATAAATAAAACACTTATTTGATAATTTAATGTACAATGACTTAAGGTGATATACAAAAATGTTGCAAACTGCTTACTGACTAAAATAATACCAAAATGTAAATCTTAAAATTTAGTGGGCACTGACGTTTCGATCCTAGCAGGACCTTTCTCAAAGGCAGAGTGACAAGGACAAAACAGATACATGTACATGAAGGAAGGGGGGACACGGATGAGAAACAAAGGACAAAGAGTGAAGCTGGTAGAAAGAGATCAAAGGGAAGGGCAAGGGGTAGGGTAGGGATTAGTGAGAGGAGGGGGAAAGATCAAAGAGAAGGGCAAGGAGTAGGGTAGGGATTAGTGAAAAGCCACCAGGTCCCAAGGACAAGCCCAAGGTTCCCTTAGTTACTTCCTACCACCCTTCTCTTCCTCCTCTCAGGAAGATAACTAAGGGAAACCACCATATTCTCCACACTTCCGATCGTCTGGCTGATGCCATTCCAAATTCGCCTGTTTTGGCTTTCAGGCGCCCCCGTAACCTGCGTGACTTAATTGTCCGAGCAGAGGTTCCCCCTTTGGACTCTTCACCTCCAACCAAATTTGGTACATTTAAGTGTACCTCGAAATGCATTGTTTGCAAGACACATGTCAAGGAAATAGACTCTTTCAATGGACATTCTTCTGGAACTACACACACGACCTATGGCTCTATCACGTGCACTACCTCAAACATCATATACCTCATCTCTTGTAGAGTTTGTAATATTCAGTATGCTGACGAGACCAAAAACACCCTCAAAAAACGGATCTATGGCCATAGGTCTACTATCAAAACCGGTAAAATGGACACCCCTGTTGGGTATCACTTCAATCTCCCTGATCATTCGATATCAGATATGAGTGTACTGGGTCACCATAGTAATGCTGTCCGTCTTAGCCGTGAGAAAATGTGGATGAAGCGTCTTCGGACTATTCAACCACATGGTCTCAACATCCAGGAGGGTAATGACTAACACCATGCAACTTTCTGATAATCCTTCTTTTGTGTTCAGTCCTTCACACTTCTCGCTTTGATCTTTCCCCCTCTTGTCACTAATCCCTACCCTACTCCTTGCCCTTCTCTTTGATCTTTCCCCCTCCTCTCACTAATCCCTACAGGCCTTGAATTGAACGACGGCCACGACGGCCAGTGCCGTCGTTGCCCTCTTTACTGGCCGAGGTGCCCCGCAAAAATCCCCGTCTTCACGGCCACTTTGGCCGTGCCCTATTTTTACCTTGGCCGTCGTGCCCTTTTTTTGCATTGGTAAGCATATTTACAGTTGTTTTTAGACTACATGTATTTTATTTGGATTATCGGGGAGCGATGTCAACTCGATAAGACAGAGAAGTCAAAATAATGCGCGATCGTGTCGACAACAGCCGCATTAATGTGTAACCATGCATCGGAAATAAATAGTCGGCACCCTCAACACAAGAACGTGTGACCAACATAGAAGACGTCTAGTTTTCTGACTTTGGAGATTTGGTGCGCCAAAAGAGGGCGCCCTTTATCTCTTCATTTGCCAGAATGTGGAGGTTTATCCTCAATGCAAATGTACACGCGCCGTTCCAAGAGGTCTGGCCGCTGGCCGCGTTGGACAGTGACCGCAATATTGTAACTTGCAATGTCGATGGGGACTTTGAAAGGTGACAAAAGACCCTTTTATAGAGGTGGCCGAATAAGCAGGTTTCACTGTATGCATAGTACATGTATATAGCAGGGCATGCAAAAATGATAACTTTGTACAATTTATTTCCATTTGGCCTCTGTGCCCTTTCCCAATTTTGTTTTTTGGCCTTGGTGCCCTACCCACTGGCCTTGGTGCCCCCGAAAATTTTGCATCATTCAAGGCCAAAGTGGCCTTGCCCTAAAAATTACCAAATTCAAGGCCTGTCCCTACCCTTCCCCTTGCCCTTCCCTTTGATCTCTCCCTACCAGCTTCACTCTTTGTCCTTTGTTTCTCATCCGTGTCCTATTCACTCTCTCCCCCCTTCCTTCGTGTACATATATCTGTTTTGTCCTTGTCACTCTGCCTTTTAGAAAGGTCCTGCTAGGATCGAAACGTCAGGCCCACTGAATTTTAAGATTTAATGTACAATGAATTTACATTTACTATTTCTTACACTACAGAACAGTGCGAAAACCATGACAATTGTTTGCCTTTTTTTACTTTCTCAGCCTACCATTTGAGCTAAAACCTTGGCAGGATTTTTTCCCCCGAATGTTTAATGGTTTAATGTGGCAATCTTTTGACCTTTACCAATGTTGTATAGGGCCTTTAAGCAGCTCTATGAACTTGGCCCCTGGTTTGTAAGATCTATGAGAATAAATAAGACTTAAGGCTTTGCATGGTGGGTGAATCAATATAGGAAAGTTTGCGGTGACACCATGTATCAGGTCTCTTAAAGGAAGAAGTTTGGTTCTGAAAAGAACCTGAGTGGTAACTCAGAGTTACCTGATACATGGTGTCACCGCAAACCTTCCTATATAAGATCTATGAGAGGAAAGCACTGATGAGGGGCTTACCTTGGAGTCGCAGGGCAGCAGCTTCTTCCAGGGAGTCAAGTTCTCGGTGCACACATTCTCTCTGGGCAGGGTGGCGTAACGCATATAGCCTGTCCTCTTGGCATACGAGTCTGGAGAGAAATGAAAGAGGGAACAAATGCAGGAGCCCTCTCCCAAAAAAATCCGGCTTGGGCTCCGGCTTTGCCACTGTTCTCCAAAAGCTGAAAAACACAGGTTGGGAGTTTTGGAATGCTTTTCCCAAAACCTCAAATAAGGCTTTTTTTCTGGCTTTGTTCCTGTCATCCAAAGGCTGGAAAATCACAGGTTTGGGGTTCTTGAATCCTTTTCCTGAAAACCAAGCATTAAGGTCAGGCTTTGTTGTTGCTATCCAAAAGCTGGAAACAAAGGTTTGGGGTTCCTTTGTTGAAGTTGAAGCTCAGGTTTATCAATTTTTTTCTCTCTTTATTTTTCATTTTCAAAACAGTGTACCGTAATCTTTGAAACTGAAGTCAAAGGTCTGGCGCTATCATGCCTGTTACTTAGATGAGAGAGACGGGGGACAAAGCCACGGCACGAGCCCGAGCCCGAGCCCGAGCCCGAGCCAGAGCCAGAGCGAGAGCCTGAGCCTGAGCCTGAGCCAGAGCCAGAGCCAGAGCCAGAGCCAGAGCCTGAGCCAGAGCCAGAGCCAGAGCCAGAGCCAGAGCCAGAGCCAGAGCCAGAGCCAGAGCCAGAGCCAGAGCCAGAGCCTGAGCCAGAGCCTGAGCCAGAGCCTGTGCCTGAGCCTGAGCCAGAGCCAGAGCCAGAGCCAGAGCCAGAGCCAGAGCCAGAGCCTGAGCCTGGGCCAGAGCCAGAGCCTGAGCCTGAGCCTGTACCAGAGCCAGAGCCAGAGCCAGAGCCAGAGCCAGAGCCAGAGCCAGAGCCAGAGCCAGAGCCTGAGCCTAAGGCAGAGCCTGAGCCTGTGCCTGAGCCAGAGCCTGGGTTTGTGGAAGAGGGGCACCAGGGGAGAGGTCTACTGTGGAAAGCCAGACTGCCCACTTACCTGTGGCTAGTCCAGAGGGCTTGAAGGACAGCTTGGGCTTGACCGTGTTGGTGTCGTCGATGAAGTTGAGCGAGGCGCAGAAGAGTCCCGACAGAGCGTTGATCAGCCCCTTCCAAGACTCATCCACACTGGCAGATACACACACACAAACACACACACACTGATGTTTGCATCTTTGTGGCGACATTGCTTTGTTATTGTGCACTATACAACTGAGTGAGAAAAGATGTTTTAAAAAATGCTCCCATTTCAAACACATTCACTTTCCTGGGTAGAAATTTGGACCGTATTGTGTGGACACAATAATTGCAGTTCATAGTGGGATTTGAATCACGATTAAGACTCCAAGGTCAAGTTCAGGCACATGATTATATCATGAACATTACTGAAGAAGAATTATTAGCTGTTTTTCAAATCCTATCTCTGTAGTCTGTATACCTTCTAAATGGCATACAGGCAAAAACCCTGTGCTGCTACTCACTTTGGGGTGGAGGGCCGGAACCAGACCCAGAGCTGTGCCCCGGGAGGTGACCAGGCTATCGGGTAGCCCCACTTCTCAGCGTGCCACTGGCCCTGCGTCAGGGACAGGTGAAGCTCCTGGACCGAGTACTTGCTGACCACCTGCCCCAGGCTCTTGGGGAAGAGGTTGTAGTGAGACACTGGGAAGGAGGGAGGGGAGGGGGGAGGGTGAGAGAGCAGAGAGGAATGTCCGAGCAAGGATTAGAACAGAAGCTTACTGCATCATAGCGGAAAGATGATTGTATCAGACAATGATAACTTTCTACATAATAACACTGAACACACAACCGCTACACGCAAATCGATGACGTTCTGACAAGTTCGGGTGCGCAGTGTGGGCTCAATGCGTGCATGTTCGTGCACACACTCACAGACCCACTGCGCTCCCGAACCTGTCAGAATGTCATCAATTTGCGTGAGCGGTTGCATGACCAGTATTGGAATCTGTGATTCTCACTGAATCCTCAATGGGCATGTGGGACGGTTTCACGGGTATTTTGGGGTTTGTTTTTTTCAAAGTCCATGTTCAAGCGCAGAATTACCCGTTGTACTTGGACTCTACAGTCACCCGACCCTCAAAATTTTAAAATTCAATAAAAAAACCGTCTGGCGTACAATGTAACTAGACATGATTGATGTATGTAGTAATAAAGTAAAGACTAAGTAAAGCAAAGTAAAGCAAGACTTGGAGTTAGAGCACCACGGTAGCACAGTCTAGCACATGACATACTTCCATCTTCAAAGCTCACGTTCCAGGTCGTGGTGAACTGGAAATGCGAGTAGACGTGGCCACTCCGCAGAGGTCTGACGAACAGCTCCTCCCGGAAGTCGTCTTCGCCCAGCGCTCCCGAGAAGCCGACACAAACGGCCAGCAAAACCGCACCGCGGACCGCAGCAGCGCGGCCATTCATGCGAGCCGCCATGTTGGTTTTCTTCTTTTTTTTCGACACTATGAGGGCGCTATAACATTTTTGCGGTCTCGGCGATCGGGGAAAAAAAAGAAAAAGAAGAGAGACTGATCGGGCACATGTGTAAGATGGCGTCCGCCGGGAGTCCTTTGTTGTAGGATTTTTTCTCCCTTTTTTTGCCCCCTGGAAGAGCCAGCCTATCCCGTGCTGATGTCAGAATGATCGCGAGGAAGATACCAGCTCTGATGCCGGTCGGGAGAGTCAAGCTCTGAGCGCGATCTGCTCCGAGAAAGGTTAGTTTGGATTTTTTTTTTTTTTTTTTACGATCATCCATTTTTAAAGGCTTAAAGCGCTCTTCTTGTTGTGGGCTCGGGCTGGCCGTAGCGCGAGTGGCTACGGGTTTTGTGTGTGTGTGTGCATGGTGTGTGTTTTGATTTATTTTTAATTTTTTTTAACAAGTACTCTAGAAAGGCTTGCTGTGGAACGTGCCCGTATGCCGCGGTCCCGTGTTTGTCTGGCGTACACGGCAAGACTGGCCGGCCGCCGGAGTCACGGTCGACCGCAGTTAATTGACCGCCGCTTGAACTCTCTCATCTCTCTCACTCTCCCTCTCTCCTGAGTCCTTCCCTCCCATCTCCCCCTCCCATCTCCCCCTCCCCTCCCCACCTCCCTTCCCTCTCCCCTCCCCACCTCCCTTCCCTCTCCCCACCTCCCTTCCCTCTCCCCACCTCCCTTCCCTCTCCCCTCCCCACCTCCCTTCCCTCTCCCCTCCCCACCTCCCTTCCCTCTCCCCTCCCCACCTCCCTTCCCTCTCCCCTCCCCTCCCCTCCCTCTCCCCTCCCTCTCCCCTCCCTCTCCCCTCCCTCTCCCCTCCCTCTCCCCTCCCTCTCCCCTCCCTCTCCCCTCCCCTCCCCTCCCTCCCTCTCCCCTCCCTCCCTCCCTCTCCCCTCCCCTCCCCTCCCTCCCTCCCTCTCCCCTCCCCTCCCCTCCCCTCCCCTCCCCTCCCCTCCCTCTCCCCTTCCCACCTCCCTTCCCTCTCCCTTCCCTCCTCCCTTCCCTCTCCCCTTCCCTCCCCCTCTCCTCTCCCCCTCCCCCTCTCCTCTGCCCCTTCCCCTATTCTCTCCTCTCCCCTCCCCTCCCCTCCCCTCCCCTCCCCTCCCCTCCCCTCCCCTCCCCTCCCCTCCCCTCCCCTCCCCTCCCCTCCCCTCCCCTCCCCTCCCCTCCCCTCCCCTCCCCTCCCCTCCCCTCCCCTCCCCTCCCCTCCCCTCCCCTCCCCTCCCCTCCCCTCCCCTCCCTCTTCCCTCCCCTCCCCTCCCCTCCCCTCCCTCTTCCCTCTCCTCCCCTCCCCTCCCCCTCCCTCTCCCCTCCCCTCCCCTCCCCTCCCCTCCCCTCCCCTCCCCTCCCCTCCCCTCCCCTCCCCTCCCCTCCCCTCCCCTCCCCTCCCCTCCCCTCCCCTCCCCTCCCCTCCCCTCCCCTCCCCTCCCCTCCCCTCCCCTCCCCTCCCCTCCCCTCCCCTCCCCTCCCCTCCCCTCCCCTCCCCTCCCCTCCCCTCCCCTCCCCTCCCCTTCCCCCTCCCTCCCCTCCCCTCCCCTCCCCTCCCCTCCCCTTCCCCCTCCCCTCCCCTTCCCCCTCCCCTCCCCTCCCCTCCCCTCCCCTTCCCCTTCCCCTCCCCTCCCCTCCCCTTCCCCCTCCCTCCCCTCCCCTCCCTCTCCCCTCCCTCCCTCTCCTCTCCCCTCCCCTCCCTCCCCTCCCCTCCCCTCCCCTCCGCTCCCCCTCTCCCTTTCCTCCCCTCCCCTCCCCTCCCCCTCTCCCTCTCCTCCCCTCCCCTCCCCCCTCCCCTCCCCCCCTCCCCTCCCCTCCCCTCCCCTCCCCTGTATTGGAAAAAACACTGTGTAGCCCTATGCACAGAAGTATTCCATAGTCTCAAGGAAGCAGCAAGACTTTTCACTCGTCTCTCCTAAGTCATATTTGGATTTACCGGTATCTTAACTGACCTACATGTGTACATGTAGCAAATACTTTGTAAATGGTCTTGCCTGATTAATTTTAATTACCAGTACCCTGTATTATTTGTGACCAATTCATATCTGATGATAAAGTAACAAGTCCCTTTCAGAGTTTGGAGGAAAACATAACACTTCGTCACTAGCACTTAGCAGTAGCACTTAGCAGTAGCACTTAGCAGTAGCACTTAGCAGTAGCACTAACATGTTTCCAAGACATTAAGCTTAGTGAGTACAGAACTTGTCTTTAGCATCATGGTGAAATTTGGTATAAAATTACAGCTGTACAGTTTGCACTAAATTGGGTATGATGATTAAAAGTTAAGGATTTATCTATTACCGATTGTTGAATATTTACGTGACAACCGCTGTTTATTGAATCCTAATCTTACAAGTTCCTCGCTGATGTTAGATTGGCTGATTTGAGACTTTGACATTTTCAAACTTGAGAAAACCTTTCCATTTGGAAAATGTGGTTTGGGGTCACTCTGAGAAGGTACATGTATACATACGGTACAAGGTACATGTACAGTGTACATTGTGTACATCATGTACACATTCACAAAGTCCATACTGACTTTAACGCACTCTTATCAACCACCATTCATTTAGCACAAGGAACAATCTTCTTTGACTAGATCCTACAGATCTGAAAAGGTAACATTTACCAATTGATGTGTACCTTACATGTATAACAACTGACTGACATTTTACTGTAGTACAGTCGTGTACTACAGTACCAGTACCAGTACAGTACATGTACATGTATGCCCCCTACTATATCAATTTGTCAATTTTTGAAGATGAAAAATGAAAATAAATTGATACTTTTGTAAAAAACACACACAGTAGGTTGGATGGTAATACGTGTACATCTAACTTTCTTGCATTTTCTCCAGACTCTACTTTGATGTACTGTACATGTACATGTACATGTACACAATTACATGTACATGTACATGAGTGTTACTACAGTCAGTACAGTGTGTATGTATTAATTACAGCACAACATACTGTACATGCTCCATGGTACATGTAACCATTGAGGAATATGTGTGTGTAGCACAGCGCAACACAAAACAACACAATACAAGTTACAACGCAACACATTACAACACAGCACAGCACAGCACAGCACAGCACAACAGCACAATAGAACACAGCACAGCACAACACAACACAGCACAACATGTGTACAAGTAGCATTTAACACAGCACAGCACAGCACAACACATACTGGGTACATAACACAACATACACCTGTACAGGTACATTACAACACAGCACAACACAACACAGCACAGCATTTAAGAGTTAACACAACACAGTACAGCACAACACAGCCCGACCCAACAAAACACCACATGCACAACAACACAACACAACACAATGCACAAGGCAGTGTGTCACAGCACTGCACCACATGGCAAGCCAATACAACACAAGTACATGTATTTAAATTATAGCACTTTGAGCATCGTATTAGTCTGTCACATAGGCAGTATCTACATGTATACATGGTGTATATGGACATGTACATGTACATGTACATCGTTTAATAACAGCCAATCATTATTTATACATGTACCTTGTATAATGTAGCACTCATTATCCTAGGGTAGTACTGTTGCAGTGCCTCGCAAAGAAGTCCAACCAATTCTGAATTGTGAGGGTGAAACGGACACGGCTTCGGTTTTTGAAAGATGGAAATTGGAGCCAGCTTGTCCTCCTACGATTGTAATTAGACGACACCGGCCGCCCAAATCCCCTCTCAATGAAGAATTGGCTTTGACTGCTATATATTATAGGCCTATAGTCTGTGCTGTCAACTGAGCAGCCCAGCGATGGCTCCAATCCATGCAGAGAACTGACCAGACACTTGCAGGTCGAGGCAGCAGTTGCCTTTCTTTTTTTTCTTTTCTTTTTGCGGCAGGGAATGTGATTTTGCTACGGCCAAACTTTGCCACAATGAGAAAATTCAAAAATCGATTCGCGGAACGGATGTCAATTACCAGGTAGAAGTGTACGGTGCTGCTAAATTTGCAATAAACCTGAGGTGGTTTTCCCAGAGCCATATGAAGCATCGTACCCTACGATGGATAACCCATCGTACTGTAAGTTGTGGTGAACTTTTGGTACACCATAATAATGGTTTCTGTGCATCGCTCATCGTCTTGCGATTGATCGCAACTTAATTAAGATGAGTTGGCAAATAGACGTGATTATTTAGTGAAGTCCACATCGCAATTCAAATCCCACCGATAATCGCGTTTCCACACGTAACAAAAGTTTTAATCACAATTCAAATCACGACCCGAATAATCACGCTTTTTGTGGGTACAATGGAAACGGCCCTTAGAATCATTCCCCTACGCATTGTTTAGGCAATCTGGATTCCGGAGATTCTGTTTTAAAAGTGCGACAACAATTGGAGGGCCTTGTATTTCGATCCTGAAGGGACCTTGTATCAAAGGTCAAATCCTGAAATCCTGCTATATACATGTAGGCCTATACATGTAGTACGTACCCAGTATGTACCCGTACTGATGCCCGTACATGTATCGATACTACAGTACACTGTAGCAGGCCTCCAAAGTGAATGAAATGTGTACAGGTGTTGACCACATGTGTCTTGGCTCGGATCCAGTTACACAGGCCTGCTTGCTTTTCAATTCAATGAAGCCAAACCTTCTTGTCTCGCCTCTCCCCAAGTGGCCCTGCTCAAAACAACAACGAGTTCCGCTTGAATTCCGCGATTCCACTCTCAAGCAAATAATAGTCCCCTACCATGGAAATCAATCATTCCCCCAGGCTCAACTTTATTGGTGCCCACAGTGGCCAGTTAAGGCCACCAGTCCACTACAATGGGAATGTACAATGTACCGGTACATGTACATTGTACAGGCCACCTGAAATATTCAGGGCAAAGTTCTAAGAGATCTTAGGCCAACATACATGTATGTACACACTGTATGTATTCTGGACTTTTGGTACAATGTATAAAGAGCTACATGTACAGTGTACATATATACATATGTATGTATTTGGCCACCTTGAATATTCAAAGCCACCAAAAAGATCCATTGGCCCACCTGAAATATGCAGGGACACCGAAAGATCCGTTTGGCCTCCTGAAATATTCAGGGCCACCAGAAATAATATTCAGTATCTACATGTACATGTATGTGACCACTTTAAATAGTCAAGGCCACTAAAAGTTCCATTTGGCCATCAGAAATACTCAGGGTCACCAGATCCATTTTGGTATCTGAAATATTGAGGGCCACCAAAAAATCCATTTGGCCACCAGAAATATTCAAGGCCACCAAAAGACCCATTGGGCCATCAGAAATATTCAGGGCCACCTTAAGTATCATTTGGCCCCTTGAAATATTCTAGGCCAGGGCCACCATAATGTGGCCACCTGAAATACTCAGGGCCACCAAAAAATCAATTTGGCCGCCATAAATATTCAGGGACACCATAACAGTATAAGATCCATTTGGCCACCCGAAATATTCAGGCCCACCCGAAATAGTATTCAGGGCCACTCTAAGATCTACATGTAGTTGGCCACCTGAAATATTCAGCGCTCGTGTCTCCAGCTGATTTGCATGTATTCTGTTTTCTTGTCCCGTTCCAACTGTAGGTGAGAGCGTTGGACATGGTATGATATGACCGAGTGATTTGCAGATGCCAGAGGAATTAAAAAAAACTATGAGTACGGCACGACGTCCGAAACGGAAACGGATCCAGAAGAAATTGGTAAGTTGTCAACTGTGTCTCTTCAAGGAACATTTAATTAAAAGAAACAGGTGAAGGATAAATTGACATGGAACTTTTAAACAATTTTTGAAAAATGGTGCCAAACAGAAACTTGTTCAACCACCAATCGTCTCCCCCCTGATTTTATTCAGACCTGCAAACAACCAAGTCTCCCTAAGACAAACTGAGTATGCTGTTTGAAATGTCAAGTTCCTCCAGTTCTTTTCAGAACCACAGATACTCACATAAGAGAATTTCACATGGTACACCGCAAACCTATTACTCCTGCTCTTCTCACCCTGAAAACCTTCAAATCTCATTTAAACAACCAATTGTTGTAAACCTGGCTACAGCAGCTCGGGCATCACACAAAGTGGATGCAGGTTTCTCAATTTTAAATCAAACGAATAAAAGGACAAAAAACTGACTGGGAACTTTGAAACAATAATTGTGTGTTTATTTTTCGGACTGTTGGGAAGCCCCCCGGCTAAGGGCTGTATGTATAGCTCAGTTCATAGCTGCCAACCATTTCTTTATTGGGAGGAATAATTCCTCTTTTGGGGTAAAAATGTATCACTTTTTACATGCTCTTGAGTCTTGACAACAGATTCAAATTTTTGTCTTGGAAATAATGTATTCCTATGTAGTTTGCTCTGTGATTCCACTTTTTAAGCAGAAGTAATCCTAATTTACTTTAATAAGATACAGTGTAGGTTGGCAGCTACATGTACAGTATGTCAGTTGGTGGAGTGCGGTTAGATTGAACCGGCTTGAATTTATCCTTTTGATCTTTTCACAAGCTGTTTCCCCTCAGTTAACCTTTCCCTCGATTAAAATGGTGGATTTTGGGGGCGATTCAAGTGCTTGTATTACAAACATATTGGAGGCTACTCACATACCTCGCTGACTTGTAAATTACCAACAATTTACATATTAAAAAAAAGAAGATAAACAAAGTGATGTTTTGGCTTGATGTTTTAGTCATTGCAGGACCTTTTCAAAGCCTTTTTTCTGCGAGGATCGAAATGTCAGGCCCTCTATTTTTTTTTTTTTTTTGACGATTCGCGTCTTGTTTTATTAATATTATAAGGGGTTATACGCACATGTAACTCAATTTTACGATGGAGAACCCATCGCGAGTTGTTGGAGCCCGTGTGGTTTCCTTGCAATGCTCGTAGCCTTGCGATCGATTGCGAGTTACGATGAGTTTGGTAAAAAGTCGACCGTGTCCGAAAGTGTCCGAAAGCCGCTAGCATCATTTTTTTTAAAGCATTGCTTCATGCGCGCGTTCAAGCGCTCGGTTTCTTTCTTTCTTTTCCGCATAGCCGGGGCTCCTCGACGCTCGGGTACGCGCGCGCGGATGCATGTCCTTCTGACACTGAGCCATGGGAGCTCCTTAATTGACAATAAGTCAGCGGCGGACGACCGCAGACAACGCTAATTTGTCCAATGTGTGGCGGCTCGAATTGCCCCCTCTACACGCCGCGTCACTCGGCGTCCCCTTGCCATCGCAAGAACCACTAATTGGTATTTGTCAGGGACTCAGGGTATCAGGGGGGGGGGGGTGCTGTATCATGCGCCAGTGCATTAGCGAGTCCCGACTGGTTCCCACACTGCGACACTGTGTACACTTTGTGCTCGTGTGATGCTCCCCATTGATGTTGCATCGGAGCCTCTTAATCTCCTTAGGTGGCAGACGGAAAGAAAGACATTGGGAAGGGAAAACAAACATACTGTAGTCTGGTGGTGGAGCGTGTCTGAACTTGTTTTGTGTTCGACATAACAGTACTCGGGCACACACACCTTGGCTGCACGATACCCTGACCCGGCTGTCATGCGATTTAAGTGGAGTCTTGTTTGGCCATAGAATTGGATGCCTCAACCTCCCCTCCCCCCCAAAAAAAAAGAAAAAAAGAAAAAAAAAGAAAAACAAGATAAATCTGAAGGGGTCTTCGGGAAGTTAAGATCTGTCTTGCCCTGCTGTCTTCACCTCGAGTGGGGAGTCGGTGAAAAAACAGTGGGAGAGAGGCAACAAATTTGTGGTATCTGTTTGCACACAACATGCCATTTGATTTGACATTCACCCTATCTGATAAACAAGAGATACCAGACCATGAACTTGCCCCGACCGGCCTTGAAGTCAATGCATGTGAGCATCCACTTTTGTCAATATGTGACAAATGTAAAGTACCGGTACTGACAGTACAATGTACAGTACACTGTATTGTCAAGGAAGAGACTACAGTACATGTGTACATGTAGTGATGCACTGTACATTTACATGTACTGTACATGTACATGTACACAGTATACACTGTATGTACTGTACGTACAGTATGTACACTGTAGGTTTCCAATCCATATTACATGTACCGGTAGGCCCTACCGGTAACTGTGTATACAGTCGTATACAGTTACAGCACATTACAGTACATTACAGTACATTATACTGTCGTATACAATACATTACATGTAAATGGAATCAGATTATTGTCTTGGAAAGTTGATTTCAGATAATATCCAGGTTTGGGGTCAGTTGATAGATACACACTTCTCTTACATGTACATGTTAGTTGTCTGACAACAGTACTCTGCAAACTGGTACTGACTACATTGTAAAATGACCAAATGAGAATATAATCCAAATTTACACACATGTAAGAGGGCCTGATGTTTCGATCCCTACAAGGACCTCTCTCAAAGGCAGAAAGCTTTTGAGAGAGGTCGTGCCTGGATTTGAATCATCAGACCCCTCTATCCTGGCTATTGAAGTTCTCTGACAAGCCAATAATTGAAAGCATGACTCTTCTGATAATTGGTCGGCCAATGTTGTACAGAAAAGAGTGACTTCTTTCGGTCTTTCAAAGCAGAGGAGAAGGTGTTGCGCTTGAAACGGCTCCTGAAAAAAGGTAGGGAGCCCGACATTATTTTCGATCCAAGCAGTACCTTCCCTAATGGCCTTTTGAGAAAGAGGTCCTGCTTAGGATGGGAGAAAACGTCTTGGGCCCTCAACAGTTCCTTCGAGCTTTGCACTTTGATTCCTGCAGATCCTAAAGGCCGCCTCACACGAGAGCTACCGGTATTTGCTGAGCAGAAATTCTCTTTAGGTCGTTAGCTCAGCACGTACATGTAGCTCTCCGTGTGCGCTGAACTTTTGTTGAGATTTCTGCCTCAAGAGGCCGTGAGACCAATATCTATCCTGTTTGATTTTGGCAACCACGTGAATAGGGCGTGCGCTTTCATTGGCCAGTTGCTATGATTTTTGGCTCAGCATGTACATATGTAGCTCAAGTCGCTGCACACGATGAGTTTTCATCCACAAGAGGCTAAAAAAAATCAAACAGGATAGATATTGGTCTCACGGCCTCTTGAGGCAGAAATCTCACCAAAAGTTCGGCTCACACGAGCTCTACATTACGTGATGAGCTAACAACCTCGAGAGAATTTTTGCTCAGCAGATACCGGTATTAGCTCTCATGTGTGGCGGCCTTTATAGATGGACTCTCGCAAAGGCAAGTGCTGTAGGGAAACGAGTTGGTCACTATCTGTAAGGGCAAATAGGAAATGCCTTAGCATCAGCAGTAAATAATCTCATTTGATGTAGACAGTCAGCGCTGTATTCCTATCAGGTTCGCAGTGTGAATATTTCAATCGCCGTATTCAATATCATTTCCTGTTTGTGCACTACCCGCCTCTTAAAAAAATAAATAAAAATGGGGTGAACAAGCTCATGATACGAGCATGCCACAAGTTAAGCCTAGATTCTTGAACAATGATTGAAACTCTGAACATTGGGTAAAATGAATGCGATATCGGCAAGAGGTGTTTGTCTGTTTTCTTGTTGTTGAGAAGTTAAGTGTTCAGTGAGAGCTGTACATGTACATGTACATGTAGCAGTTTGTGAATCATTTCTGCCTTTGGGAAATGCCCTGCTAGGAATAGGATTGAATTGTCAGGGCCCCTCCGTTCTGGATCGTTTCTAATTAGCTCCTATGCAGTCCCAGGACTGTCCTTTGTCAAATCCCTCTAGTAAGCTGGCCCAGCACCAGAAATAGCCTCGTATTGCACGTGATAGAAATGTGTCGCTGGTACCGGTATTCAGCAATTTGATATGTACATGTAGGCCCATACTGTGCCTTGCATGAGTAGCATCGGAAAATTAACAAAGCAAAGGCCTACATGTACAATGTACACTATGTTAATTTGGTGATTCAGTATTGTTTGACAGGATTACATTTAATTTAATTTTGATAGGTTGGCATCTCTGTAATTTTAGTCTCGCTTATTGTGTCCAAACACAAGCCCCCAAAAAGCGGGCTTTGAATCGCGATTCAGACCGCGACCCAAATATGGCGGTGGGGACACAGTGTGAACAGCCCTGATGTCCACAGGAAGTTCCAAAATCCGAAGTCTCAAAGCATTTTGGTGTCTGGGGAGAAAAAAACCCACAAAGTTATCAGGAAAGAAGTTAGAAGTCACTTTGTGGGATGAGGCTGGAGTCCTGATTGTCCCACTGTCCAATTTTTGGACAGGAAGCAGTTCGTTTAGAAGAAAAATCTTTGATGTTGTTAGGCGAGGTCTTGCTGTAACACAGGGGATACTCCAGTCTGGGTTTGTCCTTCTGTGCTTGCGGCTTACAATGTAAGAAGTTGGCAAAACCAGAAGCCGCAAGACCTGACCACAGTTGCCTGGGCTAGTAGTGTTAGGTCCTAATGAGAGAAACCGCATGGCTCTCATTGTCTACAGTCTGTGCTGCATGGGATATCCGATGGATGTCCATAGGGTTGCGGTTCATTAAATGCAGGGTTTCTGATACATGTAGGGTTTGTGTGGCATTTTAGGAAGGTTTACAAGTCCCCAATTGATGTTTGGTTTTGGTGGTAATATAGGGGCTGAAAAGAGCCGGTAACTCGAGCCCCATCGTCAAACTGTACAAACTGCTCGAAACGTTGAGTTGTTGGCTCTTTTCAGAGCCTCACTCTCCTTCTGAAAAGAGATGTGTTGCATGGTGTCACGGTGTCACCACAAGTCTTTCCTACATGTGTACATGTACAGTACTGTAGGCCTATAAACCTTCAAGTCTTATCTAGGGCTGTTTACATGTACAGTAGTTGACAACTTGACAACTTGGCAACTTGACATTCATCTACATGTACGGTATGTACTGGTAGGGCTATTTAGTTGACAACTTGACAACTTGGCAACTTGACATTCATCTACATGTACGGTATGTACTGGTAGGGCTATTTAGTTGACAACTTGACAACTTGGCAACTTGACATTCATCTACATGTACGGTATGTACTGGTAGGGCTATTTAGTTGACAACTTGACAACTTGGCAACTTGACATGCATCCACATGTACATGTACGGTATGTAGGGCTATTTAGTTGACAACTTGGCAACTTGGAAACTTGAAATGCATAGTCTACATGTACGGTATGTACATGTACGGTAGGGCTATTTAGTTGACAACTTGACAACTTAGCAACTTGACATGCATCTAAGTTTTTTCCTCACTTCACATGGTCAATCCAGCCTCTCTCATATTGCGTGTACATATGTACGGTAGTCCTCATGAGAAACCACATTGTACAAAATTTTATATGCGCGCTGTTCCATTTGACAAACATATTCCTCGGTTGACGGGCACAGTCCTTTCTTTCTCCACCGGTTGCTTGTTTTGGGGTCCCCCCCCCCCTGTTTGTCACACGTAACTGCAGCTTGCGCGCATGAACTCACCCGCTGATTTCTCTCTGAGAGCCCCCTCCACCTACTGTGTATGTTAGTCGCTCCATGGTTAGTCCAAACATGGTCCAAATGTTTTGTCAGCTTCCATTCGGTTGGAAACTGAGGGAGTGCCGTGTGAAAATGACTCGGAGTGCATACATGTATGTGTACGTGTACACTGTACAGTACAAAGTGTACACTGTACAACTGTACAGTACAAAGTGTACACTGTTCATGTACAACTGTACATTTTACATACATGTACAGTACATGTACATGTATACATTGTACTGTACAGTGTACATTTATTGTATCTATCGGTAATTTCCCTCTTTACTTACTGTACATGTACATGTATACATGTACATGTACATGTAGATGTACAAGTACATGTACAGTACATCCTTTATGTTGAGCGGAAAAACAACAATTTTCACGTGTGCGTACATGTACATGTACATATGTACATGTACATGTACAGTGTACATATTGCACATTATTTTCATGCACGTACAGTTTATGTACAGTACGCTAGTACGGTACATGTATACTCACGCATGTTAAAAAAGTCCAAGAAATAAACGCGAAACTGACTTGGAACTTTTGAAAAATATTGTGAAAAATGGCAATTTAGAAAACTTTGGCTGGGCCTGGGCTTGAACCCGAGTCCTCTGGTTTTGAGCACTGTCAGCACTCTTACCATCTGAGCTACATGTACTGTACATGTACATCATGTACATCATGTACACACATGTACATGTATCCTGCCCTAATACCATTGAATAAACTGTATGCATGTACATGAACACCTGAACACTGTAGATGGCAGCCTCACCAAATAGTCGTTGTATTAAAAAGTGCTGTACGTACAGGTACATGTACATGTACATGTACATGTATGGGTTTTCAATTTTTACGGATATTGTATACAGTAAGTGTACAGTTTGTACAGTACACCTGTACATGTACATGTGTATACATGTGTATGTACATGTACATGCGCAACATTTTAATTATTTTTGGCCTTGGCTGGTGAATACTGTAAGTAGGCCTATAGATTAGTGCTTATCTGTCTCATTCTCTTCCCTCTTCACTCCATTTGAGCGACTCGCTTGTTTTCATTCAGCTCAATTTCGTGAGATTTGAAACGACGGATGGGATGCGCATGAATCATCACGACTTGACATGAAGGCACGCCAATTGGAAAGAGTGCATGTAATGCTTTCCATGTACCGTAGAGACATGTAGCTGTTTTGTAGCAACAGTTACGACTTCATATGCAATCGTGCGCACTAAGCCATGCACAAACGATCTGTCTATTAAAGAATGCTAGAATCATAAACTCTTGCGCCTTGGCTCTGAGATGTTCGTGCGTAAGCGGGTGGGCCCAAATTTGTCGTAGCTCTGACGTCTTTGATGCAGGGGGAGCTGTACGGACGAGGAAACTTACGCTTGAGCGCAAACCCTGATGGGCATTTTGACGGCCAATCCCTTGAACTCTGTCTGACCCACATCGGATAACCCCCCCCCCCTCCTTCCCCCGGGGATTACGGTAGGATCGGCAGTGACTCATCCTGGGTAGCCGACAGTGTGTACATCTGCGTGCGGCCTTCCGTTGTAAGACTAGCAGGGAGTCAGACGCCCCTTGGTACATGTAGGGCAGAGTCGGTTCTCATTTGCTGGGCCACACTGATTAATGCTCCCCTCCTTATTAAAAAAAAATAGAAGCCTTGTTGAAGGCTCAAGCCGTGTTTCCACAAGACTCTAAGAAAGGGAAATTTAGCAGAGAGTCTGCCAGAGACGATGGTTACATTTCAAATGGGTCAATTTTACTGACATTCCCGCTTGGACGTGAGTCTGTAAATTTAATCTACGGTACATGTAGACGGTGGTTAAAGTAACTGAGATGGCAATATTAGTACACATATGTACACATACTACATGTACATGTACATGTACATGTATGTTCTTCACATGTTTTACATGTGTATCCTTGTCATTAATACACATTTACATCTACCGGTACTTTATACCATGGAGCTACATGTACATGTACAATAAGGTCCATGTTTTTTAAAGGTGTCAAAAATATCCGCTACACTGTAGACTGGGTCAACTGTGGACAGTCTCGCTATGCAGTGTGTGACCGCACTGATCTGGGTACGTGGTTGTCTAGATTTGAGTTTCTCGCACAATTAAGGCAAAAAGGTGCTCAAAATTAATATTACGATTGGCATCTGACTGAAAATGCGAGCTTTGATTTTGCTGCTTTATCAGCCTTTCTTAAAAAGATTTACCGGTACGGTATGCATATTTTCGTGCCGTGCTAAAATAAACTGAAGCTTCATTCCTGTATCGTTATACATGTAAATACAATAATTTTTGTGTAGACATGACCAGTACTGTACATGTACAGTGTATATGTACATGTATACGTACATGTACATGTACATGTGTATACATGTACATGCTCATACTGTACGTGTACTGTACATGTGCTCATACTGTACGTACAATGTACTGTACATGTACACTACACTGTACTGTACATACCGGTACATGTACATTGTGTACATGTACAGTGTACATGTACATGTATGATTTGTACATGCTCATACTGTACACTGTACCGAACATGTACTGTGTACACATTGTACATGCACGGTACACACATGTACATGTGCAGTACATGTACACGTACAAAACGTGCTAAGCATGAAACTCATTTGTATACATGTTCATGTACAGTACATGTACATGTATGTACATGTACAATGTACATGTACATGTGTACCGTACATGTACATGTACTGTACAGTGTTGTACAGTACACCCTGTGCACTAGGGCTCATGTCTACATGTACATGTGTACTAGGGCTCATTCCCCCCCCCCCCCATGTACATGTGTACATGTACAATGTACATGTACTGGTACCGGTAGTTTACAAAGTTTAGGTCTAGTGACTCTAGTCAGATTTTTCAGTGACTAGACATGTCGGCCTGAACTTTCTTTCATAAAATTTGATCCGTGACTGCAGAGGCATATTTACTGTACTTCTTCATTCATCTGTGCACGAATGTGTGTGTTGTACAATGTATACAATGCACAGTGCCTACAAGTAGATAATCATGTTCATGTGCACAACGAACATACTGTACTGTACATTATACATGTACAATGCGCTTGGTGCACACACAAAAATGACTTCATTGAACTCTGCTTGACTGCATGCCCATTGCTTAGCAGTTTGTCCCTTGTCAATACAACACACGGAGCTCAGAAAATGCAGTTTAGAAGCTTTGTGCTTGTGCAGCGCTCCGTGCCAAGCGTAATTGAGGCACAGCACAATTGACTAAGTACTGCTTGAGGGGACAAAAATAACAGCCGTTGCTCAGAGAGCCCAATTTTTTTATTTTTTGGCCACTCGCTGTGCCACATTAGAGAAGACCTTGCTTTAGACTGTTGACAAATTGACATTTTCTCAAGTGCTGCCCCTTTTCGCACATTTTCACCTTTTCCCTTTGTACTCACACACATACACTGTACTGTACATGTACAAGCATTGTACATACTGTACATGTGTGTGTACAATGTACACATGTAGGATGCCATTGAAAATTGAAAAGCAATGGACATATAATGCTTGAGAGATTGACACTACCGTATCTCTGCCTTTTCTCTTATCTCAAGTTCAGGGTTAATGCCTGTCTTATCAATACGGTCTGATGTACATGTACATGTACATTGTACATGTACCATCCATGTGACTTGACACGTAGCCAATTAAGCCAAAGGACTTTTGAATCGGTTGTGGCTTCAGACCAAAGTCGTGGGCGTGTGTTCTTGGTTTCAATGTGGAAATGATATTGTGTCTTCTTCTGAACAGGATGCTGCATCCTCTTCAAATCTCAAATTTGTTTGTTTGTTTTTTGGTCGGTTACTTCTTGGTGAGTCAGAACCCGAGTCTGAGATGAAGTTTCCTCAAAGCCTAAATCCAAAATGCTGATTTGCTTTATTACTTTCATAGTTAAGAAGTGGATGGTGTTTTTTGGGGGAAAAAAACCTTTACTTCAAAAGGTACAGCTCTTGTAATTGACTTCCTGCAAGGCTCGTGAAACAAATGATAATTGTGTTCGTGTCCCTTTTGTGAAACTGAAGAGCAACCACGGCTAAAGTCCTGCGCGGCCTTGTCTTGACTTCAGCAGCTCCTGTAAGCCATTCATGCTGGCAAAGAAGGTTGAAGGGCAGTTCATGTACATGTATGCTCACGGCCAGGGAAGAAAGCGGGGTCTCCTCTCCCCCTCCCCCCCCCCCCCCCCCCCACCCCTACCTCCCTTTGGCATTTTGGCTAGATAGAAAGCTCCGCTTTGGTTCGGGAATGGATTGATAGCAGATAGATTTCTGCTCTTTTGAGAGTGGGAGGGAGAAGGTGAGGGAGAGTGGGAGGGTGAGGGGGAGTGGGAGGGAGAGGGAAAGGCAGGGATGGAGAAGGGGAGGGAGAGGGAGACAAGGAGGGAGACAGAAGTGGAGGCAGATGGGGAGGCAGAAGGGGACGCAGAAGGGGAGAGAGGGAGGGAGAGGAGGGGAGAGGGAGTCTGAAGGGGAGGCAGAAGGGTAAGGAGAGGATGATGGAGAGAGGGAGGGAGAGGGGAATAGAGGGAGGGAGGGAGAGAGGGAAAATGGGAGGCAGAGAGGGGGAGGGGATGGAGATGGAGAGAGGGAGGGATAGAGAGGGAGAGGGGAGGGGGAAGGGGGGAAGAGGGAGAAGGGGGAAAGAAGGAGAGGGGGAAAGAGGGTGAGGAAGGGAGAGGGGGAGTGAGAGGGGGATGGGGAGAGTGAGGGAGAGGGGAGGGAGAGAGAGGGTGTAGAAGAGGGGGAGAGAGCCATGGTGTCTGCCTCCCTGTCCAGTATTAGGTCACCTTGGATGGAGGTCTCACCTGCTGAAATCTGTTTTAAAAAAAGAGAGAGAAAAAAAGAAAGAAAGGTACAGTGTTACCTCTAGCCTCGGGCATATTTAGTGTTTCCATCCCCTAATAAGAAATGCCATCCTTCAGCTTATAGACGTGGAGGAAGCTTTTAGAGAAAGAGGAATGATTTCCATTCAATGCAGCACAACCACTGTCTGGCTGCCAGTTTCGAAGTGGCTGGAATTTGACCCCTCCCCCCTCCCCCTCCACAAATGTCATGCCAGACGCTCGGAGTCTCTTTTGTAGAACAAAAATTGTAAAAAGTCTGGTTATCGATGTTCATGCAATGATATCAGATGACTGTTTTTTTAGACTTTGAAGGCGATTGACCAGTGTTTATTGTACCAGGAAAGCAAGCCAAGTGATAATTTGCTTCTCAAGCCAAGTCTTGGCCAATGTGTCACTTACACGTACATGTACATTGGGGGTGGTGTTGTGACGCTGTGGTGTGTTTGTTTCGCCCAAATCTTGTTGATCCTTTGGGGGGGGGTTTTGGACTCAGTGCAGTTGTGCCATTTTTTGTTTTGTAACGCAGCAACGTTGACTCCGATACGGTCGTGGTTCTTGTCGTGAGTCTGCAACAGGCATGCACGTGATGTGTATGTACATGTACATGTACATGTACATGTACATGTATACCCGTGTGCAATTTGTACCCTACATGTCGGCATTTTCACAAGTGGCGCATCCATTTGCGCAGCAGAAGAGATGCGTTTAAAAAATATTGGGCTTTTGAAACGTGGCAACATTTTTTGAAATGTGATTTTTAGTACATACATGTAGTTACCATAATTAGCAAATGATGCACTTGTTGCACTAGATTCAGATTTAAAACGTTGCAGAAACGTTCAGGGATATGAAAATGTAAAGAAATAAAGGAATTGAATATCCAAAAATTTTGAGGGCCTGGCACTTTGATCCTAGCAGGACCTCTCTCAAATTCAGAATGACAGGGACGAAACAAATGTGTAGGAAGGGGAGAGTAGGCCTAACAGTAACAGGGACACGGGTAACAGACAGAGGACAAAGGGGGTACATGTACATGTACAGTACATGTACTGTACATCATGTACATGTAGCCTACATGTACGGTAGATCTGGGTACATGTAGGGCAGTAGGGTGAGATCAAAGGGAAGGACAGGGGGTTGGGTAGGGATTAGTCAGTGGAAAGGGGAGTGAACCAGTGAACACAAAAGAGGGATTATTGGTAAACATGCAAGGAAAGTGTTCATAAAAAAGGGAGAAGTGAGAAAGTACCAGTCGTTTCTAGTTTGCTGTCAATTCAGCTAATAATATCAAAGGAATCTGCATGACAAGAGTTTGTGTGACTTTTTACAGACAGTTGAGTTTTCCTGATCTGTGATAGGACAACTAACGCTTTACTTGGACAAGGCATTCTGCCATGTTAACTACTGTTAGTTTTGACAGGGGTTCCTATGGCTACGGTACAACAGAAAGAAAAAATCCATGACTATAAAAGTGACTTGAAATGCCAATTTCAATCTGTGATGGTCAGGTCCAAAAGCGTGTTGAATTGACACAGAATGACCCTAAAACTATTTGAGAGAATTAATAAGTAAAATAACAAAAATCTAGGAAATTTGGGCCTTGAGTCATAAAATTAGAAAAGCTGGGAAATCCAAATCGTGCTTCTAGCCAACAATGGAAATATTTCGTTTTGATAACACAAATGTGGCCGGGTTACATTTATCATGCTACTGTATGGTGTTCTTGACATTGCAAAGTGGCCCGACAATTTGATCCAAATAGGCCCTTCAGTTTCTCAAAGGCATTTCTCCTGAGACTGAGGTTTGAGATTTTCATGAGATTTGGGTCTTTTTAGTCAGCACTGGCAGTACAAGCAGTTCACATCATTTTTTTTTGTTCATTGCTCCGTACAAAATACTGTACATGCAGGTTTGTATTTCTCAAATGTTTGCAACATTCTCACACATACAGGCTGTATTATGAAAATGTCATGGAGATCGGTGCCATTTTAGTCCATCCAGGATGAAAACGTCTCTGTGGCAATTTGTCAGTCATATTTATGTAGGGGAACCCTGTTTAGATCCAGTGCCTAGAATGCTTTTGTACAGCATGACAACAAAAGAGAAAGGCAGTTGAGTTGGCAGACTTGTTATTGTAACTTTTGGGGGTGAGAAAAGTAGCCATCTGACCTTAGCCTCACAGACAGACATGGGCCAGAGTCAACTCTGCCTGGCTGTTGGCTTTTTCAACACCTGTTCTAATGGCTACGCAGAAGTGGCCATATATACACACTGTACAATGTATGCTAACTACTAGTCTGGCTGGTTGGACTTGCTGGCTAGTCTGGCTGGCTGGCTGGGTGGATGGATGGCTACCGGTAGCTGACTGGCAGGCTAGTATGAGTCTGGCCAGTCAGTGGACATGTCACCTATTGACCCCAGATTTCTTGTCCACACAAACCAATGGTCACGTGAGCACAGCGAAAACGGCCTTGAAAAGGGCTTTGGAAAATTGTTGTTTTCTATGCCTCAGCGTATCAAATCCTTTCAAATCCAACTTTTCCAGGTAGTTGAAGATCTAATGCGTCCCTCCATTGAGTTTTTTCTTTTCAAAAAGAATGATTAAGATGGATTAAGAGGGTTGTTATTTTACCGAAAAATCAACTGAAAATGCATGACGTAAATTCTCATTTTTCTCGATGATACCAAAAGTATCCCCTTATCTGAGGTACATGTAATCATGGTAAAGAATTAACCTTTATCTAGCAATTTCCCGTGAAGATGATGCCGTACAGTAGGTGTTTTAAGAATGCAATGTACACCTGAAGTTCTCAACAATTCCCCCACTTTTTAACGTACGGGATCGGCCGCCATTATTCGAGCAGGAAAATCCGTGACCTTGTGACCTAAATGGAAAAGCGCATGTCCTGATTGGACAATGCCAAGTTAGCCTGCTGAATATTAATGAGTCATTGCTTGGGCGTACAGTACAGTGTACATGCATGTACATGTACATGTACATGTATCATGCATACTGTACATGTACAAATGTACCATGCATGTACAGTACAGTAATATCTACAGCCGGGTATTGTAATTATTGCAAAGTTGTTAATGGTTCATGAAAGCGCATCTCCTATTCAATTGTCATAGATTAAACTCAGAATATTACTGGCTGGCTGGCTTGCTGGCTGGTTGGTTGGTTGGTTGACTGGCTGGCTGGCTGGATGGTTGGCTGGCTAGTCTGGCTGGATGGTTGGCTGGCTGGTTGGTTGACTGGCTGGCTGGCTGGCTGGCTGGCTGGCTGGCTGGCTGGCAGGCTGGCTTGCTGGCTTGCTGGCTGGTTGGTTGACTGACTGGCTGGTTTGTTAACTGGCTGGCTGGCTGGATGGATGGATGGCTGGCTGGTTGACTGGTTGGCTTGTCTGGCTGGATGGTTGGTTGGCTGGCTGGCTGGCTGGCTGGCTAAATGGCTGGCTTGCTGGCTGGTTGGTTGACTGGCTTGCTGGCTGGCTGGCTGGCTGGCTGGCTGGCTGGCTACATGTAGCTGGCTGGCTGGCTGGCTGGCTGGCTGGCTGGCTGGCTGGCTGGCTGGCTGGCTTGCTGGCTGGTTGGCTGGCTGGCTGGCTGGCTGGCTGGCTGGCTAGTCTGGCTAGTCTGGCTGGGTGGTTGACTGGCTGGCTGGCTGGCTGGCCGGTTGGTTGACTGGCTGGCTGACTGGCTGGCTGGCTGGCTAGTCTGGCTAGATGGTTGGCTGGCTGGCTGGCTGGCTGGCTGGCTGGCAGATTGGTTAACTGAATGGCTGGCTGGATGGCTGTATGGCTGGCTGGCTGGATGGGTGGTTAACTGGCTGGATGGCTGGATGGCTTTATGGCTGGCTGGCTGGATGGGTGGCTGGCTGGTTGACTGGTTGGCTAGTCTGACTACATGGCTGACTACATGTATTGTACTGTAGTCTGACTGGCTAGTCTGGCTGGATAGTCTGCTTGCTGGCTTGCTGGCTGGCTGGCTGGCTGGCTGGCTGGTTGGTTGGCTGGGTGGCTGGCTGGCTGGCTGGCTGGCTGGCTGGCTGGCTGGCTGGCTGGCTGGTTGGTTGACTGGCTGGCTGGCTGGCTGGCTAGTCTGGCTGGATAATCTGCTTGCTGGCTGGCTGGCAGGCTGGCTGGTTGACTGGCTGGCTGGCTGGCTAGTCTGGCTGGCTAGTCTGGCTGGATAATCTGCTGGCTGGCTGGCTGGCAGGCTGGCTGGTTGACTGGCTGGCTGGCTGGCTAGTCTGGCTGGATAGTCTGCTTGCTGGCTGGCTGGCTGGCTGGCTGGCTGGCTGTATGTCTGGATGGATGGCTGGCTACATGTACATGTAGTCTGCCTGGCTAGTCTGCTTGCCTGGTTTAGACAAGTTGGGTCAGACAGCTTTCAGTCAGCACCAGGAGTGGAGAGGGGGGGGGGGTATTTTGACATAGGTCAGCAGGCTGCTGGTGTTGAAATGCCCTCAGTGTGAAAAGGTCAACGCTATTAGGATGTTAAATGGTTCAAGCATGGAGCAAGGGAGTGTTTAGAGTGTACTCATGGTGTACTCCCAACCTGGAGACTTTCAATTACAGTGCTTAAAGTGTAATATTCCTGCCCAATATTTTCAGTACGAGTTAATCTCGTCTCGTACTGTAATGCCGTGTACACAGTGTACAAATGATGAGTGTATTCTATAGTGTGCTAGTACTACAGTAATAGAATACAGTGTATGTACTGTACATGTACAATGTACATGTATCTACATAGTTTATGTATACATTGTAACATGTACCGGTAGGTTGACAATAAAGCATTTAATAATGTACATGTACAGTACATGTACATGTACATGTAACAGCCAGTCACAAATCGATATACATGTACTGTACTGTACATGACATCTACCGGTACTGTACATGTACGCTGCCCACTGTTCATGGTACCGTACTGTAACTTGCAGCCGTCTGGCTGATGACCGTGAGCTGACCTTCACCATTAATGGGGTCAGCATG
Source organism: Luidia sarsii (assembly GCA_949987565.1). Lineage (NCBI taxonomy): Eukaryota > Metazoa > Echinodermata > Asteroidea > Paxillosida > Luidiidae > Luidia > Luidia sarsii. The sequence goes on from OX465110.1 coordinate 7,146,151, forward strand.
CAGTCAAGGTGCCATCCAGGCAGTAGCCATGGCCCAGTCCACTAACAGTCAATAAAATCCATGCAGCGGGGTATACAGGTGATGCTCATTAGACCACACTTGTTTACATACACTGTACATCATTTTGTACACATGTACAGTATACATGTATACGTACACGTACAATACGTTGGCTGGCTTTGGATAAATCTGTGTCAGTTATGCTTGTGTGCATACTTATCGGTACAAAGCTGAATTTTTCACTTGCTTATTACTTGTACCAGAACATTTACGTACATGTACATGTACATGTACTTATGTATACATCATCAGTTGGTTGTTTACAAAATATAAAAAAATTTGAGATTTATGTCTGTTTGCTAACAGAACATAATGCTTTTCCGCATCTGGTTCTCTTTAAAAAAAATTCACAGCGGGATTCGAACCCGTACCCTCCATTCCTACCCCAAAACGCACGTGCATATTTTGTGCACAAAGTATATGGGACTTCATTTTAATATTCAAAAAATCATAATAATTCTGAACAATGGTCAATTGTTTCAAAACTCGGGATATGGGATGTCTATCCTAATAGCTAACTGCCCACCAAATTTCGAAAAGATTGACCTTTGGCTAATATGTGCTTTAAAATCACGCATTTTGATGACGTCACGATTGCGTCATGGAATTTTGGCCCTAGATGGTGTTTCTAATTTGCATTCCCAATACATATAAACGAAAAAATGAAAAAAATCTCGATCCGATGGTCAAATATGCACAATTGAATGTGAAAATCTGAAAAGTTCATGACCTCATAAATATTCGTGAGATAAGGTCAAGATCAAATGATGGCAATTTTTGGATACACCTTTTCCCAACTTAGATATAGTGCAAAGATGAAACTAAACAAATTTTTACTTTTGCTAAAAATGGACTTTGCCCCTTTAAAGCACTGTCACGTGACACGTGGTGACGTCACGATGGTTTCAATGATACTGTGTATAACTTCAGCATGGGCTCTATGCATTCGCAAAGTTTGAAAAATGGTTCAATGGCCAAAGTGGCTCTTACAAAACCCATGTACAAAGTCTATGGGATTTTGGCGACAAGAAGAAGAAGAAGAAGAAGGCTTAAAAGAAAAATCAGAACAACAACAATAGCTTTTCCGCTTTGCGGCGGAAAAGCTAAAAAACATTATGCAGTATACATGTACATGTACACATACATGTATTTCTTTTAAATTTAATTACGGTATGCAATTTTGCCCCCAAAAGTGAAACTCTAGCCTCTCTAGGTTAAGGGCTAAGGAAGGAAGGAGATAGGAAGGAACTCAAGAAAGCTGAAGAATCCTCTTAAAGCCCCTACACAACATTGTTAAGATCGAAAAACAGAAATGTTCTCAAATTTACATGAAACATACAGTTTGAAGATCTATGGTTATAGTAGAAACCTCGCACTGAAATATTTCTGCCTAAAATGTTTGGGAGAAAAGAGTAAAAGAAATCGTTTACATCTCACCGAGATCTAAACTATTTTTCGGAACAGTACAGCGTTGAATGCTGCATTTTCGCAAAAGAAGTGAAGCGGTTTTCCAATATTTTCTCGAGACTCAGTTGGCAGATTGAGCTGAAATTTTCACAGTTGTGCTATTTCATGCATATGTTGGATCAGACAACGTATGAATGATGTACTTTGACCTCGACCAATGTTGTGTAGGGGCTTTAAAAAAGAGCCAGATCATGAGAAAGTGGGAAACATGAACTAATGGACATACATGTACATGTACATGTGTATACATCAGGAAGGGCATTCCACACAGCAGAACATGGGAAGAAGGTAAGTATTCTGATGTTCATTTACACATGTAGTACCTCCTTGTTCTACATGTACATATACACATGTACATGTACATGTATGTACCGGTGTACATTGTAGATCTTGGGAGAGACAGAGTGTAGAGGTGAGATGAGGCAAACAGCCTGGTCACTCGCTGAAATGTCTTTAACTTAGGATTCAGCAAGACCAAAGGAACATGTTTCATGGTTTGTAACATTTAATGTACATGTACCCGTGTACAGTAGTGACGTGCATGCACATACATACACTGTACACAGTGTTGTGCATGTACATGTACATGTATGTATGTTGGCAAACTGTCACTGGCTGTTGAAAATCTGTGTCAGTTAACCACAGTATTCACAATGTGTGCACAATTACAAATTTGAATCGCCCATGCTGTTTCAAGTGTATCGTAAGAGCAGCCTCAGTTTACCGTAGGCCTTTTTGCTGATAAAATGAGTGCATGCGATCCACTTGGCTGTGGGGGAGGGGTTGAACTTGAAGCACTGTAGTCCGAGCGATCGGCAAGTCCACGCAGCCTTGTGTCTGCGCACGTATAGCGGTGAATCGGTGATCCACTCGACTATCGGGCTAGTGTTACCGAGCGATCGGCCGGGGCCATTGTGTGAATACGTGCCGGCCGGATGATCCGATAGACATTTGGGTTAGTAGCACAAGTGCTCTGTACTAAATAGGCAATAGCCCATTGGCCTGTGTGTATAGTCATAGCCGTGTCGTTACATGTACACACTATGTACATGTATATTCTAAAGGTGCTGTACATAGTGTAGTGCAGGCATTGGTGCACGCTTTCTGCTGGAACCCCTGGGGTAGTCATGGTAGTGGGGCTGGTAATTCAAGGTATCCACTCCACCATTTTGAGTTGCAGCGTGAGCAATCCTGAACACCAGAGGACATAGATACATTACATGTAGTACATGTACAGTGTAATCATGTACATGTACATGTACATGATGTACCGGTACATTGTAATTCATGTACTGTACCGGTACATGTACCAAGTACTGTATGACTATTTGCAGGACATTTAAAATTGCAACAATGCTTTACATTTGTACATGTACCGGTATACAGGGTTTGAATTTACATGTACCCGGTACCCGATACGTGTACCGGTACCATGCTGGACTTGCTTACATGTAGATTTACCAGAAAAAGTCCAGTGCGGACAGGGCTTTACATGTAAATGCCGCTAGTTGAAAACTGAACAGTTCATACATGCACATCCATGTACATGTACATGTACGTACATTTTTGTCTGTACTGTACATGTACACTACATGTATGTACATGTAGTTCCCGATGTGTTGAAAATAAATGAAGGCATACATATGGTACAGTACATGTACATGTACATGTACAACCTGTAACAGCTCCCTTCCCAAAGACCTCGCTGCATTTAGGATCGAAACGTCAGCAGCCAATTCCAAGAAAAGTTGCGTACATTGTAAGTTACACAACATACAAATGTTGTGTAAGTCTGGCACCCCAGTGGCTTTTTTCTGCAGTATTTATCAAAGGCAGCAAAATGTTGCGTAAGATACGCAACAAAATGTTGAGTACGCAACATTTTAAGTTTCGTGAAATCGGCATCAAACTCAAACCATCGTGATGCATTCATGTACATGTATACATACATGCATGTACACGTACATGTACACTGTACTGTACGTGTACATGTACATGTATGCATGTACTACCGGTACTTGTAGCAAAAAATCTTACTATGATCATGTGCTGTACTGTACATATATATCCGTTAGATGTACTGTACAATGTACATCTACGTATGCAGTTTACATGTACCGTTGTCCGTTAGTCAAGTTCCACATCATTATTGCAGTGCCAGTGGGTAATCCGTGACATTGAATTGGAACCTTCTCTGAATAACAATGAAGGCATATGCAGACTCCACTCAGAGCGTGAAATTGGTGCAGATCCAACCCAAGGTTACCATGAGTTCAGTTCACGTTTATAATCATTAGTAATGTACATCTACATACAGCTCTCATTATGAAGGTGCTGCAAGCATTAGCAGTGTGCAAACTAATGTACATGTACTGTACTATCCATGTTGTTCAGAATACAGTACGGTACATGTACAGTGTACATGTACATTTGTACATTGTACATCAGCATTTTCACAAAGGGCCAACCGGCCAAATGTTTAAAGCGATGGTTCATTTTGTAAATGTTTATGTTTCTGCTGAGAATAACATGCTAGTGCTTTCTTGAACACCTGGTGGAAGATTTTTTTTTTCCGGAAGGACATGAACATGTACATGATGATTTTTCAATTACCGGTACATGTAATTTCCCTTGCTGTGAAATGTTGTTTACCATTTTCCCGGTTGGACTGGAAATTACATTTCTCGACTCCGTCTTCCAAAGGTGTCGGCCAGTGTTGGAATTTGTCTCTTTGTGGAAAAGCGGCCATTATACGCGGCATGCCCGCCCCCCCCCCCCCCCCGCCCCCCCCCCCCCATTTAGGTGTCAAACTTGGCCGCGGCCGGTGCGCCACCGATATCTCAGTCAATCGGAAAAGGCTCTCCCGGACTTTACGGTCGAGGGACGAGGCGGCACTAGACTGGGTGAGATGATGACGATGATGAAATTGCACGGAAGATTTCGGCGTAATCTCGGGCGACAGCTTGCCAGTCGACTGCTGACAGGGAAGGGTTGGGAAAATGTCCAAATATGCTCAAAGCACATGACATACTGTAGGCCATGTACAGTAGATGAACATGTATCGGTACGTGCACTGAACATGTACATGTACATTTGTACATGTACATGTAGTCATGTACATGTACTGTACCGGTACCTGTACATGTACATGTACATACAGTATGTACATGTACATGTACACATACATTTAATACGGTACAGTGTACGTGTACCGGTACGTACCGTAGTTGTATGGATTGCACAACCACAGGAACTCAGGGGGCGTTTGCACCGCGTTTCCCCTAACGCACTTTCGACCATTTCCTCCGATTCGATCACGTTTCATTTCTTTGAATAAACCCTCTCCAAAAAAAACCCACATCATTTAAGTGCTAACAATGTTCCTTTTTGGGGGAGTTCATTTACTGGTACATGTACCAGTAAATGAACTCCCCAAAAAGGAACATTGTCCATAAATTTGATGGGCATGTACTGTCCAGTGGCCATAATCTTTATATTTTGAAAATCACACCACTATGAATTTCAATGAAATTTTCCCCCTTTTTTTTCAGTATTCTTTCCGTTTCAATACGTGAGATGTACAGTAGAATACCGGAATAGGCCCTAATCTGCAGCAATGATAAAAAAAATATTTATATTCCTGGAAAGGGGAATCCAACGGCTGTACATTTCACTGAAACTGGTTTTGTGCCTTTTTTTTTTTTTTTTCCTCAGCAATACCAGGAACATTTATTGCCCATTTTTTCCAGTAAACGCTGGCACAGAGGAAATGGAGCATATGGAAGTGTCTACTTACATTACAATTGATCCAGAGGGGGCTCCAGCCATCAATCTTAATAGGTTTCGGCTCGCATTACCCTGCATACACTTCCTGCCTGCCTGTCTCCTCTGCTTACGACTTAACACACGCTGTGTACGTGGGGACTGCATAGCTGCCAGCCATTCCTATTTCAATGGAGGAATCATTCCTCTTTTTTTGTGGTAAAAACTTTTAACATTATCAAGCTCTTGACAACAGATTCCGATTTTTGGCTTGGAAATATTCCTATGTTGTTTGCTCTGTGATTCCTCTTTTTCTTAGCAGAAGAATTCCTAATTTCCTGTAACTTTAAGATACATGTACAAGGTTGGCAGCTATACATGTTGTACATGTATGGGACTACATGTACGTCAGTCTGAACGTGCACTGTGCGTATGCACTGTGAGCAGAATTAGATGAGTGCAACTAGACTACATTGTAAAATGCAAAAGTGTTGCCGCAAACTGCTTACTGACAAAATATAGCGACCAAACTGACCAAAAAGCGAATATATAATCAAAAAATTTGGAGGGTCTGACATTTCGATCCTAGTACATGTATTGATTTCGATCTTTCTGCCTTTGAGTAAGGTCCTGCTACAATGTACATGTACATGTACCTGTATACATGTACGTACAGTACTTTACATGTACTGTATGTACTGTACATGTACATGTACATGGAGGATCAAAATATGTCAATCCCTCTGAATTTTGGATATACATACAGTACATACATGTACATGTATACATGTACATGTATACATGTACATGTATCTACACTGTACATGTACATGGTACGTACTCTTAACATGTGTACATGACTTCATTGCTTTATTATAATGCAGATGGTGGTTATGCTGCACAGTGCCTAGCACAATGGACAGGAATTAAAACGAAAGATTAATCAAGTGTCCCTTCTCATTAATCAGATCTGCATTACTAAATGTGGATCTACATGTAGTGTAGACGTAAATGTACACAATGTACATTGTAGGCCTACATGTACATTGTACATGTATAAGCCCTAGGAAGGTTTTAAGTCCACCCTTCAGTTAAACTTGAAGGATGGCGCCGCTAAGGCCGGTGTCAGAAATCGGTCAAGGTTAATTGTCAGTGTGCCGCTGCCCTGCTGTGCGGGAGTGAACAGACCCATTCCTCGTGCCGAGGACCCCCTCGGCCCCGCACCAAACCCAGTGCACACATTCGACGACGCAGCTACAATTTCTCTGCCGGCACTTGAATGCGCACTGTACTGGTACAGTGTACGTGCGTTGCTGCGTGCAAATCGGGTCGAAAAACCGAGGTTGGTGCCGGCAGTGAGAATTTCTTTTCTAAAGACGGGTCTCCAATCTTTGGCTCAAAATCCACGAATATGGCATCCAACCTTTGCAGTCCAGTTTTTTTTTTAAATGTATAGGCCCAATATCTTGTAGAATGCATCTTTTGGCAGATAACTACATTTACACTGTACATGTAGGGGCCTACTGGGCAGCTCTCAAAGCTGGTGATATTTGAGAGTTGAGACACCCAGGGGCCTGTGTTTTGGTGATTTTTTTGTTTTTGATTTTTATTGGAAGGGGCTTTCAGACACCGATGCATCGTTAATGGGTGTGTGGGCGAGAGTTTGCTTGGCTTGCTGGATGTTTCAGATAATCGCAGTCCCCATTTTCTTCCAGTTTGTTGCCCCCAAAATGTCTGCCAGTGTTACATGCATGGTGTGATCCTCCTCCTCTTCCTCCTCCTCCTCCTCCTCCTCCTCCTCCTCCTCCTCCTCCTCCTCCTCCTCCTCCTCCACTTCCCCCCCTTCCTCCTCCCCTCCTCCTCCTCCTCCTCCTTCTCCTCCTCCTTCTCATCCTCATTCTCCTCCTCCTCCTCCCCCTCATCCTCATTCTCCTCCTCCTCCTCCTCCTCCTCATCCTCATTCTCCTCCTCCTCCTCCTCATCCTCATCATCATTCTCCTCCTCCTCCTCCTCCTCCTCCTCCGCCTCCTCCTCCGCCTCTCACTCCTCATCATCACCCCCTTCCCCTGCTCTTGCACCTCCACCTCTTCCTCCTCATCCATCACCTTCTCTTCCTTTACCTTCCCCCTCTTCCTCCTCCTTACCTTGCCGTCCACCTGTTCCCCTCCACTCCCCGTTCCCGTTTACTGCTCCTCCTCTCTGCTTCCTCCACTTGCACTACATGTACCTCCACCTCCTCCCCTTCTCCCTCCCCTCACCCTCCTGACCCTCCACCTCCTGACTCTTTATCTCATCCTTGTTCTCATCCTCCTCTTCATCCCCTTAACCCCCCCCCTTCATTTACAGATACTTTGTGCATTATTTTGCAACCTGCTCAAACACTGTTCAAATACATGCCTACTGTACTTGCTATCAAATTTGGCCACCTCCCAGAAACCCCCCAGGCCCCCAGCCCCTGACCCTCCACCCCCCCCCCCCCCAAAAAAAACCTCTCATCTACTGTCGAAGAGGTCTGTGATATTACTGTTGTAACTATTCACGAGAGGCACATACATGTACTGTACATTGCAGGGCCAATCGGTCACCCATCCAATAGCCTTTCCAGCGGAATGAGAGGCGACAATTTGTCTCCGCTTCTCTGACAAGCGAAAGATCGAGGTGGGAAGAAATGACTCCATATAACGAAAATGCCTGTGTAGTTTTGGGCTCCATCTGTCAAAATCCTAAGATGATGTATGTAAGCCTCAATGGTTTCTGATCGGTGATCTATACATACAATACATGTACTTTCACTGCTTTCACACACATACATGTACATTAAATTTACCATACATGTACAGTGTACATTTACATGTATGTACAGTACATTACATAATACCCATGTACATGTACACTGTACATGTACATGTACTGTACATGTACATATACACTGTAGCTATGCATACTGTACATGTACACGTATACATGTACATTGTACACATGTACCTGTACATTTGTGTACAATGCACATGTACAGTGTATTGACAATGTGCTTGTGCATATTGTGTACTGTGGTCAGTTAGAAGTTAAACTCATCGTTATTTACCGTACAGTATCATCAATTGCTAGACAATGAGCTAGACAGAAACCATGATTTACATACATTTTTGTATAAATGTACACCGTACAAAGTCTAGTTTCAATGCAATTTGTATTGTGAAACCCGTAAGTAAAAAGAGTCAACCTGCAATGTACCGGTACATGTACAGACCAATGGAAAGAGAATCTGTTATGTGTCTCCATCGCCAAGTGAAAAGTCCCTCCTTCTGTAATCTGTAATGACATTCTCTGCCCATTCCCCTCAATTGATTGCTCTTTCGTTTGTCTTTCATTTCCTCTCTACATGTACATGTACATCATACAATGTACATACCGTAACTCAACTTTAATACAGTGTATGTGTATAATTGTACGATCGGTAACCCTTTGTACATGTAAATTGAAATAGGCCGTATGGTTTCTGTGCGTTGCTCATCATCTTGCAAATTTGATCGCAATTTTGATGATGGGCTTGATGAAATCCAGTAACCGACCACAGGTCCAGACTGTAGCACAGTGTGCATTTCTGCTATGCTTCCTTCATGGATTCGCTGTCTTCCACTTTGACCTGTGGAGAATGTGGTAAGGGTTTATGGCTTTACCCGGTCACTTGCTTTTATACTTGATAGCTAACGATGTGTACAAACATGTGGTTGAATTGCTTCTGACTGGCACCCCCACCCACAGCAAAGACTAGTAGACTATTTGGGAGGCCATTATCTAAGGGCTGAATACCTGGTACAGCGGTAGCTCAGATTGTTAAGAGCACTGGTATGCAAAACCAGAGAGGTCGGGTTCAAATCCCTGTCCAGGCAAAATTTTCAATGCCATTTTTTTTTTCAATTTTCCAGTAAGTTTTTGTTGGATTTCTTTGACAAGAATAAATATTGAAAAATGGGCCCAAAAAAATTTTTGGGGGCCATTTTTTTCCTTCAATTTATTCAAAAGTTTGTCACACATACATGTATGTACATGTACATGTACATGTACTTAGACAAAATGCTTACATACATGTTATGTATGATTTGAACTTTTTAGTGATTTGAACTTTTTAGTTCCTGCAGAGATTGAAAAGTCGGTCCATCCAGAAGTCTGAGATTGTCGTTGAAGCCAGTTAGCAGTTTACAACATTCCGGGCGATGCATTAATTTTGGGGGGCAGCCTAGATTTTAGGCCTGACTTTATTTTGGTCCCAGTACCACTCAGAACCCTTCCTTCATCCTTGTCCCCTTTCGCATTCCGTCCCGATTTCCTCAGCATCCTGTTTTAATGTAGGTTACCTCGAGAAACGCAGCCGGGATTTGAAAAAAAAAAAAAAAAAATCCCCCAACTGCCTGTAGATAAGCAAGTGCACAGTAACTAGTACTTTCTGTTTCCCTTCCGGTTGCACGGACTGAATGCTGCTGAAAAGGTCCAAGTTGCATGCTACTCACTCGCTAATTATAGAGTGTGTAAGGCTATTACCAGCCAGATTAAAAACGTGATTGTTTTTGCCCTTTCTCAGATTATGGTTTGAGCTAAAAACTTTACCAGGTGTTGTTTTAGGGGGGTATGTTAAATGATTTTAAACTGAGGTAATCTTTTGGCCTCAGTTGCCAATGCTGTATGGGGCCTTTAACTTCCCGTTACTTACGACCGATCGCAAGATGACGAGCGATGCGCAGAAGCCATACAGCCTGTCAGAACATACGATGGACCATCGCAGTGAGTCGAGTTACAGTGCATGGCCGTCCTCGGCTTCCCCTGTGTTGGGGGGGGGGACCCAAGCTGCCCCGATGCCAACTTCAAGGCTACAAAATCACTTGGGAGGGATTAGAGGCTTACCACATCCCCATCTTGTCTTTTGGCCCCCTGGAAAAAAAGAATCAAAAAAAAAAATTGAAGTTAGCCTAGCTGTCTTGTATTGAGCTGCCCTCGTATGTATACGCATGTGAGACAGGTTAAGCCTGGGCCGTCTGGAAGCGCTGAGCAGATATGACACCTGCTCCCAGGGGAGTCCAAAGACTCAGAGATCCCTGTACATGTGGTTGACTTTTTTTTTTTTTTTTTTTTTTTTCCTGGCCTGCTGACTAGGTTGGTGGTGGGGTGTTCGGAGGGGGCGGAGGGGGGGGGGGGGTAAGAGGGCCGGCGCTCTGCATCCAAGCAAGGGAGCCGATGAGTCGCTCGGGGTTGTCAAAAGTCGAGGGGAGACGAGGCGCTCGACGCGGGAGGACGTGTGGTGTGGCGGGGTTTCCCCTCCCCGTGGCATGCATACAAGGGCCCGAGATGTCAACGGATCGCTAGTTTAGATGAATCAAGTCACATGGAGACATTTGCAATCCTCTGACTGACTCTGATGACCAAAAATTGCAAACCTTGGTAATGTAGAGTGCCTGATGTGTGCTACATGTACATTGTAGATCCTAGTGGGACCCAAAGGCTGGGGTTGGCACGCCGTCGTCGGGGGGGGGGGGCTGTACATTTTTGTTGACGCTTGATAAGTTAACGAGGTCAGGTTGACTGTACTGTGGATGTGCTAGGTGGGCGTTTCCGCGGATCACAAAATGGATCTGAGATGAGTAAGCAAGCACCATGAAGCTCATTATTTTCTCGGTGTTCAGGAACACTTGATGCACTACCAAGTATACCATGCTCATTGTAATATTCCTGTCATTTGGTATGGCCATTATCCTGGCATTTTGATTCTAGTGTGTAACAACACAAACAAAGAATGCTGCATGTACATGTACATGTATTTTGTTCACCTTTTCTTTTTGTCCGCGGCATGATGCTCTTTACCACTGATGAGGTGCCAATCTTTGAAGAGGAATGTCTTGGGGCTGCCCATCAACACTGTGAGGTGGGATGGGATGGGGGTGCACCTTGCATATTGATAGGCAGGGAAGAGCCTGTGCCCTGCTACACTGTAGACTTCCGTCAATCTTTAACCTACATTACAATTTACATGTGCACATGCGTGCACGTGTCAGGGGCCTATTTAAAGGTCTACAGAAATAGGATTTGAAAAAGAGCTAAAAACTCTCTTTAGGTAATATATTCACAATATAATCAGTACAGGATTGATTTAAAAAAAATTGTTAGTGCCTAATTTCGCCCAAAAACGTTGAAAAAAGTCCATGTTTGTCCCGCCCCAAAAAATTCCCCCCGTGAGCATGTGATGTTACACACATGTACAGACCAAAAGCAGCCGTGCAAGGCGATCGAAATGCTGAGACGATAAAGCGTGTTACACTCTACTGAGCATGTGGGTTTTATAACAATTTACCGATTTATTTAACCCCAAGTTAATTTTGATTTCTGTATACCTGTAAGTGCCAAAATTTGCTTCAGCACATCATGTCATGATTCATGGGATCACTTTGCCAACCAAAACTTCACTCTTGTTTACTACATTACGTACATGTACATGTAAGTAAAGAAGAGTGGGATACATACAGTACATGTACATTACATGTACTGTACATGTACATGTACATGTACATGTACAGTGTACACATGTACATGTACATGTACATGTACATGTACATGTACATGTACATTGTACATGTACATGTACATGTACCGGTACAAGTCCAAAGCACAATTGACATCGCATCGCATCGCAATATGCTTTGTACAGTAGTTGTGTACGGTTGTTTACACAGCAAAGACTTTTCACGCTTAGGCTGCTCTATGAAATTAGGCCCAGGTTGTATTTTACTAGTCACCTTCTTTGACAGGGGACTTCAACTTGGTCTGGATAGGAGGGGGGGTAGCCTTTCCCCTAGCCTACCAAACTCTTGAACCGTAAAGGTTTCCGGAAAGGGATATTAGTGGGCCATGAAAAACCAGAGGTTGCTCCTAGCATGCTCCTAGAAGGGTAGGGGAGTGAGAGGGGTCAGGGATTAACCACCTAGGGCTTGTCAGAGTGTGTCAGTCCAGCCAATTGGCTACGCTGCCACCCCCCCCCCCCGCCCTCCTCCCCTTCAAAGTTCAAAGGAAATGGGTGCCCAAAACAGGTGTCGACTCGATTTGCTTATTTTGGCTTTTGTTGAACCAGAATCCCCTGAAGCAATATTCCCTCTCTTTTTTCGCCCTCGCCCCTGTTTAAAAAAAATATTTTATAGATAGTGCGTTTATTTTTGGAGTTGCGCTGCAGTTCAACCCTCAGTTTCTTCAACTTTAAACTTTCGATGGTTTTTTGGGGTGATTTTCAGAGCTGTTTAGAGAATTTTAAATGTACAGTAATGGTTTGGTTGCGCTCGCATGTTTTCCACAATTTACAAAAAATCCACACACATTTATGCTTGTTAGAGGTACACATACATTATCAAGTTCAAAGTCCCTAGAGGCATTTTTTCTGAATGAACGTCATTCAGAATGAACGTCAAGTTCTGTTTGTTTGTTTTTTCTTTTGTGCTAATTTCCTTGAATTCTTTTGGCGATTTAAATTGTTTTTTTGTTCAACCAGTAAATGTTATCTATTGGTCATTCTCAGACATGCCCTGTGTCATTTTTTGTATTTATTTTTTTAAATCCCGAGTGATGTCACTAAATCAAACAAAAATTGAAAACTATCTACATATTTGGCCTCAGGTTCTTTAGGCTTTCAGTGGATTTCTGGGTATTTGTAAATTGCGTTCGGGAATAGAATGGCGTCATTGTCCAGGGCAGCGTGTACAACTAATTGATGCGGGATTTTGGAAGACGGTGGGATGGAGCAAAAAAAAAGAGAAGAAATCAATCGGTTTCGAGGACAGAAAGATCTCGGGAGGCTGCAAAGTTGCTCGGCAAAGGAAGTGGCCTGAGTAGCTGGACGGGAACAGCTTTCGATAGCAGCCCTGCCTCTACTTTGCTCTATTTTTATTTTTTTTTCGGGCCGGCCATTTCTGAGAGGAAATTGCAGCGAGGACGAGCCCTGCGGAACAAGTTGACAGCCCGCAATGGAGCTGCCTACTGAGTATCTCCGAAGGCACTTGGCAGTGTCGCTGTCAGGAGTCGCTCATGAGGGACGGAATCGGGATTCGGGATTCGGGAAAATATCCATGGAACTGTGAAATTTAGAGTGTGACGTCATTTTAACTTCAATCAACAATTGCAAGGAAACACATACAGTGTACATGTACATTGTACATGTACATGTGCATGCCCAAAAGTACAGTACATGTAAATAATCAAAAATTCACTTTTGTTTTATATGTATGCCAAGTAAACAATAGTGGAATAAAAGTCAAAAGCAGTTGACGTCACACAACAAATCTACATTTAGTTTACAAAGTAAAGAACTTCCCATGCTTACCAGATTTTCATGCTTAAGCGGCTCTATGAAATTGGCCCCTGTACACATTCAAGAATTTCCCTCCAAGAAAACTGGTATTATTTTATGCAACTTTAACCAGAAACCTCGGGTTCAAATCCTGGGTCCAGTCAAAGTTGTCTTTGCCAATTTTTCAATTTGTTCAAAAGTTCCCAAAAGTCAGTTTTTCCTTTCTATCTATTACTGTACATGTATACATGTACATGTATCTATTGAAGCTTCTGACCTGGTGTCTTGGTGTTTTTTTTCCGTTGTTTTTTCGTTCAGGTCAACGAGGGTTTGCTCTGGCAGGAGGAACGGGACCTTTGCCGAGCTCTGTACGCCTCCATCCAGGAGAACCACCCCAAGAAGGATGGGGAGGAGGCTAGCAGCGAGGAGGAGGAGGAGGAGGAGAACGGCAGCGGCAGCGACGCCGATGTCGATGATGACTCCTCCTCCAATGAGCCGGCCTCACTGGCCACCAGCACGGACTGCCGCAACGGCGACTCTGTCTGCTCGTGCGACACCGCCAGCAGCTTGGAGGCCTGCCGCAACCAGCTGCAGCAGCAGTTGACGGCCAGGCAGCGGGGCGGTCCGGATACAGCGCGGCCTGGTCCGTGCGCCCAGCGGCAGCAGGCCGAGACGACGACGACAACGACGACGACCGCCACCACCAACATGTGCTTGCGGAACCACCAGGACTCGTACGCCGCTTCCGTTAGCGCGGCCGCCGCTGCTGTCACTAACAGCAATGCGGCGTCTGTCAGCAGCAGGCTACGGGACAGCAGGAGCAAGGCAAAGAAGTGCAGAAAGCAACTGCAACAGCAACAGCAGCAGCAGCAACAGCAGAAGCAAAAGCAACAGCAGCTCAGCAAGTACAGGAAGAGCGTGCGCAATGCCAGCAAGAAGGGTGTCGCCGCTGCCGCGGCCGCCGTCAAGCCCGCGCCGGGCACCAGCAAGGCGGCACCGGTGCCCCGCGCGGAGAAGACGACTGCCGCCGCCGTCGCTGCTGTCGCCGCTGCCACCAGGAAGGGGCTGAGGGCCAAGAGGGAGAGGAAGAGCTCCGGGGATCTGGCCGGACTGAAGCTAGCGGTGCCCAAGGACATCGGCCTGGGATGCTCCAAGCCCAAAAAGTAGGCGCACGCTTTCACTCTGGAAGCATCGTTATCGCTTGCACCAGTGCTTGCACTTAAAGGCCCAATACAACATTGGGAAGATCGAGAAACATCGATATCCACAGATTTCCCTCTAATTTACACAGTTTGTAGATGGTCATGATAGAATCCTCATGTTGAAATCTTACGGTCTGGGTCTGGGATGCTGTACTTCCCTGGAAATCTTCACTCAAGTATCAACAAATAGTTTATTACTCGCAAGTAATAAACCATTTCTTACACTACAGAATGGTCCAAAAACCGTGACGGTTTTTTAACCTTTTTCTACTTTCTCAGATCACCACATTCGCAGGATTACTTTTTTGGGATGGTTAATGGTTTAACACACAAACTGTGGCAATCTTTTGACCTTTACCAATGTTGTACAGGGCCTAACTTGCACTCCTCCCCACAAACTAGATGTATACATGTACAATGTGCATGTACATGTACATGTACAATGTATGTATCAATTTAGAGTTTTTTAGACTGCGTCAATTTTTCCTATGTGTACAGTACAGTTGTACCTGTACATCCACTATGACATTCATTGCACAACGTGCTGCTGAGATTGTCAGTGAGAGAATGAATGAACTCTTAATCACCAAATGTTCTGAAGTCGCATGCACTGGACTATATACATGTAGGTGTGTGTATCTAACTTTGTGTCTCGAAACGAAAATGTCCCACTCTGTGTAAAGCTTTAATAGATTCATCCCGTCCTCGATTTCCTGGTGGCATAACGGAGCTGCCCACTTAACATCTGTCCAGCCCATTTGTCTTCCATCCTCCCTCCAACCACATGGGAAAACTCATCATTCCTGGCCCTTGTCTTGATTAAAATCAGATGACATACTGTGCAATGCTGGTGTGATATTAGGAACTTACAGCAGGGCTGATTCTGAATTTGGAGAGGAGAGGGAGAGGCCTGAGAGGGAGGAGAGGAGAGGGGAGGGTGAGAGGAGAGAGGGGGTAAGGTGAGAGGTGAGAGGGGAAGAGGGGGAAATGAGAGTTGCAGAAGAGAGAAGGGGATAAGGAGATAGAGGGATGAGGAGAGAGAGGGGAGAGGGGAGAGGAGAGGGGCAGATAAGAGAGGCCGAGGATGTGGAGAGGAGAATGAGGGAGGAGAGGGGATGGGAGAGACATAGGGGATATAGAGGGAGATAGAGAGGAAGAGAAAGGGGAAGAGAGAGTGAGAGAGGAGGGACAGAAACAGAAACAAATGTACTCTACTCAGATAGGCAGAGAGAGGGAGAGAAAAAAATAGAGAGACACAGACAGATAGGGAGACACAGGGACAGATATAGATCTACAAACAGACAGAGACAGACAGATACATGTAGAGAGAGACAGATAGAGAGAGATCTACATGTACAAACAGACAGAGACAGACAGATAGAGAGACACAGGGACAGATAGAGAGAGAGATCTACAAACAGACAGAGACAGACAGATAGAGAGAGACAGGGACAGATTGAGACGTACACAGAAAGATGGATGCAGAGAGAGGGGGAAGGAGATGGACTGAGGGAGAAAGATGAATTCCAATTTGTGGCATTTGTGCAACAGTTCAATGCCCCATGGTCTTTACCTTACCCAAAACACACTGTTGAAATACACCCAATATGAATCTACATTCACTAAACACAGTTATAGCCACTGTATCGGTAGATACTTAATTCAGAGTCAATTTACTGTACATATATGTATGGAGATTTCTTGCCCTCTTTCCCCCGACAAACTCTTGACAGGAAATCCTCCATCGATTGGAAGAAGCGAATGGAATTAATTGCAGAGGGAAATGACCAAAGCTAAAAACTCTCCTGTTAACATAAAAGCGGATTTTAGATTTAATGCCTGTAACAAAAGTGTAAAACCTTTCGGAGCGTCACCTGAATTCTCTACAATTTTTGCCCAAAAGCTCTAATCCACTGGTTGATTGGTAGTCTGCAAATCAGTCATCGGTGTGTGTACATGTACATGTACATGTACAATGTACATGTACATGTACAGTGCAGTACCGGTCCATTTACATGTACATGTACATGTACATTACATTCATAGTCACAGCATCCGATTCTCTGTATTGCTGTTCATATGCATGCAATGTACGTATCATCAGGCCTGCGTACATGTATTCCAGCTGGTTATGTGGGTCACACCCAGACTTCCCAATCAATGGATATGGATTTGACTGTTGCTAAGGGGGCTGCCGTGGGCAGAGTCGGCAGACTAAAGCCGCGTCCGCACTGGACTTATTTTTTACCGAGCCCGTGGGTAACATTCCAATGGGTAAATCTTCCCGGCGTCCGCACTTGGACTTTCGACTCGGGTAAACTAACCGAGACGACGCAGTAAAACTAACCGACTGGCGCATATAAACGCAAGAGGGCGCTATGGTGGTGACCTTTCACCGGATGTAAATACCATAAAACTACGACACGTCGACCCTGCTCGAAAAGTAAACAACATTGTTGTATTGGGACCATGGCACGTCACGTGGTATTTAGGGCCTCTGGCAATGCGGGGCGCCGGATGTGGTTTTTTACCGAGTCGTTTACCGAGACGTCGTGTCCGGATTGGACTTTTCGGCTCGGTTAAACTGACCTGGTCAATTTAACCGGGCAGAAGTTGGTCGGTTAAACTACCCACTGGAGTCGGGTAAGTTACCTGGGAGGAAAACTTTCTGGCTGTCCGCACTGGACTTAAAATGGTCAATTTACCCATTTGCTCGGTTAGTTTACCCATTTTAAGTCCAGTGCGGACGCGGCTTAAGCCTTTCAGCGCTTGCAGACATGCTGTTGCACATACGGTACTGTACTGTACAGACAGCTATACGTGTACATGTAAATTGTAGATCTAGCAGTAGCCGTTACTTTGAAGCCAGCCTCAGACAGAACTCCAGTATTCGAACATGTGACACATTGGTTCCCTGTCTTCTCATCCAACAACCAAGTGTACATGTACACATACATTGTACATAGTACATGTACAGCTGTACAGTGTGTAATGTATAGAAGTTAAAACTCAAGTGTACATACAGTGTGTACATGTACATGTACATGTACATGTATCGTACATGTACTGTACATGTACATGTATGCATTAATGTGCACTTACTGTATAGGCCCAATGGTGATTTGCTAATTTTCAATTTAGAAGGAAGTACATGTAGTGTACATGTACTGGTACATTATACATGTACATACATGTACACATGTACTGTACATGTACCATTTCCCATACACCGTACATGTTGTATTGCATGTGCATGTACCGGGTACACAATGTACGTGGTATACATTGTACATTACACACACATGGTCATATACAATGTACATGTACACCTTCAGGCTTCACTACTAATCTAATATACATATGTACCAGTACAAGGGTCTTTCCCTCAGACTTTTTTTTTGGCTGCCTTAAAAAAGAAAGAAAATTAAACCCTTCTTGTGTGTGTACGTTTATACTCATCTTCAAATTGTTTGACTGGCTCACCCATTCACTTGGCTTGCCAGTCACAATGAAATACACAATGTACATGTACAATGTATGTAAATACTGTACATGTACATGTACCGGTACATGTATACTGTACACATGTACATGCAGGGTCATTTTGATTTGTCTCCCGGTGTCACGGTCTCATCTTTCCCCCGTGCTCGGATTTCCAAAACGCGGCCGAACGCCCCGAACGTGTGCGCAGTAATGCCCCGTATATGCTCACTTAAGGGCCGTGCTGAGTTCCTATATCAAGTAAAGGTCAATAAATTTGCATACACACGCATGGGTCACATACATGTGTGTACTGCGGTCGAGCAGGGTACGTTCGGGCGCACCCACGTGCAGAATACATATACTGTACACTGTACTTGTACATGTACATTCATTTACAGTGTGTGTGTGTTGTACGCTGTAGCTTTTTATTTTGGGCGCTCCCTTAATTATGTACCACAACAAAGCTCAACCATGGCTCAACCGCTGACTACCAGTACCAGCGCTCGACATACGAACAGTGTACATGTACATACATGTACATGTACAGTACATGTACATGTGTACATGGGCGTATATGTACGTGTACGTGCACATCCCATGCACACGTACGTGTGTGTACGACTGAAGAGATCAGCACGCCGGATAATCAAGCACGTTGCTGTTACGTGCTCAGTCATCCGGTGCGCTCTTCCGGAAATCCGAGCACGGGGGAAAGATGAGACCGTGACACCGGTATCTAGGCAAAGCGTTCATTGAGGGAGTGCTCAGGAGAACTGAAGTGAACAGGAAGCTGAGGCCAATATCATAGTGCTGCTTAAAACCTTGCCAACCCAAACTTCACTTTTGTTTCATGCTAACTGGCTAATGCGGTTTGGTAATCCTGCTTGAACAGACTTTTCCTGCTTAGCATACATGTACATGTATCTCCATCGTTTAAACAGGATTAGAAACCACATTAGGATGCAATCTCAATTGCTTTTGACTCGTATTCCCCGTACTTGGCCTACAGTATTCTTTACTTGGTTTGCATGAAACAAAAGTGACCTTTGGGTTGGCAAGCTGATCCTATGAATCGTGACTCTTTACGCTTAAAGGCCCAATACAACATTGGGAAAATCGGAAAACATTGATGTCCACAGATTTCCTTCTAATTTACATAGTTTGTGGATGATCATAATAGAATCCTCATGTTGAAATCTTACGGTCTGGTGTGCTGTACTTCTTGAGAAATCTTCACTGAAACATCGACAAATAGTTTATCACTTGCAAGTAATTTCTTACACTACAGAATGGTGCAAAAAGCATGACCTTTTTTTGCCTTTTTCTACTTTCTCAGATTGCCATTTGAGCTAAAACCTTCGCAGGATTTTTTTTTTTTAATGTTAAATGGTTTAACACACCGACTGTGGCAATCTTGTGATTTCTACCAATGTTGTATGGGGCCTTTAAGCATATTTTGGTGCTTAGATGTACATTTAAGCGGCTCTATAAAATTGGCCCTTGCTGAGTAAAAGAAGAGCCAAACAATTGGAATTCTTCGATCAATGTCATTTGTTTTTTTCCCGTCATATATTCATCTGCAGGGCTCGCTTACGTGCCCAGCGGAAGTTTGCCGAGTCGCTGCCCGGAAGTCCGAGCACGACGCCCGCCAAGGCCTCGCTGAGCAACAGCAGCAGCAGCAGCAGCAACAGCAGCAACGGCAGCAGCAACAAAGGCATGCTGTTCAACTTCTGCCCTCCGACAGAGGACTTCCTAACATTCCTGTGCCTGCGAGGTGAGGACCGGACCCGCTCGGTTGGGGCTCGAAGTCGGAGTTCCAGCACGGTGTCTAGCCTCGACCGCGGTCTCTGCTTTCGTGCCCCAATGGAGAGAGGGCCAGGGTTTTGAAATTCGTTGCCAGATGGGCAGTGCTGTTTTGGCCTTTGTGAAATCCGAATTTTTAGGGGGGGGCGCGAAGGCCATTTGCAAGGGCACAAAGGCCAAAAGCAAAAATAAGTGAAGGCCAAAAGATTGTACTTTCATCAAAAAAAGACCACCTTGCAAACCTTCAAGTCTTATACCGTATCTAGATATAATATGATTTTGCATTGAGAAGAATGTATGCACAGTTAGCAGTAGCCACACAGGTACATGTACATGTAGGTACTCCCAAAGAGGAATATGCTGTATACTTTCTTTACTTGTCTGCAAAGATGATGGTGTTTTCCCATTCAGCGACACCGCCTCTCTGGTGACCCATGGAACAAACCATTGTATGAAACACTTTAGGACCACTTGCCGCGTTCTTTGCTATATTCCATTGTGCACTGAGTATGGGAAAATAAACCTGAAGTTCTTTGCTCTTCATTTTAACATGGTTAAGTATGTACATGTATTTATCTGTGAACACAATAAATGAACTTGAACTATGCCCAATGCTTGACCCGATTCCCCGCTGAATTTTTTTTTTTTTTTAAATGCCTGTTGTTTCCTGCTGTAAAAAGAGGGGGCCAGCGGAGGCCTGCGGTGAGCTTAACTTTGACTTTTTTTTTTTTCTTTTTTTTTTGACGGTCGCTTTTCTCTCGGCAGGCACGCCAGCTCTACCTCCGCACCTGGACTTCTTCCAAGTGGCCAAGGAGCACCAGGCCGAGAAGGAGGCCGCCACCGGCCACGAGGAGGAGGCGGCGGCGGCCGCCGCGGCTCGTCTGGTCAAGAACCACAAGTTTGTGGAGAACAACTTCCACATTCCGGGCATTGAGCCCTTGCCGACCGGCCTTGCCGACTACCCGGTGCACTCAGTCACCAGATTGGTCTCCACCAAAAAGGTGAGTCTAAAAAATTTGTTTTAAATAATAAAGGAATTTTTTTGGGGGGGGGAATGGCATTTCATGAATTAAAGATTTATTTTTTTTAAGAATTTTTTTCCCCTTTTTTAATAAAAAAAAAAATTAATGGCATTTCGTGAATTAATTTTACTTTTTTTTAAATGGTATTTCATTGGTATTTATTCTCAGTTCAGGATGAATAGGTTTGCGATGACACCATGTAAATTCTCTTTTGTGAGAAAGTGTGGTTCTGAAAAGAACCGGAGGAACTCGATGTTTCGAACAGTGTACTCTGTTCGTCTTCAGGGGACTGGAGAATCTCAGTTCCAGAATCTCAGAATCAATTTTTGAGACTTAAACCCGAGACCTCTTGTTTTGCGTGCGAGCGCTCTTCCCAACCGAGCTATCCAGCCCTTCACAAATAGTCAACCTTCCCAAAATAGTCAAGTACAGTAGTCTTTTGGGGGTATTATTAAGTGATGGCGGTAATAATCTGCCTAACCCACTGTTAGCATCATAGATTCAACATGATGTTTGCGTCGAGGAGAAAATACATGTAAATCAATGAGGGTTTGCCCTTGCTCGACGTGATAAACATCGAGTGCTCAGTGCTTTGCTCGATGCCTGATGAAAAAAATTCAGGCAACTCGGGTTGGGATTCCCATTTTCTAGTGCAGACGTATTAACCACTTGACCAGCGAGCTGATCGAGGTCGTGTGGTGGATTTGAATATCGCAGCGGGTACTGCTTTGCATCACACTTGTAGATATACCGGTAACAGGGCTCGACCTTAGCACTAGCCAGACGGTCATTGTCTAGTAAAAAAACAGCTGCGGGCTAGTAAAATGACCCACTTTGCTAGCCCGGCAGACTAGTAAAAAGTAGACAGCGGTGTGGCGACAAAAAATGATGGGGGCGGGGATGAGAAAGTAGAAACTAATAATTTGTTTTACTTGACCTAATAACCTTGTGTTAAATTCAATATTACGGTAATTATACAGGGCTAGTAAAACTTGCTACGGGCTAGCAAAAAACTTAATTTACTAGCCCGGTGGGCTAGTTAAAAAAAAACTTAAGCGCGAGACTTGTATAACATACATTGTAGATAAACACTTAGTGCTTAATATCACGTCGAGCAGGACAAACTCTCATTGAGCCGCTGTTAGCTCTGTCACACTCACAGGCACGGAAAAATGTATTTCATCGTCAGCAGAATGCACAGTTAGCAGTAGCCACACTGGTAGGGACTATCTAAGGGCTTCCTGTAATTCACTGCCTAAATTCCTGGCTGCGTTAACATCTTGCGTCTTACTCTAAAAGCCGCACTTCAAAACGAGAATGCCATAACGTTGTGAGAAATGCTTCAATGTCGGTGTGAGCGCCTTATCCCTGGACCCTGGGCAAGTGGCTATCGGAGCTCCCCAGGCCGTCTCCCACAGGCCGCGGCCTTTGGCGACGTTTAGGGAGAGGCCGGCTGAGCTCTCGGCATCCCATTAGATCATGGTGGCCGGCCGCCTTTGGATTGACGGCGCTCCGCTGCCAGTGTGGAGCGTGATTCACTCGGTGGATTAGTTTGATTTGCAGGCAGCCTTTTGTTTTGTCATTTCCGATTGTTGCTCTCCTGGCAAGACAGCTGTGCGCCATCCATCCCCTCCCCCTTCTCTCTGTCTCCCCCCCCTCCTTCTCTCTCTATCTCGGTCTCTCTGTCTCTTTCCTCCTATCCCTATCCCCCTCGCTTTCTGTCTCTATTTCTCCCCTTTCTGTTTGTGTGTTGTAATTCCCTCTCTCTCTCTTTCTCTGTCTTTGTCTGTTGCTGTCTTTTTTCTCTGTCTATATAACTGTCTCTGTATACATCTGTAAATCTCTCGATGTACGGTATCTCTCCTCTCTCCCTCCTGTCCCTCTCACCATATCTCTCTCCTCTGTCCCCGTTCCTCTCTATCTATTTCTCATTTTTCCTCTCTGTCTGTCTTTTTTACTCTATCCCTCTCTATGTGTTTATACATGTATATCTCTATCCCCTCTACTACAGTATCTCTATCCCCCTCTGCCCCTCTCTCTCTGTCTATCTCTCTATCATCATCTCTCTTCATCTATCTCTATTCCTTATCTTTTTTCTCTCCTTCCCAGTCTTCCTCTCCCCTCCTTTGTCTCTCTGTCTATCTTTCCCTCTCTCTACCTCTCTGTCTCGCTATCTGTCTCTCTCCCCTCTCTCCCCCCCTCCTCTGTCTCTCTCTGTCTTTCTCCCTCCCTGCCTGTCTCTCCCACTCTCACAGCAAATGCCAACATACTGTATGTCCAGTGTATGCTGTAGCCATAAGTGTTTAAAGATTACAAGTGCGAGACTCCGAGAGAGAGTCCTACATGTACGTGCGTGTACGAGGGAGCCAGGCAGGGATTTGGTCAATGTTTTTTAAATCAGGCACGCACGTGCCCGGTCGTGACTCTCCGGGGACATTTATGCCCCCACACAAAATTCCCGCTCTCAAATAAATATCTCCGCACATTGATCTCCGCTCTGTACAGACCGTAGCCAATGTCTACCTAAACCGTGTTCAGTATTTGTCGCCATGAACTTGTGTGCCCATGAGATTCGCAGCTCAACTTCTAAGCCCAAAGGAGAAGGCATTGATCAGTTTGCATAAATTTGAAATCATGCAAACAATTCCACCCAACCCACCCCTCCCCCCTTATATTTCTGGGTAGTGTTTAGTACAATGAAAAAAAAAATGTTTGCAGATGTTCAGTAATATGCAAAAAACAAAAATGCAAAAAAGCTTGCTGATTAAAATGACAAAACTGCAAATGTCGAAAAAATGAGGGCCTGAAATTTTTATCCTAGCAGGGCCCAATTTCATAGCTCTGCTTACCGTAAGTTTAGAATCGGAACTCGCAAAAGCAAAAATTCCACTTCTAACGTATGTCATGGCCAATATTATTTCTTGCTTCCGTAAGCCAAAACATTATTCACTACGTGCATGCATGAATTTCTTCCCTGTCTGGAATGCAGAAGAAATCTTTGTGTTGTTAGGGGGCGAAAACTATCCCTTGCCCAAACCTGCGTCGATGAACAAATTTCTAGTGGTTTTATCTGATTTTGCAGTCGCTGTTGAAATTTATGTCGTCGAATTTAACCAACGACTGCCATTTTCCTCTGTTGTTGGGTACCCCAATTCCTCTGTTAAATGTAGAAATTCTGCACTAGCTCTTTAAGTGCCGAATCCTTTGCTTACGCGATCCACAGAATGAATGACTGCGCTTACAGCGTACCGCAAGCGCGGAATTATGCATTCAGCAGAGCCACGGAATTGCACCTGGGACCTTCGGGGATGGGTCCTGCGAGGATGGCCCTCGAGAAATTGCGAGAAATCGTCGCCCCAAGCCGCGGCCTTATTCAATGCACTTGTGAGCCTTGCAAAAAAAAATATCCGGCAACTCGGTCTTCCCTGGTGAACCCAAATCTGATGTTCTACACAATTTCATTTCACTTCCCTCTGGTCCTAAGGGGGAGGGAGGGAGGGGGGTTCTTGGAGAGTACCGTGTATAAAGATTAAGATATTGTACTCAACCTTTAGTCTATTGAGCAGAATCAGTGACCTCTTTCTCCCCCCCCCCCACCCCCACCACCCCACCCCATTGAGAAATCCTTGAGGAAGGCATTAAGATACCCCAGGGGCATGGCGTGCATGTGAAATGTGCCACACGGACAATTTATGTGCCGAGATGGCACTCTGACCACGTCGTGTGTCGGTTTTGAAGTGCACATTGTGTATGGAATGGATGGTTTTTGGAAAGGACAGCTGCCGATGCCTTGGCTGACTTCAGTGCCATTACCCGAGAGTGATCTTTTAAATGTACAAAAAAAAATGCATCAGGTTATGGGGCTGGGCTGGGCTGGGAATATGGATTTTGAGAGAGTCTTTGGTTTGGAGAGAGCTGGTTGCATCGTTGACCGTGGTGCCCCTGCAGTCTTCCAGACTAAAGGATGGTTAGGGTAGGATGGAATGGGATAGGTTAGGGATGGGATGGGTTAGGGATGGGAAGGAATGGGATAGGTTAGGGATGGGATAGGTTAGGGATGGGATGGGTTAGGGATGGGAAGGGATAGGATGGGATGGGATAGGCTAGGGATGATATCGAATGAGATGAGATCGGTTAGGGATGGGATGGGATGGGATCAAGAGGTGGAATTTGATGGAATGGGATAGATTAGGGATGGGATGGGCTGGGGATGGGATGGGGTGGGTTAGGGATGGGTAAGAGATGGGATGGTATGGGTTAGGGATGGGATGAGATGGGTTAAGGATGGGGTGGGATGGGATCAAGGGGTGGAATTTGATGGAATGGGATAGATTAGGGATAAGATGGGTTGGGGATGGGATGGGGTGGGTTAGGGATGGCTTAGAGATGGGATGGTATGGGTTAGGGATGGGATGAGATGGGTTAGGGATGGGGTGGGATGGGATCAAGGGTTTGAATTTGATGGAATGGGATAGATTAGGGATGGGATGGGGATGGGATGGGCTAGGGATGTAGGATTGTATGGGTTGGGGATGGGATGGGATCAAGCTTTTAGGCAGCCAGCCGTGCAGCCGTGATAAGCACGGCCAAATAAAAACAAACACGGCCTAATTTTAGCGTCACGCCTTACACTTTTAAGCACAAGCCGTGCAGATGTATACCTTGAGAAAAATAATTATGTATCACTGATAAAAGTGATAAAATACCTTTACAGTAATATTAGCGTGTGTGTAATGTATACATAGAACCAGCACAAGCAGACAGTCGATAAAATAATCTGTTACGATCCTCCATCCCATTCACGATCAAATCACGATCCCATTCACGAACGCACAGCAGAGCACGCACTGGAAGCACTATACCTGCTGTGAAAAGTTGAGTTGTGTCATGTTACACTGCAGCGCGTAGGCTGGTTTCGGCCCTACTGGTCCTGTAGTATCGCTATAGCTTCACCTACAGGCGGAAACCACACCTAGACTTGCCAACCTCGCTAACATCGCGAAGGTAAATCGTTCATAACGAAAATGCGCTACTTTCATCGTTTGTCTCCGAATGTTGTTTCCACGTAATTCAACATTATTCTCTTCGTCATTAAATTGATAGAAAGAAGAGATTCCAGGCTTCTATTTAAGAGTAAAATCGACAGATTTGGACGATGTTTACAGGGTGCGCTCGGCGGTCGAAAAATGCGAGTTTGACTTTTTTCTCCGCCGTTTTGGCTCGATCTACCGCGGCGCCGCGCGCACGGAGCGATTTTGCAAAAATAATATATTCTTTACAACTTTCGATATCTCAACAAATAAATGACAAATCCTTCTAAAAATTTCTACAATTCTAGTAAATACATTTCTTATGCAGAGTGCGTACTTCGGTTGACCGCGAAACTCGAAACATCGCTGGTACAAATGTAATAAACATATAGTTTATTGTTAGAAACAACTGTAAGGACTGGTAGAAGTCTACTAATCATTGTGCACGTGCTGAGTGCACACTGGATCGGACAGCGGTCTTGCACCACGATAAACATCAGCCTCAACGTAAACGTACATGTATGCGTGCGCAAATCACGGGGACGAGTACGATCCCAAAAGCCGTTTTTAGAGCAGATGTGTGCGGCAAATGCCTTAAATTTCGGACACAAAACGTTTGTATTTTCAACTCATGTGAAAAAGAAAAAACAAAGGGGATTAAAATTTCACAGTTTTTGAAAAATCAAAACCGAAAAACCGTCTCCAAGGCAAAAAAAAGAAGGAGAATCCTAGTTCTGACGGTTCGGGAATGACAAACGGCAACTGCATATTGGTCGGAAGATTTTGTGCACAAAATATTGGGCACCAAGGAGATCCTCGGATCTCCTGTCTTTCCACGTCAGGTTAAATATTCGTCATAATTATTGTTTTCATCATAATTATTTTATTTCAACAATGTTGTACATGATTATAATTCCAAACTTGACGTTTGGAATCTTGGCACATTCATACAATCAAATTCTGCAATCGAATAATTATACGAATTCGGTAAATAATATACAATGATCAATCAAATATTCGATTATTCAGCACCCCTAAATGGACCATCTCTGCGTTATGCAATAGGCAATGGATCACGGGTTTCTACATATGCACATTTTAATAAAAGTTCATGTACACGGCCTGCCTTTTTTCATACACACCCTGTTCCACTAATCCTGCCTAAAAGCCTGGATGGGATGCCAGTGATGGGATGAGATATGATGGGACATGATGGGATGGGACATGATGGGATGGGATTGGATGGGCTAGGGATGGGATGGGATAGGATGGAATGGAATACGGTAGGGATTGGATGGGATGGGATAGGATAGGATTGGATGGGATGGGATAGGATGGAATGGAATAGAGATGGGATGGGATAGGATTGGATGAAATGGTTTGGGATGGTATGCGATGGGAATGGATAGGACAGGATAGGACGGGATAGGGTAGGATTGGATGGGATGTGACCAGGCATTACAGGACTGTTTTTGGCCTCAGTAGGAAAAAAATACAATCTTCTCTTTTCATTCGCCTGATTGTGAAGACAAAGCCTGATTTGGAGCCCAAGATGTGGTGTTGAAAACTGCCCATGGTCTACATGTGTACGTACATGTACTGCTTTGAAAAGGTGTACATGTATATGGTGCCATACATGTACTTTCAAATGGGTTTCCACACGTGTACATGTACTTGTACTGTACGTGTGCATGCACGTACATGCAATGTTATTTTGGTCACACTTCATTCAGCAGTGAAACCAATGTTCATTCACCATTTCCCGTGCTCTTTGCCCACTGCGCCGATAATCGGTTTGTCGTCGGGAGTCGCTGGGCGGACGTTCGGAGGGGCCTATGGCTTCCTTGTCTGAATTTCCTCGTTCAATTATGGGTTTCCGAAGAGCGGCATTATACACTCTGAATGGGACGTTGATACGGTGCACTCTGTGCGCGTGCATTGGACATGGAAAGACTTAAGTCCAGTGCAGACAGGGCCTCAGTCAACCCACTGACCCGATGTTTAACATGTACATGTACATGTACATGTACTGTATGTACATGTGTTGTATACAGCACATACTGTACTTCATGTACATGTATCTTCTGGTCTTAGATCAGCCATATCCTCTCTTCCACTTAGATGGGTTTGACTATAAATTAAGATGTAAAACAAAGCCTGCTGTACTCCAGAAGACTCTACGGTCGATACAAGAAGACAAATCTGTTGCAACACTATGGAAGACTATTTGAATGAGGCATATACATGTAATACATGTATATGCCTCATATACAGTGCAACTGCTTCATCAGATGCGATGCTGTTGATTTGAATGCACATGCTATCCTACACACATACACATGTACATAGATCGTTTCGTTTACTCTGTACATGTGTGCACATGTACATGTACATGTACATGTATGTGCTTCTCTCTTACTCCCCCCCCCTCCCTCTCTCTCTCTCTCTCTCTCTCTCTCTCTCTCTCTCTCTCTCTCTCTCTCTCTCTCTCCTCCCCATATCTCTCCCTCTCTCTGTCTTTCTCTCCCAATCTCTCTGTGTCCCTCTCCTAATCTCTCTCTGTCTCCCTCTCTCCCTCCCTCTCTCTCTCTATCACTCTCCTTCCCTTTCTCTCCTCTCTCCCTCCCTCTCCTCTCTCTCAATCTCTCCCTCCTCTCTCGGTCTCTCTCTCCCCTCTGCCTCTCTCCCCCTCCCTCTCTCCCTCTCTCTGTTGATCTCTCTCCCCCTCTCTTTCCCCTCTCTCCTCCCTCTCACTGAAACAAAAATGGCAAAGAAAACTTGGGCTGGACTGGGACTTGAACCCGAGACCTCTGGTGACCTCGCTAAAAAGTCAACTAGTCTTTGCCGGGATGGGGGCGCCATTCAGAAGCAATTCGACCATTAACTGCCATGTACTTTGTTTGACCATTTGTGACCCGGCACAGTATAATGAGGAATAACCCCACTTTTGAGATTTTGAGGTTTTCTAATGATGTGAAAGAGTATAACATTAGCTTTCAAATGATATCAAAATATAAAATCGTCTAATACTTAAAATTTCCAAAAATAAAAAAATAAATTGTAATCAAATTGCGAAGATACTTTAACTTCAGGCGTTGTTTACTCAAAAAGTGTTTTGGTGGGATATTCCTCATGTTGTTGTGCCGGGTCACATTTTTGCTCCTCTTCTCACACAATAGTCTTGACATTTGTTTGTTTGTGTTTTACAGGCAATAAGGCGAAGGAAGACTGTGGCCTCCTCCACTCAGTCCTCCATCCCGCCGTCCGTGGACGTCAACGGCAACCAGCAGCTCCCGCCCTGCCTGTCCCCGATCCCTCCCCCCATCGCCGCCATCCCAAGGTGCCGCTACCCACCACCTCTGACCCCGATGGAGCCGGTCAGCGAGCCGGCCGAGGGCGGCAAAGCCAGAGGGGGTAAAGCCGGCAAGCAGAAGGGCGGCGGCGCGGCAGCCGCAGTGCCGTCGGCCGTCGACCGGAAGCTGCCCGCAATAGCACCTACCTCGTCTGCCGCCGCCGCCGCTGCTGCCAGGGTGGCACGGGCCAAGAACTGCACCGTCCTGAAGCCGGTCTTGCGGAACGGCAAGAACCGGAAGAGCTCGGTGGACGTCGCCCAGCCTCGGCGTCGGGACCACCGGAGCGGCCTCCACCCGCACCAACACCACCACCACCACCACGCCAACAACAGCAGCAGCAGCAGCGGCCACGACGACCACACCAAGCTCAAGACGCTGCTCAAGAAGGCGGAGCTGGGCGGCCGGCGGCCGCGCCGGCCCAAGCCGGCCGAGAACCGGCCTGTGGTGGTGGCCGCTGCCGTCGCCGCGGTGGCCGCCTTTGAGCCGCCGGCGTTGCGCAACAAGCGGAAGCGGCCGGACCTGGGGAAGATCCTGGCCGGGGAGGCGGCCGTCTACGGCAAGTGCCGCAAGCTGCAGGCCATGGCTGCTGCTGCAGCCAAGAGCCCTGCGCTCAAGCTGCTGCGCAACGGCAATGGCAGCGGCGGTGGCGACAACGACAACCACCGCGGCGGCAAGCAGCAGCAGTGCCTGCGCAAGAAGCTGCGCAACCACGTCAACGCCCTGGCGCTGCGAGTGGCCTGCGGCGGCAAGCACAAGGCCCACTGCGCCAACAACCACCATGTCGTCGTCAACAACAACAACAACAACATGCTGAAGCTGGTTCCGGTCCAGCCGACGAGGGGGCAAGAGCCAGCAGCCGCAGTGGAGTCCGCCAACGAGGCCGCCGGACGGCCGACTCTCGTCCGAAGGGGCCGGGGCAGGCCGCCGGGCTCCAAGAACAAGACCCGGGGTGCCGGCAACAGCAGCAGCAGCAGCAGGCAACCGCCCCCCGCCCAATCTACCTCCGGCCGGGCCGCGCCCGGCCGCCCCGCCCGGGCCACGCCCACCACCGGGGCCCCCGGCCCCGCCCTCAGTACTAAGGTGGCGGGTGCCACCCACAGTGCTCCTGTCTTCTTCCCTAGCCAGGAGGAGTGGAAGGACCCTATCGCCTACATCACCTCCATCTCAGCCCAGGTGGCGCCCAGTGGCATGTGCAAGGTGGTACCCCCGCAAGGATGGATGGTGAGTGGCTGGGTTTCCCAACCCCCCCCCCCCCCCCCACCCCCTGAGTCCAAGGTGGTGCCCAGATATTTTGCCAGATGAAACAGGTTGGGTACAGTATATTGAAAAATTGGCAACGTAAACTTTGACTGGACCGCATAACTTTGACTCAAATGCATAGCTGGGTAACCATCGGATATTTTTCAAAAGCCCGGCTAAACCCTCGGCCTCCAGCTTGATTTCTTTTTTCCAATTATTAGCTGGAAACAAAAATGGTGATGCTTTTAATGTTAAAGTTTGAAGTTTGAGTCAAACAAAACCAGAATGTCACAGTCTAACGCATCAAACTGTGTCAGCTTCGAGGATACTAAAATGCACCTACAGGTGTGTAGCAGAATTTTTTTCAATAGTGCCACGGTGCGTTTTAAACCGGAAAATTACCGGAGTAAATCTCGAAACAGTCATCGGTAGTTGCGACCACGTTGCAATATTGAAACCCAAGAAAGGCTAACTATATCCAGACAAAAGATGGTGGTAAGCATTTTTTTTTTCTCCAAAAGTCGCTTTAAAACGATATTTTCATACAATATATACAAAATTCCACTTTCCATGAAAATTGCAGCATTCCAAGCGCTAAAAGTTCACAGCATGTCTGATACTGGTACATGTACATGTACATGTATTCACTTCCACTTGAGTAAGTTACTTGAACAAAATTCGAAATTTGGATTTGTGCAAATGGTGTGTAGGGGCTTTACAGTACATGTGCTGTAAGTACATTGTAGGCCTACCCCTGTAGACCCTCAAATGTACAGAAAAAGTTAACTCGAAAAGAAGTTCAAAGAACTTTTTCTTTTCCATTTCCAGTTCGATATAATTTTTTATTTTTTATTTATTTTTTTTTTGGGTGGGGGGGGGGGTTTAATTTCCATTTCCAGTGTGATAGAATTTCTCTCAAAATGTGTAAAAGAAATTGTGTTCAATTTCAAGGCTGGCTGTGAAAGTCAACCTTATAATTGAACATCATACCGGTACATGTATCATCTGCCACCTCCGTCTCACACTCTTCCAGTGGAACTTGGCTTCATGTTTTTCAGACAGGCAATTTGTTTGTTGTTGACGGTGAGGGTAAAGTGATCTCGCTGGGCAAT
The DNA here is from genome assembly GCA_949987565.1 of Luidia sarsii. Lineage (NCBI taxonomy): Eukaryota > Metazoa > Echinodermata > Asteroidea > Paxillosida > Luidiidae > Luidia > Luidia sarsii. Next base: position 7,178,007 of record OX465110.1, read on the forward strand.
TGTGAACAGCCACCCAGTTCTGATAAATCATTATCTCGCACAGGATCTTTAAAGGCCCTATACAGCATTGGTAAAGGTCAAAAGTTTGCCAAAGTTTGTGTGTTAAACCATTCAACATTCCAAAAAAAGCAATACTGCCAATGTTTAAGCTCAAATGGTAATCTGAGAAAGTAGAAAAATGGCCAAAAAAAATTGTCACGGTTTACACACCAGCCTGTAGTGTAAGAAAGTACCCACAAATAATAAACTATTTGTTGATGTTTGAGTGAAAATTTCTTGAGAAGTACAACATCCCAGACCATAAGATTTCAACACGAGGATTCTATCATGACCATCTACAAACTGTGTAGATTAGAAGGAAATCTGTGGACAACGATGTTTTCTGATCTTCCCAATGTTGTATAGTGCCTTTAAGTGCCCACACCGTTGTGACAATTTCATTCACAAACATCTTGGAGCCGCTCCAAATCCCAGGCATGTTTTGGAGTAGTGGGAAGTGAGTTTATACCGTTGTCCCTGTCATGCGGAGTAAATTTCAGAATTGACCGCGGTGGTGGTTTTTTTTTTTTTTTCTGTTCTTGTTTCTTAGTTCGCCCACCCCTTCCTTTGGTGTTGAAGTGTCAGTCACAATGTACCAGTGTGTGTAGGGCACTCCTTTGCCATGTACACAATCTGCAGTCAGGGGTGGTTTGTGGTGGGTGGGTGGGTGGGGGGGGGTTCAGTTCATTCATGTGCTGAATGACTGACTGACTGGCCGGACGAACGCCCGCCCGAACGAAACGAATGAATGGAAGGAATGAATGAATGGAGTCCAAACTTGGCACAGAGTCTTGGGCCCCGAGCGAGTGGGCCGGCTATTTATATCGGCCCCAGGAACAGAATTCCTCCGGGACTCCCTTCCAGCTGCCAGCGTTGTATTTGGATAGGAGAGAGGTTTGTTTAAAAAAGAACCAGTTCTCTCCATTCCTGAGCTGTACGGTGTTACATGTACAGACTCCCGGGCTTTGCTCATCGCCCGGTGTACAGCAAAAAAACAGTCTTGCCTCCCCCCTTCCCCCTCTCCCCCTGTCCCCCTCCTTCTCCCCTCCCCTCCCCCTCCCCCTCCACCCTTCCCTCTCCCCCTCCCCCCTCCCCCTCCCCCTTCCCCCTCTTCCCCTCTCCCTTCCCCCTCTCACCCTCTCCCTCAGACGCAGACCTTCCCCCCTTGGGAAGTGCCAATCCAAGGAGCCTGACAAAGATTTACTACTTGACGGGCGTAGTTGGTGACATTTACTCCATTGTTTGGCCCCTTGCATTGAAAGGCAGGCTTTGTGGGCCGGGCCTGGCAGGTGTGTGGTTCAACTACATGTACGTGTAGGCAACCCCCCCCCCCCTTAACAAAAAGACAAAAAGAAATGGGTGCTTTATGGGGTCAATGAATAGCTTGAAAACAAAACCTTCCCCTGATGCCAGTTTTTTTTTTTTGGGGGGGGACCTCTAGAGAGAAGAAAAAAAGTGCAAGCACACACGCCCAGTGTCCAAATAATACATGTGCATGCACTGCAATTGGGAAAATTAGGAAAATTTCTATGATTTATCGGCACAAAAACCAAAACAAAATTTCGGCTTCTAACGCATGTCATGGCCAGACCAGAGGAGGGTCTAACCAATTAGAGAGAGCAATTTAATTTGTCTCGCACAAAAGATTGAAATTTGAATGCAGTTACAAAAATGATTTGATTTACAGTAATTAAGGCAATTGGCAATTAGCCCAGTATACATGATAGAGATACTGATGGGAGAAGCATATATTGGATTGTTTGGACTGAAATGTTGCAAACTGATGACTGACTTAAATCGCCCAGATGCAGATCTCATAAATTCATGTAAATTCATTATGTTTTGGTCCTAACGGAACTTCTCTCAAAGGCTCTCTCAAAGGCTCAAAGGCTCTCTCAGAGGCTCTCTTAAAGGCTCTCTCAAAGGCTCAAAGGCTCTCTCAGAGGCTCTCTCAAAGGCTCTCTCAAAGGTTCTCTCAAAGGGTCTCAAAGGCTCAAAGGCTCTCTCAGAGGCTCTCTTAAAGGCTCTCTCAAAGGCTCTCAAAGGCTCTCTCAAAGGCTCTTTTAAAGGCTCTCTCAAAGGCTCTCTCAAAGGCTCTCTCAAAGGCTCTCTCAAAGGCTCTCTCAAAGGCTCTCTCAGAGGCTCTCTTAAAGGCTCTCTCAAAGGGTCTCAAAGGCTCTCTCAAAGGCTCTCTCAAAGGCTCTCTCAAAGGCTCTCTCAAAGGGTCTCAAAGGCTCTCTCAAAGGGTCTCAAAGGCTCTCTCAAAGGCTCTTTTAAAGGCTCTCTCAAAGGCTCTCTCAAAGGCTCTCTCAAAGGCTCTCTCAAAGGCTCTCTCAAAGGCTCTCTCAAAGGCTCTCTCAAAGGCTCTCTCAGAGGCTCTCTTAAAGGCTCTCTCAAAGGCTCTCTCAAAGGGTCTCAAAGGGTCTCAAAGGCTCTCACAAAGGGTCTCAAAGGCTCTCTCAAAGGGTCTCAAAGGCTCTCTCAAAGGCTCTCTCAAAGGCTCTCTCAAAGGCTCTCTTAAAGGCTCTCTCAAAGGCTCTCTCAAAGGCTCTCTCAAAGGCTCTCTTAAAGGCTCTCTCAAAGGCTCTCTCAAAGGCTCTCTCAAAGGCTCTCTCAAAGGCTCTCTTAAAGGCTCTCAAAGGCTCTCTTAAAGGCTCTCTCAAAGGCTCTCAAAGGCTCTCTCAAAGGCTCTCTCAAAGGCTCTCTCAAAGGCCCTCTCAAAGGCTCTCTCAAAGGCTCTCTCGAAGGCTCTCTCAGAGGCTCTCTCAAAGGCTCTCTCAAAGGCTCTCTCTAAGGCTCTCAAAGGCTCTCTCAAAGGCTCTCTCTAAGGCTCTCAAAGGCTCTCTCAAAGGCTCTCTCAAAGGCTCAAAGGCTCTATCAAAGGCTCTCTCAAAGGCTAAAGGCTCTCTCAAAGGCTCTCTCAAAGGCTCTCAAAGGCTCTCTCAAAGGCTCTCTCAAAGGCTCTCTCAAAGGCCCTCTCAAAGGCTCTCTCAAAGGCTCTCTCGAAGGCTCTCTCAAAGGCTCTCTTAAAGGCTCTCTCAAAGGCTCTCTCAAAGGCTCTCTCAAAGGCTCTCTCAAAGGGTCTCAAAGGCTCTCTCTAAGGCTCTCAAAGGCTCTCTCAAAGGCTCAAAGGCTCTCTCAAAGGCTCTCTCAAAGGCTCTCTTAAAGGCTCTCTCAAAGGCTCTCTCAAAGGCTCTCTCAAAGGCTCTCTCAAAGGGTCTCAAAGGCTCTCTCAAAGGCTCTCTCGAAGGCTCTCTCAAAGGCTCTCTCAAAGGCTCTCTCTAAGGCTCTCAAAGGCTCTCTCAAAGGCTCTCTCAAAGGCTCAAAGGCTCTATCAAAGGCTCTCTCAAAGGCTAAAGGCTCTCTCAAAGGCTCAAAGGCTCTATCAAAGGCTCTCTCAAAGGCTCTCTCAAAGGCTCTCTCAAAGCCTCTAACTTTGGCTTTTGGCAACGTACGGAAACAATTTTGAGATCATCGGAAACCTATTGAAATTTTGAGCTTTTTTAAAGAAAAAATTAAATGACCCAAGGATAAACAAGCCAGATGAAACCATTGAGCAGAAATTTGTTGATATTCTATCTTTTTAAAATTAAATTCATCATTTCTGGTTGTGGATATTGAAAATAAAGTTATTGTAGAGGAGGATTTTCCACCCTCTGTACAATGTACATGGAATGGCCTGGTACACGAGACCTCATACAGTGATCTTTGCAGAGTGGGTCACATTTGATCCTTTATTTTCCCAATGCATAATTGTACAGTGCATAAAAACAATTTTGTTCTCCAACACCTCCCGAGTGAAGGCTTAAAAAAGTAGAGACAAAGAAAAAAAGAATTCACTAATTTGTTATCATTGAACGGGTAAGAGGATATCGCCATCTTCAGTTTGTCCTCCGACACTTTAGGGAGCTCCCGGGTCACGCGCGGAGCTGACATTTGGAAATGTCTACACTTACAACATCCCCAGCTCGTCTTTGTTGGCGTGGAGAAGATCTGAAAACAACCTTCTGCAACACCCGGACCCCCCAAAAGAATTCTTGTTGGAAACGGCCCCTTAGGGTTGTGCGTCAATGCTAACGTGATAAAAAAAAGAAGAAGAAGATGACAACCCCCCCCCCCCCCTTCACGGTTTGGACGAAAGGGGAGATTTTGAAATTCAATCGTGAACGAACTCGTGGCGTGATGTTACAAGGAAAGCAGTTTTTGTTTTCAGGCCGAAAAGGATGTGTGGCTCAAGGAATTGCCATGGTGATAAAAAAAAAGGAGGTGTCTCTGTTTTATTTTTTGAAACAGACAAAGAAATTGTGACTGGGAATTTTTTTTTTTTATGGGCTAAGAAAAGTTTGACTTGACTGGGACTTAAACCCCAGCGGCCGATTTCAAGAAAAGTTGCGTAAGTTACGAAACGTTAAATGTTGCGTAAGTCTTGCGCCACAATGGCTCTTTTCTGCAGTATTTAGAAAAGGCATCAAAATGTTGCGTAAGTTAAGCAACAAAATGTTGCGTACGCAACATTTGAAGTTTCGTGAAATCGGCTGCAGGCCTCTAGACTAACGTACTAGTGCTCTTCCATCTGAACTATCAAGCCCTTAGACGGTGGCCCACCCTAATAGTAATAGTCAACTAGTCTTTGCCAGGGTGGGGGCGCCAGTTAAAAACAATTTAACCATTAACCGCCGTATATCCCCTGGGATCAAATCGTTCCTTTCATTCAGATGCAAACGAACAATTGTTGTAAACCTGGCTACGGCAGCTCGGGGATCACACAGTGGATGCAGCTTTTTCTTTTCTTTTTACTTTTTGACGGTTTCAAAGAAAAGTTATATCAAACAAAATTGGTTTATTGACATTATATAGAGTATGTACAATATTAAACACTCCCACCCTGGCAAAGACTAGTGGACTATTTGGGAGGCCACCATCTAAGGGCTGGGTAGTGCTGGTAAGAGCGCTGGTACGCAAAACCAGGTCTCAGGTTCAAATCCCAGTCCACTCAATGTTTTGTTATGCCATTTTTCAGAAATAATAAGAATTCTTCTGTAATACCCTTTTTCTCAAAATTTAGAGGGCACCTGATGTTTAGATCCTGCTAGGATTGAAATGTCCGGCCCTCTAACTTTTGAGATTTATGTTTTGCTATTGCAGGTCATTTTAGTCATTGGGCAGTTTGCAACAGTTTTTTTATTATCTACTTCATGTCTAATACCTTTTTGTTATTTATTTATTCATTTATTTATTTATTTTCAGCCTGAATGCAAATTGAAGGATGACATGCGTCTGACACCACAGATGCAGAGCGTTCACCGTTTTCATCACAGGTTTGTGTTCCGTCAAGAAACTGTCAACGAGAAACCCAGCCCCTAGAAACCCTCTCTGACGTCATGCTTGCTCCCCATTGGTCTGATGCAGGGCTCACATAAACTTTATATTTAAACTTGATAAAAAAAAAGTCCATTCCCAAATCACGTGGCTACAGCCGGGACTTATGCACGAGCCTATGGTAGTGGCCGATGGCCGCAGCCAACTCCCATAGACTCATGCACTATTTCCGGCCGTAGCCAAGTGATTCTGACACTCAAGAAGAAGCACCGCGAGGTACTGTACATGAACAGGATCCGGCCACCGTGCGCAGGGAAGTCAGCGAACCAGACAGAGGCCCCCCCGCTGAATCGAAGATTGGTTTTCCTATTAGCAGTAGTCTGTGACAACTTTAAAGGAATTGAAGTGGTCACTTTGCGGTACAACTAAACTGGCATTTTTGGGGCGTCAAATTTGTTTGTTTCACGTTTGAAAAATTGAATCGCTAGAATTCAAAAGTGCGTCCTATTTAATAGCGATGCGACACAGCTTATTTCAAATGCTGGAGCTCTGTCTGCGTGTGGTGGAAGGCTGCCGTATAACATAGCTGGCAGAATTTAGAAAAGGAAAGAAAGTACAATGTACATGTAGCATGAACCAGGAATCGAGTGTGACCTTGGCGGGAGGCCACGGTCGGCGTTGACGGCGTACAAGGATGGAGTGGCGAATTCAACTTGAAGCACCGTGCTGACGGCGAGCGTTTTCCTGTCTTGTCTTGACTCCCGTGCACAGGTGGGGGACCAACGTGCAACAGCTTGCCTGCATCAAGAAGCACCTGGCGGCCCAAGACAATGACATCTCCGCCTGCCCACCACAGGTAATGGTGCTCAATGCCTTAACACTACTACTACTCTACACAGTTGATGTGACGCTCGGTTCTCGGACCTGAGTTTCGGGCAGGGGGCCCGAGCGGGACTTCGCCGAGTGATCTAATCCCCAAATTTAGTGGGCCTGGCGGTTTCAATCCCTGACCTTTGAGGAAAGGTCCTGCTAGGATCGAAACATCAAGCCCACTAAATTTTGAGATTTGCATTTTGTGGGTAAATGTACCAAACGGTACATACAGTCCATTCACTCCAAGTTGAGGTTGACCTCAGCCTCATTAAATGCTATGGCATGCCCCCCCCCCCATCCTTCAGTCCACCTACAGCCGGGTCTTTTGGGAGTCAGTTGAAGAGTGGCAGCAAATTCCACATGGCCTTATGAACGACAGCACACGGTCCAGACTGTGTGAATTGAATACGCCCCGGCTCTTTGTACAGTGAACAGACTTTCGTGTGGCCTGATATTTCACGTGTCTAAGCCACTGATCCTCCCGCCTACTACTGTAATGTACGTGTGTCTGTCTCCCCCGCAGGTCGGCGGCTGCGAGCTGGACCTGGTGAAGTTCTCGCAGATAGTCACCCAGCTGGGCGGCCGGAAAACGCTGACCAACAAGAAGAGGTGGACCCGGGTAGCCGACCTCCTCAAGATTCCAAAGATGGTGAGCTTTTTGAATTCGGCCGGGCCAAACTCAACCCTTCCCCTATGGGGACTCGGATAACCTACAGGCGGACAACAGAGGGCGCCAGAGTGGAAGTTCATGGAAAATGCCATTTTGGGGAAACCACAAAAATTGGTGGCATAGCAGCATAAACCATGGGCAGATTATGTTTGATGGATAGATTGATTGATCAATGGATCGATTGAATTGAATTGGTAGATTTTATTTTTGATTTGATTATTTGGTGTGTTTTTTTTACCCTGGTTTCTTCAGATTCAGGGAAGGATTGGCAAGTTGGACGGCATCTACTGCAAGTATCTCCTGTCCTACGACACGCTGACCAAGGTACAAGGCTGACCCAAACTGGCCTCAAAATTTAGCCAAAGCTAGCAATTGACTTTCACTAAATCTGTCTTTCGACATGCAGAATACCTTTCTCAATATTTTGCTCTTCTGTTTTTTAGGAAGAAAAGGAAAAGCTGTGTGCAGATGTAGAGGCAGAGAGAAAAAGACAGTCAGGTAATTGAAATTAGAATGTTTGAAATGAAATCCTGATGGAGGAAAGATAATTGGAAGTAAATTTATGGCCAGACCTGCATTTCTTTATATGTGTGCTAAGCAAATGGCAGCTGAATACAAGTCAATTTGAATAATTGGTGTGTAGCTTGTAATGGCACTTTCACCAAGAGAGATTCTTCATGCTAAGCAAATTGCTGCTTGTAAGCAGATTTGCTTATTGTGCTCCCTCACAAAATGTCTTGGATGCATAGACGCGTGCAGAACATATCATGCATGGTATTCTTTACTGTCACTGGTTCCCAGCTGCGTGGGATTGTCTGCCATATCAAATTTAACCGGTGCCCTGCATTGTCATCATTGTGTGCATTCATTGAGAATGCTTAATGAAAATTTTACGTGTATTAACTCTCTTAGCGCTCAAGGTTTTTTTTTATAGAATTTTATGATTTGCTGATCAACAGATTTCGTTTACATATGTACATGTACATGTACGGTACATGTACATGTAAGTCAGTTCAACATTGTTTTATCCACTCTCCAGGCAGTTCTCAGGGGCTTTTTTTAATGGAATTTTACGATTTGCTGATAAACTGATTTCAACGTTGTTTTATATCCACTCTCCAGGCAAGCGTGGCTCCAAAGGGACCCAAGCTGACGACAGCTGTGAGAACGTCCTCAGTAGAGGGCGCTCTCTGAACCTGACCCAGTACTGCAAGATGGCCAACAACTTTCAGAGGATGCACTTCAAGAACGACCCCTCCACAGCCGAAGTGGAGGTGAGCCATTTGGCCCCCGTCACTTCCCAGTCTGGTCTGGTTCCCCGACTCTACCCATACCAATTCTGTATGATAACCTTGGTTTGGATAGGATTCGAGGGAACAGTCTGAAATGGCAGCCATACCGGTAGACCGTGGCCCTTTTATAAAACAACAGCTTAGGCTCTAGCTCTGGCTTTGTCTTTCTCTCTTTCGTCCATTTTACAAGTACAAGGCATGAAAACAGGAGGCCTTTGGCATCGTTTTTTAATGTTGCGCTGCATTTTGAAAAAGTATCTGAAGCTTCAAATGCAACAAAGAACTCCAACCTGTGTTTTCAGCTTTTGGATGACAGAGACGAAGCAGAAGCCTAAGCCGGGTTCTGGAAAAGGGCCTAGACTACTGAACGGGTTGATTGTGAGCTCAGGCATTTAAAAAGAAAAATTATCATTTTGCTGCACTGACGACCATTTCTTCATCACTTAGTAACGGCACCCTCGGGTCCCAGTCAATTAAATAAATAAAATGAAAATAAAATGACGTAGATGTTGTCTCCGCAAACTTTCCATGTTTGTGCTTCCACCTCGCAAGCCTTCAAGTCTTCTCGTTCTGTTGCTTTGTCTTTCTCTGAAGCGGGAATATTGGCAGACGGTGGAGGGATGCCACAGTCACGTCACTGTGCAGAAGGCCGACATTGATACCGCCATTTCTGGAAGGTAAGGAGGAGGCCCCCTTGAGCCTATGGTTTGTACCAGGGATGAGATTCTTCCGACTTTTGGCAGAATTCCGACATTGGAACCCTACGCCGTAAGGGCTTCACGCTTTGCACTCGCTTGCCAGGACGGAAAATTTCAGACATTTTCGTTTTGGGAGAATCTCATCCCTTTGTACATGTAAGCTCGTGCCCTAACAACTTTTTTGGGCTGTTAGGCTTTTGCTGGAGGTCTCACCTTGGGAACCAGAGCGTATTTTGAGGTTTTTCCAGCTATGGCTGTTACGGCTGTAGCTGTGGCGATGTCCGTGTTTGTGGCTTGAACTGACTCTGGGTCATTGTCGTTTCCCCCGAGGGGGCAGACAGTCCAAGCCTTGAACATTCAGTGCTAACTTCACACCGTTCTTGTTCTTGTTCTAAAGAGACTTTCCTGACTAACGTGTACAGTAGTTGTTCCTACAGATCATCTCCTAACCCTCTAGCACCTAAAACCATTCTGTTTGTCTTTTGTGCGTGTGTGCGAGTGTCATACATGTATGTGACATACTGTATGCATGCTGGCTGGTAGTCTGTGCGTGTATATACATGTATGTGGATAATGTCTCGAAATGCTGACAGCGTGACGTATGCCGGGGGAAAGATGGTTGTTGGTGTTTCCATGGTGATTCTGAGCTTTGGCATTAATGAAGGTTTTTTTAGTTTGTGTTTTTTTTTTTTTGTAGCCGGGCCAAATTGAATACCGGTATGTTCCACGAAAGCGTTCACTATTTGCGCATAAAATCTCCCCCAAAAGGCGAGTGTTTTGATCTTTCACGAAGTTTGGTATGGATTTTCTGATTTATTTCAAACAAACTTTTGAATAAATTGAAAAATGGGCAAAGAAAACCTTGACTGGACCGGGACTTGAACCCGAGACCTCTGGATTAACGTACATGTACCAGTGCTTTTTCCTCAATTTGCATCAATTACAAGGCCTTCCTCAATCTCCCCATTTGAATGAATACAAAAGATTTGGTTGGAAATGCTAAATCCAGCCGGTCGCCTGTTGAGCGTATATTGGAACCTGGGGAGAAAAAATAACTTCCTTTTATTTTCATTTTGTACTCCCCGCAAATGGCGTTTGTCTACTCGCCCACAAATGACGTTTGTCCTCTACAAAACTGCCGACCCACAGTGAATCATATTTCCACAGTCCTGCAGGGTGCTCTGAAACCTGAGATATTACTTACCGGAGTGAATGCATTCCCCGGGAAGATTTCCCCAGTTTGTTACAAACAAACAAAAATTTAAATGGCGGAGCTCAGAATAAGCCTGTTCAGTAGTCTGGGCCCTTTTCCAAAACCCGGCTTATGCTTTGGCTCCAGCTTCATCTCTGAATACCCAAAAGCTGAAAAACCACAGATTGGAGTTCTTTGTTGCAGTTAAAGCTTCGGATTCTTTCTTTTTTTCAAAATTCAGTGTACAGGTAGCATTCAAAAACAAGGCCAAAAGGCCTCCCGTTTTCATGCCTCGTACTTGAAAAATGGACGAAAGAAAGAAAGACAAAGCCAGAGCCTGAGCCTAAGCCGGGGTTTTGGGGGAAAAAAGGGTCTAACATCAAAGGTACCAATCATTCAGACAACCCCTACCCAAAATGAGTTACTTGTGAATATTTGTGTATGCTTACTTTGACTCTTTTTGTAAATGTGAAAGTTATTCTTGATTTACAATCCTCTTCCGCTGTTTTGCTGTGATCTTCCTCCCCTTCCCCCTCCGTTTTTCCTTCCACCCCTCCCCCTCCTCTCGTCTACTGTAGTGGTTTCCCCCACCGAAAAACTGACCCTTTTGGCAAGTAAGTTGGACAAGGCCGCTGCCTTTGCTCACGCTCACCGACCTTTGGCCCTCATTAACATGTAATTGCATATTCGTCATCTCGTGAATGCTAAACGAGCTTCACCGGAGAGGGCGGGCCTTGGGTTATGTTTTGGTTTCTTTTTCCTCGCACGAAGCTACTAACATGCATGCGAACTTTTAAAACGAAGGAAAATGTCTGCATGGTGCATGAGAAATATCAAAACTTCCTTCTCGGCGTTTTCCGATGGAAGTTCAACTGTTTGTATTAAGAAGGTTTGCGGTGACACCATGTACAGCTTCTCTTGAGAGATGCGGAGTTCTGCTCTGAAAATAGCCCGTAGTTCAACGTTTCGTAAGGAGACTGCTGGATTCCAACTATCATCAGTGCTTTCATGTGTTGCGCTGGATTGTGGAAATGCATCAATGATAGTTGGGATCAAGCAGGCTCCTAACGGTAGGCAGAGTACACTCTGCCCGCAGCATTGACTAACCGGCTCTTTTCGGAGCCAAACTCCTTCTCACAAGAGATGTGTAACATGGTGTCGCCGCAAACCTTCCATTTGGTACCACCATGCAAACCTTCAAATCTTATCCAAAAGTTGTATCCGTTGCGTTACAATTTGTTTGCATTTTCTGTCCTTCGATTTATTTCCCACAGCCGTTTGTGTTTGTGTTTCTGTTGAATAATTTGTGCCTTCTATCTCTCTCCCTGCTTTGGTTTAGTTTGGGGAAATCCGTGCCATTCTGTTCGCCGATTTCACGATTGCTGAAATTATTTCTTATGACTTGTTCTGAACACAGTTTCAGATGGATGCATAGGCTGTATGTAGAATTCAGTTGTGTTGGTGTTAAACATCTCTGATAATAAGTCAATACATCAAACCGATTTTTCTTTGAATTCTTAAATGCTAAAAAAAATTCTAAAAAGTAATTTTTTTTGGGGGGGGGGGCTGGCAAATTTGTGTGACCTTCAGAGGAGAGGGCATTACATAGAAAACTCGATCACATACGGGGGTAATCACAGTCCACCATTGCAGTGGATACCTTACACATGTTTAGTGCGCAAATTATGTGGAACACTATGTAGTTTGGACCCCTTTTTTGCATTGTGAATACATTTTGTTTGCATTTTGCAATGTGCGATACAGCACTTACTGAGTTTACCCAAGCCCTTGTTTTGTCTTCTGTTTTTACAGAGTTGCTAAGCATCAGAGTTTGGAACCAACTCACCAAAATCCAAAATGGCTGCCAATTATTTTTTTAGACTTTGATTTATTTTTTGTTTGCATTCATTTTAGGTTTTATTATCCCTCTCCCTCGCCTACGGTACTTAGTGAAACAAGCTTCTTCTTTCTTTCTTTTTAATAGAGGGTTGCTAGGAAACAGTTTGGAACGAACTCACCAATATCCAAAATGGCTGCCTTTTTTTAACTTCAATCTATTTATGTTCGCATTCAGTTCAGCGTTTCTTGTTTCCCTTCCCCTCACCTGCTGAGTGAAGCAAGCTTTTTTTCTTTGAGGGACTTGCTAAGCAACACAGTTTGGAACAAACTCACCAATATCCAAAATGGCTGCCAATTTTTGTGATGACTTTTCAATTTATATCTGCATTCAGTTCTTCTCTTTGTATCCCTTTCCCTGACCTGCATGTACTTCTTGAAGCCAAGCGCTGTTTTCTTACAGAGAGTTGCTGAGCAACAGACTTTGAAACCAACTCACCAATATCCACAATTTTTTTTTCAAATTTATTTATGTTTGCATTCCATTCCTGGGCTGTTATTTTATCTATCCCCTACTGGGTTTTGCCAAGCTCTCGGTATGTTTTTTTTCTTTTAGAGAGTTGCTAGGCAACAGATGTTGAAACCAACTCACTGATACCCAAAATGGCTGCCATTTATGTAAGACTATTCAAGGTATTATTGTTTTAAACCAAAATAAGCAGGTCCTGACATTTCAATCCCAGCAGGACCTTTCTCAAAGGTCGTGTTTGTGTTTACAGTTTTTCTTGTACAGGTACATGTAACCTGGTACATGTAACTCTCAAAAACATGCCTGTAGTGGATTGGAAGTAGGATAAAGTTGGGAGTTGATGTTATTGGTTAACCGCTGCTATCTGTCCCTCACTCGTCTTAGGCACAACTGGAACTTGAACAACATCGGCAACAACCACGCCAACTTGCTGCAGGCGCTGCCCAGGAAACGCTGCATTAACCTGCCGGAGATGAAGGTGGGCATGCTGTACAGCACCGAGACCTGGAACTGCGACAGACATGCCCTGCCCCGCATTGAGTACCTCCATACAGGCGCACCTAGGATACAGTGAGTCGGGTGGGGTGGGATGGATGGGGTCTGGGTGGGATGGGTGGGATGGGATGGGATGGGGATGGGGTTGGGTAAGTGTTTGGGGTTGGTCGTAGACTTGGGGTTAAGTGTGGGTGTTGGGTTGAGTATGGATAGTAGGTTGGGTTGAGTTTAGGTGTTGGGTTTAGTGACCCCATTTTGAGTACCGGTATTACTTGTCTGCAGAGATGTCACCTATAGCCTGGATGCCATACCTAACGGGGAGATTGTCGCATTCTCTCTTGCAGCTACTGTGTCCCGTACGCGCATCTAGATAAAGTCGTCCAAGCTATGCAGACCCTAGTGCCTAGTCTATGTGCTAAGAAACCACACTGCCTTTATGACGTTTCATTCCTGTGTATGGTGAGTCTGTCAGGGAGAACCAGTGGTCAGCATGTAGTCTGCCTATCTGTTTGAATTACCGGCCTTTTTTTTTTAGAGCCACACTCCGTCTCACAAGAGTTGATGTGCTCCTTTTCAACGGCCGTCTGTTTTTGTGTGTCCATTTCCATTGACTTGGTCATCGACTCGTGCTAGCGTGCGCAGATTTACGATTTAAAGACAATTAGTTTAAGTTTCGACCATCCTTGAACTGATGTGATTTAACTTTAAAAGCGATGATATACAAAATTGTTGCAAACTGCTTACTGACTAAAATTACCAAAATGTAAATCTCAAAATTTAGTGGGCCTAACGTTTCAATCCTAGCAGGACCTTTCTCAAAGACAGAGTGACAAGGACCTTGTCTCAAAGGCAGAGTGACCTTGTCACTCTGCCTTTGAGAATGGTCCTGCTAGGATCGAAACGTCAGGCCCACCAAATTTTGAGATTAACTTTAAAAGTATCGATTATGCATCAGAAAATAAGAAAGACAATCAAGTTTTTGTTTCATCACAGAAATTCACAGCATCAGTTAATGATGCTGTTAACCTTCCACCCTGTACTCCACCATGCAGACCTTAAAGTCTTATCCACAAATCTGGTATCGGAGGGGGATATGATATAGCGCCCTCTGCAGTTGTCCCTCAACCCGTATTGCCGAGTCACCTCACCGCAAGTGTCTAACTCCATTGAAGAGGGCAATTTTCATCCACCACTCTGATGCTGTAGCGCCCTCTCTTGTCTGATTACCCACAGTGCCCATTGACCGCGTACACAAGTCGCTCTTTTGAAGAGGATTAATTTCAGGGTGATTTGGATTTTGTTTGTTTTTTGGGGGCCGACAGATACCACCCCAAAGCCTTGCCCTGTTGGACGTCCCCGTCTATCGCCTGGAGCAGCGGAGCGGCGAGTTCCTGGTCACCCTGCCGGGTACCAGCCACGCCTCCATCTCCTGCGGTTACAATGTGGCCGAGTCCATATGCTATGCAACCCCTGGTTGGGTACCGGCCGGAATCCAAGCATTCAAAGTAAGGGGTGTCTTGATTTCGTCTTTTAAGAACAATTTGAGAAATAGCCAAGAAAATTGTTGACTGGACTGAGTACTTTGAACTCCGACACCGACCCATACTCTAACGACCAGAGCTGGAAAGTTGACTATTGTAAGGTCATGTTAAAAAAAGCATAATAAAAACATTAACTGTTTGTATTAATGTTAAATGACGCGCATTCCATGACGCTACGCACCGATGCTCCACACCTACCTTTTTCAATATATACATGCATGGCAGCGCTCTTTACTTCCACCCATACTTTTGTAAAGATGGCAGCCTCCATGGCATTGCAGTCTGGCACCCCCTATTGTCCGTCTATAGCTTAAATATATGTCTGTGGCCTTGACACTGAGGGAACTAGAGAGGATGGCACAGAACCCTAACCCTGGCCCATGTCCAAGGAGGTAATGTGTGAGTACCATGGAACCAACAGTTGGATGACCCGAGTTTGTTTGTTGTGCATTGTGCCTCAGATTGCCAGCGAGCAGCATCATGCCTGCGAGTTCTCCATGGACCAACTCCTGTGTCTCCTTCGCACCCGGACTAGTGGCAGCCTCAACGGCAAGAAGCTCCTCAAAGTCCTACTGCCGGAGTTAAAGAGAATAAGGTGAGCCTACCCCCCCCCATCCGGCACCAGACTATTATCCCTGAGGGGAGGAACTCCACTTCCCCATAGACTTGTGTGCTATCTTAATCCATAGACGCAACATTCAAACAAAGCATAGTAACACAGTTCCTCCCAGAGCAAAAGAACTCATTGGCTGTGGCTTCAAATTACACACGAGTCTATAGCAGTGGCTAGCGGCTGCAGCCACTTCCCCATATACTTGTGTGCTATCTCAATCCATAGACGCAACATTCAAACAAAGCATAGTAACACAGTTCCTCCCTGAGCAAAAGGACTCATTGGCTGTGGCTTCAAATTACACACGAGTCTATAGCAGTGGCTAGCGGCTGCAGCCACTTCCCCATATACATGTACTTGTGTGCTATCTCAATCCATAGCAGCAACATTCAAACAAAGCATAGTAACACAGTTCCTCCCAGAGCAAAAGAACTCATTGGCTGTGGCTTCAAATTATGTACACACGAGTCTATAGCAGTGGCTAGCGGCTGCAGCCACTTCCCCATAGACTTGTGTGCTATCTAAATCCATAGCAGCAACATTCAAACAAAGCGTATAACGCAGCTAGTTAAGATTTATTTCATTTCTTAAGCATCCTTTCTGTTGAAAATACATACAAATGCACTGTACTCTTACAGTAATTCAGATACTAAGTACAGTTTCCAAGTAAAGTATTTACAGGATTGTGAGAAAAAAACTGCACACCAGATCAACAGTGAAATGTGCCCCAAGATTAAAAGTGAATTCAAATCATAAGAATTTTTCAAGATTATACAAAACTTACACAAAATTCTAATTACTAAAACTTAAATGCACCATAAAATGTTTAAATACAGGTAAAAGTAACATAATTTAGTGCAGTTTTGTTTAAAACAAATATGTTTGGAGTGGACGCTTGAGTCTGGTGCCTGAACTCCTCTCTGATGCTTTCCCATAGGCTCAAGGAGCTGGAGGGCAGGAGGCGCCTGTCTGCCGTGGGCCTGAACTCGTCCATCCGCTTTGCCGAGCCCGAGAGCCCATCAAGAGGGGGCGACAGACGCGGCAAGGTGGCCACCCAGAGCAGCGAGGAGAAACGCTGCTGCGTCTGCCAGCAGATATGCTACTTATCCATGGTAACGGGCCCCTGCCGGGATTTAGCTTATCATCCTATTTCGGCTCAAACACTGCGAGGAATTGTGCACTTCATCACCCTGTGTAACGCTAACCCATTTAAGCCCATTTCACACACAACCGAAAAACTAGGGTCCTTGGTTACAGGCGCCAGTTGTCTGTCACCTAGGTCGTTAGGGATCACGAAGCGAGCTTACACACACAACGCTGTCACCAAAACACCAACGTCCCCCGTTTCGGAACTTTACGTGCACTCAGTACGTGTGCAATGATTAGTAGACTTCTGCCAGGCCTTACAGTTGAGTTGTTTTGTTTATTACAGTTATACTAGCGATGTTTTATTGTTGTATTTTCTAGAATTCTAGAAAATTTGAGACGGAATTTTTCATTCATTTCTTGAGATATCGAAGTTGAAAATTGCAAAATCGCTCCGTGCGGCCGCGGTAGATTGAGCCAAAATGACGGAGAAAAAAAAAGAGTCAATTAAAACACCGTCCAAATTTGTCAATTTTACCCTCAAATTGAAGCCTGTATTCCCCTTCTTTCTATTCATACCACTATTCATACCACAATAATAACGAAGGGAATAATATTAAACTGCGCGGAAACAACATTCGCGGAGACCGTCGATGAGTAGCGTATTACTATTTTTTTTAGTTATGACCGATTTCCCTTCGCGACGTTAGCGAGGTTGGCAAGTCTAGGTGTGGTTTCCGCCTCTAGATAAAGCCATAGTTACACTACAGGAGCAGTAGGGCCGAAACCAGCCTACGCGCGGCACATGTGACATGACACAACACGTCTTTGCACACACTGTATACTGCACAGTGCACGTGCAGCGACCGCGTGGCCTGGCTGCATACGAGTTCCGACTACGATCACGCTGCGCTACTCAAGCCTGATCGGAACTTCCAGAACTATTAGCGAGACAGTTACGCTACAAAAAAGTACAATTTATTTTACTACCGAAACCATGATATAGATTGGGATAATAATGGGGTGAACACAGTGCCGGTCAGAAGCATTGTTTTTCACAAGGAGTGGTTGACGGAGATTACCCGTGGTGGTCGGCCCCGTCCGCCCGCCGACCAGCGCAGCTATAACACTGGTTCCAAACATAAACACGCGCAGTGCGCATGCCCAGTGTCCCTGCCAAAATCAGGGTCCGTGGTTACGAACACTGTTCACGTTTCACACACACGATCACGGCGATTTTGACAAGGGTGCGAAATTTTGTAGGAGGTCTGGACCTCGGAGATCAAAAACCAAGGTCCCTGGCGATTTGTTTCGCAAGGGTCACTTGCACACACCACAGGTTTGCGATTTCATGACATGGTTGCGATTTCATCGCCAGGGACCTCGGCGATTTCGTCTAGTGTGCAACGGGCTTTAGAATTGACAAGAGTAATATGTGTCAAAATGTTGCAAACCGCGCACCGACTTAGATGACCCAAATGCGAACATAAACAATAATGTGTTAATGGTTGGATTGCTTCTGACTGGCGCCCCCACCCCGGCAAAGACTAGTTGACTATTAGGGAAGGCCACCATCTAAGGGCTGACTAGCTCATATGGACAAGCTCTGGTATGTTAGTCCAGAGGTCAAGTGAAAGTTTTAAAAGTTAATAAAGTTTTAAAAAGTTTAAAGTTAATAAATATTCAAGAAATGCCATTTTTTGAGTAAAAAAAAAAAAAAAATCTTCCGTTTTAAAAATTCTATACTCATCAATAGTTTTCTTTGCCAATTTTTCAATTTGTTCAAAAGTTACTAGTCAGTTTTTCCTTTGTTTTAAAAAAAATGAATGAGTTTGATTTTCATTTTTTTTTCTTTTCTTCCCTGAAGGTGCTTCAGGAGAAGGAAAGTAAGGTGTACTGTCTGGAGCATGCCTTGGAGCTGTCGCAGCGGGGCAAACTCAACCGCAATCACAAGCTGATGTACAGATACGACGAGGTCTGTCAAATCCCTCCCCCCCCCATTTGAATTTTACCCAACGTCTCGGTTAGATTTTCCCATTTTTCGTGAAGTCCAGCGGAAACGCGGGTTTACTTCATTGATGGAACCCACTCTGATCAAGATTAGAGAGTGAACTCCGGTTCTTTTCAGAACAACACATACTCACAAAAGAGACATTTTGCATGGTGTCACCGCAAACCTAGTACTCCTTCCGCTAACCTCACCATGAAAACCTTCAAATCTCATTAGGGACTTGTACATGGTGCAAGTTTGTTGCTTCGGATCGTTTTTTTTTTTCGTTTTGGGGGATTTTTTTTTAAATCTGCCGATACTTGACGAAGGAAGGGTTTTGTCTTTGTCTCTCGCAGGGGCAGCTGGACAAGCTGCTGGGCGACGTCCAGCCTGCCAAGGAGCGGCAGTCTCTTGCCAAGCGGTCCTCGCCTACCCGCCGCAGCCTGTTTCGGAAGCAGGACAGCAGCGGCAGCAGCAACAGCAGCAACAGCAGCGGCAGAGAGTCCAGATGACCTTAGGGGAGACGACCTCGTCCCCTTCTGCAGAACTGAGACCATTTCCTCCGGGAGGGGGGGGGGACGAGGGATGAGATCTCACGATTTGAACTGCAATAAAAGAAGAACACACACACGAGTCGCCAAAGTAACATGCTGCAGTAACGACGGCAGTCACTTTTTCTTTTTGCGTCGCGCCAACGGCAAGCAGGCGAGGCTCGTCCTAGAGGCGCCCCGTTTGCCGAAAGCAGACAGCATGCAGTACGACCAGCCGGACACACACACAGCGGCGCCACCACCGCCGCTGCTTAACCTCTGACCTCAGCAACAGCAACTCGTCGACGGCGACGAGAGCATCGGGCACTGTCCATCAGTACGACTTTCCCTTTTAACGTTTGTATCGTGGCAGTACACACAAAAAACAGATCAACTTTTGTCAGTGAGTCTTTTGGTTGTTTTTTTATATATATACGTACACAACACTGCTGCATTCTTCACTGAGTGGGAGAGGGGTTTGTGTTTTGAGTATTGTGTTGGGTTTTTTTGTATTTAAAACTCCCGCCCGACTGAGATTTCTACTTTGAAATTCTACACAAATGCTGCAAGGACTACTAATAATTTATAACCGAGTCCCCTTTCCGAGTGGAAAGGTTTATAACGAACTGTACTCAGCTGTGTAATTTTTCTCTTTTTACCAACAAAAAAAGGGGGGACGGTACGGTCAATTCCAACTGTCGTGTGTGGCTTTTTCTAAGTAAGAACTAAACTTGATGCTGTAAGACCGTAGCTGGTTTATATTTCCCCCCTGAAAAGAAAATCTTGCAAAGATTTAGCATTTAGTCCTAGTCAGAGATCAAGCAAAACGGACGTAGCTTTAAAGACAAAATCACAACAGTAATAATCGTCTCTGCAGGTATGATAATAAGGATACAATAATTTGACAACTTTTCCTTAAATTTTGAATGTTTTTGGAAAGAAAGTTCAGGTGAAGCACTCCGTTGCTTAATACCTTGGTACTTAAAAATAATCGTGATTATAATTAATTAGATTTTTTTAAAGACGACTAAATGTTTAAGAAAAATTATAAGAATCCACTCGAAAAACCCATTACCTCATCATGTTTCCATCTAGAAAGAATTTACAACTCCCTGCTTTAGATGAAAACCACTTCTCTGTAATATGTAGGGACAAAGAGGTATGCAAGAACCATTTATGCAAAAGACATGAATAGAGTAAAGAATAGCAACACTGAAGATCTTCCATTCTGCGCCAAAACGGCCGCCACTCTTTCTGGACCTCAGACGGAAGTCGTACCTCAAACTGTGCGATGAGCCTGGGGTCATTTAGATGTCATTGCCATCAATACTAAGATAAGAGCATTTGGATTCACTGAGAGAGAAAGCCAGTACTTTGTACCGGTAATCTATTTTTGTTTTTCCTTCTTCAGTGAAGATGGTACAGAGGGTTTTCTACTTGTTCAAACAAACAAAAAAATGCATTACCTCACACATTACTATGTGAGGTCTGTAATCTGTATGGTCCATTTGATCAACTTTGTGATTTTGGGGGAGAGATCTACCTACCATACAACGTTCAAAGCAGAAATTACATGCCAGAGATGGAAATATTTATGACGGAAATGTCAACGAGCCTAACCTAATGAGTGCATGCGTTTGTTTAGAGAAACTTGGGCCATTTTTGGGGGTTTTTTGGGCAGATTGGGTTTGGCAACAATAATGCCATCACTGCACAGAGTAACTAGCGTAGTATACAGAGCCTTCGAAAGATGCAGTGGCCATGTGAACACGGCCCAAGTACTTCATTGGTAGAAGCATCCATTAAATGTGTTTAATTGAATAATCTACTCTAGATCCCAGATAAGCTACTGACAGGCTTTTTCCCCCCACTTTTTCCCAGCGTTTTTGTCGGCCCGGTTTTTTTGTAATGGACTAGCGTAGTGCTCGGATCTTTCCCTCAGGTTTGTACCTCAAGTCACACAGATAGAAGTTTAGTGTAGGATCCCACTGTATGTGCCGAGATGCAGGACTCCTCTGGACCAAATCGACCGACTGCCAGCCTTACGACGACCGGAGAGAATAGCGAATATTTTGTACGAACTTTTACTAACGACATCATCGGGGCCTCTCTGGGAGAGGTGAACAAAATGCTGCATAATGATATTAGTAATGTACCGTAAGTTTGACTGTTTGTTTGTACACATCTTCCACTACTTTATTCTACACTGTGTGACCGTCACGTCTTAAAGACAAGGGTTTTGCATTATGTTGACTGCAAGTTTGAACATTGCCGGGTCTGCACTGAATCCACTGTGTGCGCGTTTGAATGGGAACAGAGTTAATCAGTTACACACAGCCATTGGATTCAGTGCCAGAGCACTTACAGTCACCTCTCGGATTTGATTGCATTTTTGTTTCTTCAACTGTTTGCCTTCTAAGTTTTGGTTGTCGATACGTACTGTTAATAAGATGTCCATTTTGGAGTCTGAAATAAAGCTGCAGCCATTTTGTTGGATCTTTTTTTTTCCTCTGTGGCTGAAAAAGTGGTCAGACGGTAGTCAGGTACCTCTGATTTGAATTGAAAAGCAGTACCATAGATTTGTATGGACTTCAGGTAACCAGACATCCAGCACCTTTGTGCACATTTGCAATCAAGTTCTGCTACCAGTTGCATTTTGTACTTTTTCTTTTTTTGAAGAATGAAATTTCCATGTGGTTTTTGTCAGCGATTCAAATATTTATTCAATGTATTTAATCTATCTTCTAAAGTCGGACCGTCGCTCTGAAATTGGCGTTGTCTCGGGCAGACTTCAAGATTCCACACAATGTTTGCCCTTACTTAATAGAGGACCGTGCATGGCTTCAGTCCTATAAGATTGGTTACGAATTGAAGCGTAAAAATATCGAAGGCTTTACCTTATGATCATGTAGCAGGACCTTCGAACCTTCAACAATCGAAAGAGAAAGGCCCTGCTGGGAATGAAACATACATGCTCCTACATGATTGAGACTTGTATCTGGGTTTTTTTTATCAGTTAGTAAGCAGTGTGCAACATTTTTGTAAATCACTTTGAGTCGGATTGAAACCTACAGAGAAGACGTGTCTCCATCACAGATAAGATTTGAAGGTTTCCATGGTGGAAATACTAAGTAGGAGGCTTGCAGTGGCACCATGTAGATCATCTCTTAAGAGAAGGAGTATGGCTCTGAAAAGAGCTGGTAACTCAAGGTTTTGGGTACTGTGTACTCAGCCCGTCGTCAGGAGACTGCTTGAAAGGATCCCCAATGCACAGCCATCAACCTTGATGATCCCAAGTAGTCTCCTGACGAATATATACACACTCCTCCCAAACTCCTCCCAAACTCCTCCCAAACGTTGTGTTACCGGCTCTTTTCAGAGCCAAACTCCTTCTCTTAACAGATGATGTACACAGTGTCACTGCAAACCTCCCACTAGTCTCCATCATGTCGCTTTTAACTCCAGAACATTACTTTTTACTTGCCTTTTCATTGCAGGTGTTATTCTTTATGAACTATGCAAAGTTGTGCCTCAACCCAGTTGCTAGGGGGGAGAGTTTCTGTGGAGGTTTATTAGCAGCTGGGTTTTGTTTGTGTTCTTTCCATTTTGTTCTACCTTTTAATGTCCAGGACTGCATTTGAGCAAGTCCGTGGTTTGGACAAGTGCACGTCCACTGTCTTGTATAAGTTGCCCTGCTGAAGAAAAGCTGTGGTCCAAAATAGTTTGCTTTGATATTTTGTGAAAAGTTATCAACTTTGATAAGCCCTTTGATAAGAATCCTTTATAGGTTTGGTGGTGGGCTTTTTTTTTTTAGTGACTGTGTACAATAGTTTTCTTTTCTTATTCCTTTTCTTTACCTTTGATTTATTTCTTGACTGTGGGGAAAAAATCCTGTACTTGTGTTGGTCTTACCTCTCTCTTAAAACAAGTGCATTTGACAGCAAGATTTGATACTGATTGTGACGTTAGAAGGATTGAGATCCGAGTCGAGTTCAAAGTGTCTTCGGTTGGGTATTTGGTTTGTTGCCCAAAGGATATGGTTTTTATTTATTCTGCAGCGGTTGGAATGTGTTCAACGAGTACCAAGAGGGGATTCGTTGGTGTTTTGTTGTGGGAGGAATTGGGGACAGTTAACTGGTCAAGGATTTGAAGCCGAGCTATGGCCGTCGTGCGTGAGGTGTAGAAACAGGTATTGAGCTTAGGGGGAATTGGAGCATTTTTATGCTTCTGTGCTTTCCGGCTGGATTTTCCCGTCGAATGGATTCTCAAAGTCAAAAGCTGAATCTCAACTGCTGGTGTTTGTTGCCGCCGTCAACACAACAAGTGGAATATTCTTGGAACGTTGACGGCTTTGCCGTGCTGTGGTGAAATTGTGATGAGAACTTTGGAAAGGCTTGAAAAGGGATTATACGCCCAAACTGAAAGGGTTTTTTTCTCTGGCTCTCTCAGAGCCGAGAAAGAGTGTAGATAGAGGATTGTAAAAAGAAAGAAAAAAGGAGAAGAAAAAAAGAAGAAGAAAAAAGTTGTAGTTGTAAAGATACTGATGGAGCTTTTGTGAAGGAGAGAGAAGGGGTTCCGTGTTGAATTGTGACACTTTTTTGCATATCATGCCAGAATTGGATATCGAAAGAACATATTTCAGCTCTTTGGTTGCAATGGGAAATTGTCGTGAAGGAGTCGCCTGAAGACAAACATTTTTGACTCCGGTGAGGTCTTTGAAAAAAGGAACCCCTTTTCTTATCAGAAAGGCTCTTGAATATAAGTTGTGGGTTTTTTTGGTTTTAACTGTGTCGAGAAAGTGAATGAATATGTTGGCTTGGCTGGAATATGATCTGTAAATATGTAGAGAGGAAAAGGGGTTGTACACTTGTAATTTTTTGTTTCTTTCTCTTTTCTATTTTTGCTACCGAGGATGCTGTATTTTAGCCGTGTCATTGTCTTGTTCAAATGCAACCAGTTTTAAATTTCTGGGGGGGGGGTTTCTTCTATTTTTCGGGTTTTTGGGGGTCTCGACTTCATGCAAGTACTCCTGCCAAGTTTGCAACGTGTAGCTGCCACTTTCAGCTACAACCCAAAACGTATCGCTTTGTTACCTTTTTTTTTGAGACGGGACATCACTTTCCTATTTTTTTTGTTTTTCGGTTTATTTTCAGTGAAACTAACTCCAGTTCTGTTTGTTGATATCTATATATTTTGTTTGGGAGAGAGGGAGAGAGAGTTTTGCAGTTTATTTTCTGCAGGCCTGCAAAGGGAGTTAACATTGTTCCTCCTGTAAGACAGTGTTACATTATTTGCTGCAGCTTAATGCTAAGTAGCTTTCGTATGCCCACTGAGTTGTGCTGTGAGAATTAGCTCTTTATACAACTTTTTGCAACGTCAAATGCAATATCACTGTAGGTCGCACTGATCCCCGGCCTCGTGGAGGTTTTTGAGACTTGTCCGAGGATGCGACCTTGCACCTGTGCAACTGTGGAGTTAATAAATGCCCAGTGACTGGTGGCGCGTGTGTTTTTGGAACCGAACAAACAAACGGACACAAGCAAACAGCAGCCACAAAAATCTTTGATACTGGAGAAAGTCAACCCTGTTGAAATCATCTCTTTCTTGGACTTTGGAATACCGGATAGTCTTGAAATCAGGAAAACTCCCCCGTTTTCTTAAGAATGCTCTAGTGCCCCTTGGTGGAATCGACTCTTCCCTCTCGTCCTGGTAATAGATTGACACAAACGGACAGCCTAACATTCGAAAACATTCCAGTCTGATTGTAAAGTTGTTTCATTTCTCTGTAACGAACAGTGCATTTGTGTGTGTGTGTGTGTGTGTGTGTGTGGACGGGTCAAACTAACATGGAACATCTAGCCTTTTCTAACAAAAACAATTCAAGGTTTTCAAGTTGAAATTGTAGTGTGTACCGGTAATTGTTGTTTTTGATTTGATGTTATTTTTTTTGTTAATTTAATTATTTTTATTCTGTTCTATATTTTTTTGTTTCTAAATTGAGATGCAACTTCAGGATAAATCAGGCAAAGGGAGCATTGCACAAGTGTCACAGAGAGGTAATTTTGTAGCGAAATGTAGTCGGTTAATCTTAGACACTTAGACTCCATGATGCCCCATTTGTTTTCTTGTTTGTTTTGTTTTTTGCATTTGTTGATCAATTTGTTTGTGCAGTCCCTTTCCTGCTTTCACGGAATATGCAATAACATCATTGTCAAGACCTTAATAACTGCTGGAGATGGTTTGGAATGCTCAATAACCTAAAACTCAGTATGCTGCACTATATGGCAGCCATCTTTGTCAGCTTCCCGGTGTGCCAAAGGCTGAGCTGCACAGATTGTCCAGGTCTGTGGTGAAGGCACCAGACTACTTTGGCCTGTATGGCCTCCTCAGTTAACATCCTTCAGAACCTAACCGAAGGAAGGTGAGGTCACTGCACACTGCAAAGTGTCTTTTGCCTACAGCATGAATCTATGACAGCTCAGCACCATTTTTGTGTGCGTAGCCAACATCCATTTTTTGTTACTGTGTCTTATGCCCCGCTAATGTGTCTCAATCCCCCTTCAAGTTCCTTGTCAGTTTCCACAACACTCCACCCCTCTCTGACTGAATGCATTGGCTAAAAGCCAGATGCAACACACCAGACTATGGGAAGTGGCTACAGTCACTATAGCTTGTGGCTTCCATAGACGTAGCCCTAGCCTATCAATCCTGGGCAGAAAGTGCGTTTGAGTGCAAACTATCATTCTTGCGCAATCTGTAAGATAGTGCATGGAATGCCCATCGGTTCTGACTTCAACTTAGGGCTAGGGTATTGGGGTTAGGATTAGCCAAGGGTTAGACTGGACTATACCCTTCCCCCAGTTTTCAGTGGACAGTCCCAAGTGATGTCAGGGGCAAAGGTCATCACATGAGGGGCAAAGGTCACAAAATGCAACTTTGATAGTAGTATACTTTTGTTACAAGTCAAACAAATCAAGGAAAACCTGACTGGGAACATTTTGGGGGAAATGGCAAAGAAAAAAACCTTGCCATTTTTTTCAAAATTTATTTTATTTTAGGTATGAGGTCATTTCATTATTCGATCGTTCATAAGGTCTCTGGGTTTTGTTTTGTTGGATGTTTTCCTTTCCCTGTACTTTCCTTGTCGTTTTGGCTTGGTTATGATCCCTTGATGAGCTGTGTGCTGCGTTTCATTCTCAGGGTTGTACAATTATTTTTTGGATCATTCCTGGGAAGTGAACATACTCTTTTCTTTGTCGGTTTTATTATTATAATATTTTTGTTTTCATCAGTAAGTGTCCTAGCATTCTATCTGATATTTTGCAACAAACAAACCAGTCACATAATGGGGCCTTTAAAAAACAGAGATCCAGCTGTATTCCGTACATGGAAATTGTTATAATCTCATTTTCTTGTGAATCGCTAAGGCCCCTTTAAGCTACAAAAAAAAATCGCTTTTTAAAGTCGTAATGGGAAAACTGGAACACGTGAAATGTGCAATGATGTGCAATACGGTCATATTGGATAGGGCTTCAAAAAATATCACCCTTAAAGGATTACAAAATGGAAACCACTTTTCAGGAAGACTGTAAACGAAGTTTGTTTAGAAAAGGGACTACTTTGAATGAAGATTGTTGTTTTTATGCACCAACTTGTTTTTCGACCAAGCAGAGAACTTCATTGCATTACGTTATGATTCATTAACTCTGTGAATGAAGGAGAGATGTTTGTAAGATTATAATTTAAACTGACTTGTCTGTCTGTTTGTTTTTTCCTTTCTATTTATTAGATTTTGATAGACGTTTTACTGTAGAGTTTTTTTGTATAGGAAGGTGACTGTGGATCGACCGTGTACCACAATTCCCACTCTCTCTCTTTCTCGACATGGCAATTGGGATTGTGGCACCTATCGGAACTGACTATAGCCCTTTACGAATTTATGGATCGGGCTCGGGCTCGGACACGGGCTCAGGCTTCGTCTCCGTCTGACAAATTCTGAAAATCCAGGTTGTGGTTTGTCGCCGAATTCGAAAGGTTTCTTGGCTTGATAAGTACAGAGTATTCACCAAAGAAACTGGGGCCGAACGCTTGTTTCTAGATGCCTGTGATATTGTAACGGGTAAGAGAAATACAACCGAAGCCTAAGCCCGAGCCTAGGGCCATTTTCCAAACCCCGGCTTAGGCTTCGGCTCCGGCTTCGTCTCTGTTATCCAAAAGCTGAAAACACAGGTTGGAGTTCTTTGTTGAAGTTGAAGCTTTGGAGTCTTCTTCAGTACCGGGGGTATATACCATTCAAATAGGCCTATGAAGCCAAAGGATTCCTGTTTTAAATTTTCATGCCTTGTACTTTAATAATGGATGAAAGACCTGGAGACAAAGCCTGAGCCTGAGCCTAAGCCGGGGTTTGGAAAAGGGCCTAGACCTTCATTTCGTAAAAATGGCCTTTGTAATCTTGCGTCACCCACATTTTCTACGGCTGTTGCGTTTCTCGGTCCGCCAAGTGTGCAGTAAGGAATCGTGGCGTTATTTATTTGTACTTATGTCG
Source organism: Luidia sarsii (assembly GCA_949987565.1). NCBI lineage: Eukaryota > Metazoa > Echinodermata > Asteroidea > Paxillosida > Luidiidae > Luidia > Luidia sarsii. The sequence continues at coordinate 7,205,255 of OX465110.1, forward strand.
CACCTTTCCTTCCCAGATCTGGTTGGAGTTTCGGTTGTTTTGATATAAATATATAAATTATATTTTCCCTGTTGATTTCGGGAGAATAAACGTTTTTTAAACTGTTGCTGACATTGACGTGTTTGGTTTAGTGTGCTGTTATTTTCTCCCGAATCGCAGTTTTGTTGGCAATTTCGTGTTTCTACCTCCATGGTTATTTTGATTTCAAACTGCTTGTTGACTGAAATTACTGTCAGATTGAAGTCATTAAAAAAAATTAAGAGTTCCTGATGTTTTGCTCCTAGCATGGCCTTTATCAAATGAGGCATTAAGAACAGAGATTTGTCGATTTTGGAGATTTCAAATAATCTTGAAATAGATTTGTTGATTCAAGACTAGTGATTGTCAGACAAACAAATTTAAACTGGGGCCAAACGCTTGTTTGTAGCTAGCCTGTGATAATGACCGAAGCCTAAGCCCGAGCCTAAGCCCGAGCCTGAGCCTTCATTATTATTTTTTTGGAAAACGGCCTTAGACTAATGAGTTTTATACTTTACAACTACGTACAAGCTCTATGGAATCAACTTTGTTACACGAGAGGGCGCCCTCCAATGTTGGGCCACGTGATTTAAATCACAGACATAAATAACCTATGTTATTTATGTCTGTGATTTAAATGGACAGGCATTTTGCCGCGGTTGGTGATAGGTATCCGATACTAGTGTTTCCGAGTTGTAGATTCGTGACGTTGACGAATTTACGATATCAAAAATTAAACCCTTTCTCAAGTCGAAATTGTTAACTTTATAGTATGAGTCCCGTGCGAAGTGCACACGTAATTCTGTGAATGGACGTCTGGGTTTACAGGAAGTCTTATACCTGTACTACAATGGGCAATTTAGTGAGATTAACATGGGACGTCGGCAGCACCAGTCTGAAAGGCAAGATGTTAATAATCAACCGCGGCTGCAGCCTGCCAGTGTTGCGTACGGGGTGCGTATGGACGTACGAAAATCGATCTCAGCAGGACTTGTGTCTTAAAAGGTCGAGGTTGTTAAATGCATCACTACAAAGAGTATCATTGACTGATTCAATTGATGGATTTTGCTCATTGTCTTTTTTCTTCGGTAGGCTGATGAATACGTTAAAAAAGGGCCAGTCAGGAAATTATGAAGAAACATTGAATGCTTTATTGTACTTGTTATTACCTATAGTATTTGTGAATGGGCTGCTCTACAAGCAGGGTAATCGTTCAGATCATCATCCCATCTGCTTCCGGATCCTAGAAAACTGTGTGTTTACTTTTCTTTTTCACCGACGGCTTGTCTTGAAAATCAGATGTGATCTTCAGGCATGCATTTAGGACAAGAGAAGATAAAGATATTATTGATTTATTGTCTTCTTAATTTTGTGACACAAAGTGGGTCTTTAGGCCTACGATAGTCAAAACTATTTCAGCTGAAAGATTGGGCCGCTCTACAAGCAGGGTAATCGTTTCATCATCCCCCTGCTTCCGGATCCTAGCGACATCCAAAGTCCCATCCTTGGGGTCCTGGCGTCTTGGGAGTCGTACACAAGACAACAGATGTTCATTTTGCATCTAGTACTAGTATAGCTTTAACAACAACAGGAGAATTAAAACATTGACGTAATCTCCCAGTTTTTTTTTTTCACATGAAATGAAGTCTGTGAAAGACGAATACACGAGGGAGATAAAGGTAGGGCCTATAGGCTAAACAGAAAGAACATATTTTTGTCTTAATCGTTTCCTTATTTTAACCGAGGATCCCTGTACCATGAAACTATTTCTAGCTGAGAAAAGAACAATACAATAATAATTTGCAAGAAAAGTATATATGCCTTCGGCCTAAATATTTATTTGATTTCTAATTAAGTACTTGATATGCCAGTCGAATTATGTTCATGATCTTAAGTATTGGTCAAGGCAAACAAAACTTACCAAGATCGGGAACGGCTTCACATATCCATGCGTGCTTATTGAATACGGAGCCAAACCGTGCATGCACACTTTATCTCTGGGTACACTCTCATCATGGAGGAATAAGTAGAGATTCCTCCATGCTCTCATCATCCCATCTATCATCCCTTAGATGGCGGCTGTGAATACTAAGTGTGATCGGGGTGGCCCGTTATACAATGGTTCTTAGCCTTTTGCCCCCCCCCCCCATTTTACAGAAGAATGTTCATTCCTATACTAGTATAGGGGCCGATCCTATTAGCCTATAGTAGGCCTAAGTTTTCCGTTATTATTTTGTTTGAGTTATAAATTTATGAAAAAAAAAAATGCTATTAGTGTGTAAAGTACTCAAGCGGGTCATCACGCTGTTTCTCGACTGCATAATGAATTCTCGATCTTTGAAAATCAAAGGAAACCATAGAACTAGAAGTTGCACACAAACGAAATCAAGCCTGCCTGCCTGCCAGCTGAGACGGTTGTTACTGTTACAGTGTTAGGTCATCGGGATTGCCCCCTAGAAATCAAGTGTGCAAGGATCAACGGTCAACTCATATATTTTCCTTTCGTTTAAATTGATTCATTCTGCCAGCATTCATGAAAGAATGTCAATTGAAGAATTGGTATAATTATTAAAATCAGCCGTGCAGGATTCAACGTCCGCACGTACATGTACATGTACGCGTACAATAGTCCGCACTCCGTACACACATCCACGACACGCCGACCGAATGGCGCGGTTGATCATTAACGTCTTCCCGTGCGGCCGCATACGGCCGGACGCATGAACGATCTATGGTGAAACTAGTTGTGAAGCAGAGCCAGAGGTTTCAGAACAGAACTTCCATTGAAAAGGCTGGTTTTGGATTCGGAGCGATCGGATCTGCCTGGTAATATTTTGCTTGTAAAAACCTGTTGAAATCCTGGATATATACAATTGTGCACTTCCAAGATGTCTTCCAGGGCGATGAGGAAACTCCACGGCGATCGGAGTTTGGAACAGCTCCAAGCGCCTCCTGTCACCGGTGATGAGGAGGGAGAGGACGAGGACGAGGACGAGGGCGCAGACCAGTTACTGAACGGACGGCTGACTAGTACTAGGCCTAACCCCTTTGACTTGGTGGGTAGATTTTATCATCGATGGCCATTGTAATGGCCCCCTGTTACTTACCCGATTTGAAAGTGGCAGAATCTGAACAAATTAAGGCAAAGTGACTGGGAGATGTTTACCGTAAACACTTGTCTTAAATTAGACTGGACCGGTACGTGGGGTGTCAGTCAGCTCGCGTCCTTAACCAACTCGGTCCATAACTAGTCCAAGTAACTTAGACCCGACAAGTCACCCTTTTTTTTATCAAATTTTGAAATTTTGAGATTGTCTGTCGCGGTGGGACGCTAGTGCGACAGACAATCTCAAAACTCGTTTAAGGGGAGCTTATGACCCTCTAGGGGATCTTATGTCTTATGACCCTCTCTGACTAACTACCTAAGTCGAAGTTTAAGGTTCATTTTGGCATTGAATAAAGATTTTTTTTAGAAGACCAAGTGAAACTTGTGTCTAACCCTTTCCCGATTCTCGATTGTCTCGCGATTCTTCCTTGCAAAAATCTTTATTTTTAAATTTTTTTATGTAAACTTAAGAGCGTGTTCCCCAACAGTTTTAGTGTTAACAGTGTTAAGCCGCGTTTCCACTGGACTGGAATTTAACCGAGACGATGGTTAGATTTCTAATAGTCAAATTTGACCGTCGTTCCCACTTGGACTTTTGAGTCGGTCAAATTTAACCAAGATGATGGCTAAGAGTAACCGAGCTGGCAATATAACGGCTCATGAAGGTCAAGAATCAGCCGGATACACAATGTACGTGTGTACATTTAGTGCGCGATACGAAGCAGACGCTGTGCACAGTGCATAAATACGTGTTACGTCTTAGGCTGGATGTGGTTTTTAACCGAGTGGTGCATTTCCACTGGACTAATCGGCTCGGTTAAACTTACCTGGTCACTTTTACTGGGCAGAGGTTGCTCGGTAAAAGTAACCATTGGACTCGGTTAAAGTAACCGAGAGAAATTTGACTGGGCCGTTTCCGCTGGACTTATTTTGGTCAAAGTAACCATCATCTCGGTAGTGGAAACGTGGCTTTAGTTTTAAGTGGTTCACTTTTCCCTGTTGCATCAACTTAAACTGATTCTTGACAACTATCAACCTGGTTATATTGCATGCTTGCAGCTGAACTTACAAGAGCATGAAGACAGAGGTGATGAAAGTGAAGGGGTAGAGAGGGGTACTTCCTCTCCACCAGGTGACCAGAAATCCGCTCCTCGAACGGTCCCCGAATCTGCCTCCGGAGCGAAGAGGAAGAAGAAGAAGAAGAAAAAGAAGTGCAAGCAGGGCGATGGAGAGGCCAAACCAGAGGAGTGCCTGGAAGGTGTAAGTGGAATTGCTCACTTCAAGTCGATTTGGAGGAGGGAGAGAGGAAAGGAGAATGCTTATCCATTGATTGAAATGGAAAAACAAAAACAGTAAGAGATTTACGGCAACAATGATATATTTTTATAAGCAGGGTTGCAGTGACACCATGAAGAGCGTTGCTCGTTTGTGAGGGAGTGTGGATCTGAAAAGAACAGGAGGGGTTTGTTTCACTCGATGTTTCAAACAGAATTCTCTGTTTGTCTTCAGGAGGAATACAAACAGAGCACACTCTTCAAAGTGTCCAGTGAAACCTCTGCTTCTTTTCAGAACCACACCCACTCACAAAAGAGCAACCCTTTACAGTACATTGTGTTACTGCAAATCTCATATAAATCAATACTTCCTCCATGCATTGGCTAAAGTAAATTGTGTTTTATGGAGGAAATATATGTGAGTTTGCCCACAAAAACTCTGCTTTCATTTTATTTCTAAGGAAACAGTTGGTCAATACAAATCCACAGCAGTGAATATCATAGGAAACCCTGAATGGCAATCATGTTTACCTATTCAAGGGAGATTCTAGTGCCTCAGCAGCCCTAGAAGAAACTTGTCCCTGGTAAGATTTGAAGGTTTGCATGGTGGGAATTCATACCAAGTAAAAAGGTTTTGAGGTGACACCATGTATATCATCTCTTATAGGCCCAATACAACATTGGGAAGATTGGAAAATATCGATGTCCACAGATTTCCTTCTAATTTACACAGTTTGTAGATGGTCATGATAGAATCCTCATGTTGAAATCTTACAGTCTGAGATGCTTTACTTCCCTAGAAATCATCACTCAAACATCGACAAATAGTTTATTACTCTCAAGTAATAATCTCTTTCTTACACTTCAGAATAATGCACAAACCGTGATGGTTTTTTACCTTTTTCTACTTTCTCAGGTCACCATTTGAGCTAAAACCTTCGCAGGATTTCTTTTTTGGAATGTTTGATAGTTTAACACACAAACTTTGGCAATCTTTTGACCTTTACCAATGTTGTATTGGGCCTTTAAGAGAAGGAGTATGGCTCTGAATTGAGACGGTAACTCAACGATACGGGTTGTGTGTACTCTGCGCGTCGTCGGGATACTGCTGGATTCCAACTATCATCGGCGTTTGTAAGTGCTCACATCTCCCTCCATGCTCCAGTGGTCATGTTAGGTGGGAAAGATCATCCACATCCCAGTGCTTGACACAGCCCATATAAACACTGATGATAGTTTGAATCCAGCAGTCTCCTGACAAATGGGCAGAGTACACACTACCCGAAACATCGAATTACCGGCTCCTTTCAGAGCCGTACTCCTTCTCTTAACTGATGATATACATGGTGTCCCTGCAAACCTCCTACTTGTTCCCTGGTACCCTGGTAATGGACCTTTCTCATGAAATATGCAAATAAGAGCTTGCGCATGCGCTTTACTAAATTGGTGGGCAAACGAGTGTGCGTTGCGTGCAGGTTTCGAAATACGCGCGTAGGAGACGCTGAATAGCCAATGACCGCACGTCAAACTGTTAGTGAGAAGGAACGCGGGCACGTGATTGGTTGGCAGCCCGCTTGCTCATCAATTTACTTAAGCGCATGCGCTAGGTCTAATCTGCATATTTCATGGGAAAGGTCCATTGTTTCATCTGGAACATTCTAGCGAGACTCCAGTTGACTGTCTCTCACTCACTCATCGCAGGAGGACGAGATCGACGCCAGCGTCCGGGAGGTCAACGCCCTGCTCGGGGAGCTGCCCAGCAGAAGGGCGGAGCAAGGCGCCGGCACCACGGCCGCCTCCCTGGTTGCCGTGGAGACCAGGGCCATCTTGGCTGTCGAGCACCGGCACCTGTGCGCAGACAACGAGATGCGGCGGATATTTGGGTCCAGCGTCGTCCGGCAAACGGAGCAAAGGTGAGACTCTGAAGAGTCTAGAGCCTCAGCACTGGCCCAGTGGTGAAATTTGAAACAATTTTTGGGACGAACAGGTCTCTTGTCCTTGTTGGGAACTGCATGGAACGATTTCCCCAGATTTTTCCCTGCTGGCATTTTGCCATCCGAAAGCCTGGCAGTACACCATCGTTCAGCTCACGAGTGTATAACTGCACGCAGTATATACATGTAGTAGGGATACATCCGTCCGGGCCCATGCGGGAGTTTTCCGTTGCGATGTCATACCCCGCAGTGACTGGCGGGCCATTCAAAGAGATGTCAGTTTGCGGGAACGCGAATTCGACCATCGAATTCCATGATTTTTCCCTCTTTCTGAAACTCGTACGTGTAGGTGAGTACCACATAGGTAATTAGCTTTTCCGCCGCTTCCAGGGAAGCGGAAAAGCTATATCTTTTGTTAGGCTTTTTTAGCTTTTCCGCCACGAAGCGGAAAAGCTATTGTTCTTGTTCTGATTTTTTTTTTATTCCTTCTTCTTCTTCTTCTTCTTGTCGCCAAAATCCCATAGACTTTGTACAGGGGTTTTGTAAGAGCCACTTGGGCCATTAAACACACTTGGATTTTTTTCAAACTTTGCAAATGCATGGAACCCATGCTGAAGTTATGCACAGTTGTCTTAGAATTGTCATGACGTCATCATGTGTCACGTGACAGTGCTTTAAAGGGGCAAATTTCAAACTCCATTATATGCAAAAGTACAAGTTCGTTTGATTTCAATTTTGCAGTATATCTAAGTTGGGAAAAGGTGTATCCAAAAATTGCCCTCATTTGATCGTGACGTCATCTCATGAATATTAATGAGGTCATAAACTTTTAAGATTTTAACATTCAATTGAGCATATTTGGCCAACGGAGCAAGATTTGTTTCATTTTTTCGATTATATCTATTGGGGATGTAGTTTAGAAACACCCTCCGGGGCCAAAATGCCATGACGCAATCGTGACGTCATCAAAATGCGTGTTTTTAAAACGCATATTTGTCAAAGGTCAATCGTCTCGAAATTTGATGGGCATTTAGCTATTGGGCTAGAGATTCTAAATCCTGAATTTGGAAACAATCGACCATTGTTCAGAATTATTATGATTTTTTGAACGTTATAATGAAGTCCCATACACTTTGTGCACGAAATATGCACGTGCGTTTTGGGGTAGAAATTGAGGTTCCGAGTTCGAATCCCGCTGATGTTTTTTTTTTTTTAAGAGAACTATGCGGAAAAGCGTTATGTTCTGTTAGCAAACAGACATAAATCTCTAGTCTTAGTCTTCTTCTTCTTCTTCTCCCCCAAAGCCCATAGACAATGCACAGGGGTTTTGTAAGCACGACTTTGGTCATTGAACAGACTTGGATTTTTTTCAAACGTGGCAAATGCATAAAGCCCATGCTGAAATTGATCCTAAACACCTTGATGTCATCATGACGTCATCACGTGTCACGTGACCTTGCTTTGAAGGGGCAAATTTCAAAATCCATTAAAAGCAAAAGTGCAAGTTCGTTTGGTTTCAACTTTGCACTGTATCTAAGTTGGGAAAAGGTGTATCCAAAAATTGCCATCGATTGACCGTGACGTCATCTCATGAATATTTATGAGGTCATGAACTTTTCAGATTTTCACATTGAAATGAGCATATTTGGCCAACGGAGCGAGATTTTTTTCATTTTTTCTTTGATATCTATTGGGGACATGGTTTAGAAACACCTTCCGGAGCCAAAATGTCGTTACGCAATCATGACGTCATCAAAATGTGTGATTTTAAAACACATATAAGGCATTGGCCGATCATCTCAAAATTTGGTATGTAGTTAGCTATCGTGCTAGACATTCCAAATCTAAAGTTTGGAACCGAAGGACCATTGTTTATATTTTTTATGAATTTTTGAATACCACACTCGAGTCCCATAGGCTTTGTGCACAAAATATGTACATGCGTTTTGGAGTAGGAATGGGGCTATTCTATGACTTGTTACAAACAGAAGCGGAAAAGCTCTATGCTCTGTTTCACAACAGACATATATTTCTCGTTGTAGGTTGTTTTTAACACCCAATCAGATAAGCCAACATTTTTCTCTAGGTTTCATTCCCCTTTAACCACTTTGTGCAGGGAGCTCCGAATTCGAGACCCCATTTAGGGAGGCCACCATCAAAGGGCTGTATAGCTCATAAAGGAAAATCACTGGTACACACACACAAACAGAGGTCTCCAGTTCAAATCCTGGGCCAGTCCAAGTTTTCTTTGCCATTTTTTCAATTCATTTTAAAAATTGTTCAGAATTCCACAGTTGGTTTTCCTTTTCTTTGTTTTTCAGTTATTCAAAGATTTAGAAACAAAATTACAGTTCATAGCTTTCTCGTTGTTTTCTTTTCTTTTGCAGGAAAAGGGGTCGACGTAAAACCTACCAGCGGTCCACGTGGTTGGTCAACCCAAAAGCTGAGTGGCCAAACTTAAGCAAAACAGGTCAGTTGGCTGGAGATTGAATCTCAACTCAGTCATGAGTACCTGTCGGTGCAGGCAAAATTATACACTTCCAAATCATAATCTAAGGCCTATACCATTTGGGTCATTTTAGTCGGTAAGCAGTTTGCAACACTTTTGCATATTAATGTACACATAACTTGATCGGTCAACCACCAAAGTCAGACTCAGCAGCACCAGATAGCATTCTGCACAGCAAAAGGACCTGCATTGAAGTTGGTACCATCACAAAAATGCAAATATTATTTACGAAAACTGTTTTTGAAAAATTTGATTTCAAAATATGGTACACTGGATGCATACTTTCAAGGGACTTGGGTATGAACGACAATCAAATTACTTATCCACGCAGGTCTACAATACATACATACAGTTACATGTACCCCCCTTACATATGGGGGTGTGATCCTTGGAGATGTATGGCAGTTAATGGTTGTATTGCTTCTGTCTTGCGTCCCCACCCCGGCAAAGACTAATTGACTATTAGGGAAGGCCATCATCTAAGGGCTGGATAGCTCAGATGGAAGAGCACTGGTACGTTAATCCAGAGGTCTTGGGTTCCAATCCAGGTGCAGTCAAAGATTTCATTGCCAATTTTTCAATTTACCTTATAATCTGTTCACTTTTTCTCTTTGTAACTAGGTTTATCCATGAGGCAGTTGGAAACCAAGAGTGGGTAAGGACATGATTAGATTAGGATTGCCCCCCCCCCCAAAAGAAAAAAAATCAAAATGCGTTCAGTGGATAGAAGAAGTTTGCTCTGACGTAAGGAATTAAGCAAGCCAAGGTCAATGGAGACAGTTTCAATAGCTCTCAATTGAAGTAACTTCCATTCATCTGCAGCTATCACTTCTTTACTCTGGACCACTCCAAGGACTACCAGCAAGTTCAGTTCCAGTTTTTAGATGCTGTCGAGTCACTTGATCCCCAGAATCTCACAGTGAGTACAAAGCACACATTATTTTGTAGATGGAGAAGTTGTTGGGGTATCCTTCTTGGCATTATGCGCAACTGTGAAATAATGAATGAACCGGACATAACTTATCTGTCCCAGTACACAATCCAGGGCTTATGTCAAGTGACAAGTTGGGCCGATGCCAGGTTGGGTAGATGCCAGTGCCAAATTGAACTGGTGCCAAGGTAGACTGATGCCCATTTGGACCAGTGCCAAGTTGGACCAGTGCCAAGTTGAACTGATGTCAAATTGAACTGGTGCCAAGGTAGACTGATGCCCATTTAGACCAGTACCAAGTTGGACCAGTGCCAAGTTAGACCAGTGCCAAGTAAGACCAGTGCCAAGTAAGACCAGTGCCAAGTTGGACTGATGTCAAATTGAACTAGTGCCAAGGTAGACTGATGCCAATTTGGACCAGTGCCAAATTGGACCAGTGCCAAGTTGGACTGATGTCAAATTGAACTGGTGCCAAGGTAGACTGATGCCAATTTGGACCAGTGCTAATTTGGACCAGTGCTAATTTGGACCAGTGCTAATTTGGACCAGTGCCAAGTTGGATTGATGTCAAGTTGGACTGGTGCCAATTTGAACCAGTGCCAAGTTGGATTGATGTCAAGTTGGACTGGTGCCAATTTGAACCAGTGCCGAGTTGGACCAGTGACAAGTTAAACTAGTACCAAGCTGGTCAGGTGTTGCCAAATCGGGCGGGGGGCAGGTAACCCAGTGGGACTTCTGGGCATGTGAGCACCAAATTGGGTTGTGGAATGGGACAAAATCACTTTGGTCTGTTGGGCAGGTGAATTTTGAACTGCCACTCCTGACCTGTGACCCCTGACCCCTGACCCCTGACCTCCCTGGTTTCCAGATACCAATAAATGTAAAGAATTGGAGAGTGGGGATCCAGTGGATGAAGTAGTGCTGTGACCGATGCCTTAACTCAAGACGACTCCTTCTACTTGTTGTACTGTAGGTGGTTTTGCAGATGCACCCTTTCCATGTGGACACTCTTCTGCATCTCAGTGAGGTCTGCAAGATGAGTGAGAACAGGCAGCTAGCTGCTGAGTTTGTAGGTGAGTCGGTGCCTCGGTAGAAAGCTTGCTATATTGGTCCAATGCTTGCTCTATTGGTTCAATGCTTGCTCTGTTGGTTCAGTGCTTGCTCTATTGGTCCAATGCTTGCTCTATTGGTTCAATGCTTGCTCTATTGGTCCAATGCTTGCTCTATTGGTCCAATGCTTGCTCTTTTGGTCCAAAGCTTGCTCTATTGGTCCAATGCTTGCTCTATTGGTTCAATGCTTGCTCTATTGGTCCAATGCTTGCTCTATTGGTCCAATGCTTGCTCTTTTGGTCCAAAGCTTGCTCTATTGGTCCAATGCTTGCTCTATTGGTCCAATGCTTGCTCTATTGGTTCAATGCTTGCTCTATTGGTCCAATGCTTGCTCTATTGGTGCAATGCTTGCTCTATTGGTCCAATGCTTGCTCTATTGGTTCAATGCTTGCTCTATTGGTCCAATGCTTGCTCTATTGGTGCAATGCTTGCTATATTGGTCCAATGCTTGCTCTATTGGTTCAATGCTTGCTCTATTGGTTCAATGCTTGCTCTATTGGTCCAATGCTTGCTCTATTGGTCCAATGCTTGCTCTTTTGGTCCAAAGCTTGCTCTATTGGTCCAATGCTTGCTCTATTGGTCCAATGCTTGCTCTATTGGTTCAATGCTTGCTCTATTGGTGCAATGCTTGCTCTATTGGTTCAATGCTTGCTCTATTGGTTCAATGCTTGCTATATTGGTTCAATGCTTGCTCTGTTGGTTCAATGCTTGCTCTATTGGTCCAATGCTTGCTCTATTGGTTCAATGCTTGCTCTATTGGTCCAATGCTTGCTCTATTGGTCCAATGCTTGCTCTTTTGGTCCAAAGCTTGCTCTATTGGTCCAATGCTTGCTCTATTGGTCCAATGCTTGCTCTATTGGTCCAATGCTTGCTCTATTGGTCCAATGCTTGCTCTATTGGTGCAATGCTTGCTCTATTGGTCCAATGCTTGCTCTATTGGTCCAATGCTTGCTCTATTGGTGCAATGCTTGCTCTATTGGTGCAATGCTTGCTCTATTGGTCCAATGCTTGCTCTATTGGTGCAATGCTTGCTCTATTGGTTCAATGCTTGCTCTATTGGTCCAATGCTTGCTCTTTTGGTCCAATGCTTGCTCTATTGGTTCAATGCTTGCTCTATTGGTCCAATGCTTGCTCTATTGGTACAATGCTTGCTCTATTGGTCCAATGCTTGCTCTATTGGTCCAATGCTTGCTCTATTGGTACAGTGCTTGCTCTTTTGGTCCAATTCACTCACTAAAGTTGACGGTTTCCAAGATATAGGGTCTTGTTGACAACTTGAGTTGTAGCGTGTGCTGTATTTTTTTTTTACTTGCCTAGAGAGGGCACTGTACACCATCGAGTGCAGCTTCCATACCATGTTCAATCTGACGCAGGGCAACTGCCGGCTGGAGTACAGACGGGCCGAGAACCGAGCCCTCCACCTGGCCCTGTTCAGGCACCTGGCATTTGTGGGGCAGCGAGGTGCCAACCGTACGGCGCTGGAGTTGTGCAAGTTACTCCTCAGGTACAGTGCGGGGGATCTGCGAGTTGGTTTGAGCGTGTACCCATTCAGCCTTTGAATTCACTCATGGTAGGGGTGTCGGGCATGGCAACCTTGAAGAGAGAGAGAAAAAAAAAAAAAAGACGGAAGAACGGAACCTGAGTCTGTGCTCTTAGTCAGGATCCGGACACTATTTGCATGTCACAGTCTAGTGAGCAGACTCTCATTGCCTTATCCCTCTGTCTGCTCTTAGTCTGGACCCGGACACTATTTGCATGCCACAGTCTAGTGAGCAGACTCTCATTGCCTTATCCCTCTGTCTGCTCTTAGTCTGGACCCGGACACTATTTGCATGCCACAGTCTAGTGAGCAGACTCTCATTGCCTTATCCCTCTGTCTGCTCTTAGTCTGGATCCGGACACTATTTGCAAATTTTGCATGTCACAGCTTAGTGAGCGGACTCTGATTGCCTGTCCCTCTGTCTGCTCTTAGTCTGGATCCGGACACTATTTGCATGCCACAGTCTAGTGAGCAGACTCTCTTTGCCTTATCTCTCTGTCTACTCTTAGTCTGGATACGGACACTATTTGCAAATTTTGCATGTCACAGTCTAGTGAGCAGACTCTCATTGCCTGTCCCTCTGTCTGCTCTTAGTCTGGATCCGGACACTATTTGCAAATTTTGCATGTCACAGTCTAGTGAGCAGACTCTCATTGCTTTATCCCTCTGTCTGCTCTTAGTCTGGATCCGGACACTATTTGCAAATTTTGCATGTCACAGTCTAGTGAGCGGACTCTGATTGCCTGTCCCTCTGTCTGCTCGTAGTCTGGATCCGGACACTATTTGCAAATTTTGCATGTCACAGTCTAGTGAGCAGACTCTCATTGCCTTATCCCTCTGTCTGCTCTTAGTCTGGATCCGGACACTGACCCGCTTGGAGTGCTACTGATGATAGACCACTATGCGCTGCGGTCGGAGCAGTATCAGTATCTCATCCGGATGTACGACGAATGGGAGGTGAGGAACCTTGCTGAACATCAATAGGCCTGGACAATATCGGGTAATTCAGGAACCGACAGAAACGGCCAACCCTCGGTGAGAGATTGGAGCCAGTTGGAAAGTGATTTGACGTCCAACGTGAGGCAGGCTGGTGGATGAAACTTACTGAGCCTCTGGCTGGATGTTGACGTCATTGAAGCACTCTGTGCCCATTCGATCCATCTGTCTGATGATAACCTGACCATCGTCTCTCCACTCTCCTTGGCAGGCTCACAGGAACTTGTCCCAGCTGCCCAACTTTGCCTTCAGTCTGGCCCTGGCTCATTTCTACCTGAGTCAGGACGGTGAGATGAGCAAGGCTGATGCTGCACTTCAAACAGCACTGCTATCATATCCCTCGGTAACATATCTACATGTACTCATAGCTTTGTACCCTAGTAGTCTGGTACCCTTACACCCATATACCCTCTTAGCCTTGTATCCTAGTATTCTGATACCCTTACAACCTTGTAGCCTTGTACCCTAGTATTCTGGTACCCTTTTTACCTGTTTACCCCAATAGCCTTGTTCCCTATTAGCCTGGTACCCATCCCTTACATTTGTATACCCTCATAGCCATGTACCCTAGTAGTCTTGTACCCTTATACCTATTTACCCTCATAGCCTTGTACCCTTATACCCGTATACCCTCATAGCCTTATACCCTCACACCCTCATAGCCCAGTATTCAAATAATTTTGCACCCTATACCCTCTACTTTCATACCCTCACACCCTTGTTCCCTTATATACCGGTACTTGTAGCCAAGTTCTCTCTTAATCTTACCCTAATCTTACCTTAATCTTAGCCTTGTTCCCTATTAGCCTGGTACCCTTCCCTTACACTTGTATACCCTCATAGCCATGTACCCTAGTAGTCTTGTACCCTTATACCTATTACCTTTGTACCCTCTACTCTCATACCCTCATACCCTTTTAAATGTACCCGGTAAATGGTGATTGCATTTTTTATCTGAACATATTTGCTATCTTTTTACTGATCAATGTATTGATAATGCACTGAATTTTGAAGACTTTGTATTGTACCTATAGACCACTATAGACCACATGCCATCATGTGACATATAGTGGGTATTTTTAAAATCTTTTTTGGCACAAAGCAGCGATGGAAATGTACAAAGAAGAATGTGAACAATATAATAGTCTTCTTTGCTCATTTCCACTCCTGTTCTGCACCAAATTAAATGGAAAAAAATAGCCATCATGCCATGAAACCATTGGTCGTGTAATCGGTCCATTGATCATGTGGAATTGTTTAAATGTCAATAGTGTGTGGTTCTAAATGTTTGAAGTCATCTACTGCGGATTGACTCCTGGTACGTAATCTGTTCTTGCATATCCAGACCCTTATGCCACTCCTGGATTTGTGCAACATTCAGCCGGACTCCTCGGTCAAGTCGCATGCCTTCTTCTCAGCCTCATCTCAATGCAAGTAAGAGCCAAGATAAGCTCATTGTTACAGTATAGGGTTCACGAGGATGAATGATCAATAATGGGACGGACTCACTGGCTGAGGGGTTCGTCATGGCGGCTGCCATGTGAATTTTATTCGTACCGTCAAGCTGTTTTATAAACATGCAGTTCGTGACACAGCCTAATACGGCACACAGCTCCTCTGTACTTCTGTCAAACAGACGTTTCTGAGACCAGTTAAAAATGGGAAACCGATGTTAGCATTCAATGAATTGTTATTCGTCTTGCGACTGTTGTTAACCATAACACAACATGAATCTTCAAAATACAGTGACTTTGTCTAATTTGTCTGAAAGGTCAGGGCTATAAATCACACTTTGATTTAGAAGGCAAAGATTTCTTTGCCTTTTTTTGCCAAGTTGTTCAAAAGTTCCCAGTATTGTTTAAATTGTTTAAAAATATGCCGGTCAGTTTTGGTCTGTACTTTGGTTGATTGGAGAGGTTTTTCACTTGTTTTCCTTTTGGTTGCTTGATCGTCTCGTCCCAACTCCCCCCCCCCCCCCGAACCTGCAGTCAGCCAGCCGCCCTGACACAACTGATTGCCCTCTATGTGGGCCGCAACTACGCCCTGTGGAAGGTGCCCGAAGTCATGAAGTGGCTGGAAGCCAACGTGAAGGCCGCCCTGCAGCGGGTAGACAACGGAGACCCTGTGGTCAAGGACTACCAGACAAAGTGAGCTTTGCGGACTCGGCGGACTCGTTTGGCTCAGACTGTAGGGAATTCATTATCCAGGTGCTGGCAAGCACCTCACTCCACCTACCCAGGGTGGTTTAAATAACAAAAGCCAAGACCCTGCAGTTCCACAGCTATTATCAAAAAAAAACCATTATAACAAAGAGTCTTAACCACAAGTAAAAAGCCCAAGGAGCACACATGCACATCCTTGCTGACTCTGGACCAAGACGCCGATGCAGCCAGACCAGCTTTGCAGCACTCCCTACTGCCCAGACATCTCCTTACTTGGTTTGCCCTGACACGGAGCAGGCCCTGAATTGGTAGTGTTCGCTCCTACACAGGGACTGTCTCCGTGGAAGGACAAACTAGTGTGAGTAGCAGTGCCCCTTTAAATTAAAATTAGTAGCCACAAAAACTTAGGGGAATAAATAATCCCACAAAAACCCTAAAAGACTCTAAGTTCGACTCAAGTCTCGTTTTCCCGTGACCCGGACTCCGACTCGAGTCACAACATCAGTTGACTCAGATGCCGACCTGCTGACTGGGATGACTCACACTGTAACTCAAAGTCATCTTGCCTGACTTGAAAAAAATGATGAAACATGATGCGTCTATTCTTGTTTGCTTCCTGCAGGAGACAGTTGAGGTACCGGGGTACTCCTAGGAACATCTACCGTCACATCTTTCTCTCAGAGATTAAGGAAGCCGCTGTCTCTCTGCCCCCTGAGCTATCCAACACTCCACTGTTATCCCATGACCCTCTGCCCCCCACAGACTCCATTGTATCCTACTACACGCCACCAAGGTATGTGATGAGCACAGTGGCAAAGGAAGTGCATTGGAGTATGAAGAGGTGTGCTTGTCACCCACATAACCTCACATCCCCTCATAACCTCTCATCCCCTCACTACCTCGCATCGCGTCACAACCTCGCATCGCCTCACAACCTGGCATTGCCTCACAACCTGGCATCGCCTCACAACCTGGCATCGCCTCACAACCTGGCATCGCCTCACAACCTGGCATCGCCTCACAACCTGGCATCGCCTCACAACCTGGCATCGCCTCACAACCTGGCATCGCCTCACAACCTGGCATCGCCTCACAACCTGGCATCGCCTCACAACCTGGCATCGCCTCACAACCTCGCATCGCCTCACAACCTGGCATCGCCTCACAACCTTGCAATCTATAATCAATTTAGGATATTATACTATGTGTACACGTGAGTCAAACCTGGCATCAGGGCCCATTGTGTGTGGTCAGTGGAGAATAGCGTTGACTCTGCATAATGTGCAGCATGTCCGAGTAGTCCCTGTTTTGACAGACATTCACCACTGACTAGCCTCTACTCAAGGCAGTCAAATCTTCAAGGTGGTCAGCCCCAACCGAGCGCACAGATTTGCATTGAAGATAGTGGGTTGAATTCAACTGCCTGTCCAACGACCGTTGGCTGTGGGACATGCCAACACACCGTCTCCAGTGGCAGCGTGCTATCCCTCAATAGCACAATGTTTGCTATTATTCTGGCAACTCATGCGGCATCGTGCATCAAAACAGTTCTTCGTGATGCTTCATATTGCTCTGTTCTTGGCTGAAGAGAGTCTTTGTTCAATAATGCCTAGATTTGGAGGGACCGACCATATGCATCCAAAGTCTGAGGTCCCGCCACAAAGTGGTTAAAACTTACTGGTAACCCAATTTCTCAGACAATCTGACTTCCCCAAATGACCACTCTTCCCCCAAACAAACTCCCGTTCCCATTTACTGCCCCGTATTTCTCACAACCGTATTTCTTTCTATTGGGTCAACAGACAGCCAAGGACTAACAGTCTCAACCCTGAGCGCAGTCCTTTTGCCGAATTTTTCAGGTCCATGATGCCCTCATACCTACCGCCGGTAAGTAGCACACAAAATCAGCCGAGAGCTTCAGAATCTCTGCCAGAAAAGCAGTGAGTCAATACTGGCCGCTCACTATTCATTGTCTGTTCAATGTCACTGCTGAAATGTAGCAGTTGCCTGCTGACTAGAATGGCCCGACTTAAAGAGGACTCAATGCCAGTGACGCAATGGAGAGCTGGCCTAACTGAGAGATCTCGTTAAGGGGCAGCTTCTTGTGTTATTGCACTGCCAGCAAGAAGCAATCCCGTTAACTAACCGCTAATCCAAGTCCATGAAACTGGGCCCAGGGCCCAATTTCATAGAGCCGCTTAAGCGTGAAAATCTGCTAAGCAGGAAAAGTCTTCCTCGTGTAAGCAAGGATTACAAGCTGCCCTGCGATGTGATGTCCATTGCTTTAGACTTGTTTTCCACTCTTCTTTACTTAGCATGAAATAAAAGTGAAGTTTGGGTAGGCAAGGGGATCCTGTGGCTCATGAGTTTTTGCGCTTAAGCACACTTTGGCGATTAAGCGGCGCTATGAAATTGGCCCCAGATCTCAGAAAGGCAGGGAGTTTCACATTTCGATCTTGGCAACGGCCTTTGAGGTACTGTAGGTCCTGCTAGGATTGGCGCATTGGGTCTGGATTTCACAAAGTCTTAAGATGCATCGTAACTCCACTTCCGGTGGATAACCCGTCAACAGTTGTGATGGGCCGCATTTTTTGCAGAACCAGTCGCATTAGTCATGTCTTTGTTCTTGCAATCAGCCACCGGGCACAGCACCTCCGGATCCTGCTGCTGCTGCTGCTGCCGCTGCTGCTGCTGCTGCTGCCGGTGCTGGTGCTGGTGGGGCAGAACCCCAGGGTGCAGCCGGGGGCTATCTGGCCCCAAACACGGACCTCCGGCAGAGTCTGGGCAGCCTGATGGATGCCATGAGGGACCTGCTGCACAGCCTGAGCCCCCAGGGAGGGCCTGGCGAGGAGGAGGACGAGGAGGGACAAGAGATGGAGGAGTTTGACTAGAAGGCTCTCCAACCGCTGAGGCTGGCCACGACAGACGGCCCCAGGGGAGCCAGTATTGGGAATCGCTCAGCAATAGATCTCCCCCTCCCCTCATAGGTCCAGCGATGTACTTCAGTCCTCCGAACTCACAATAGGTCGTAGAACATTGAATAATGCACAGTAGTGCTATACCATCGATTGCGATACATTATAATTATCAATAGAAGATTTTCAGTCACATTCTTTTTGACAGTCAGCGGATGTACGTGGAACACGCGCACCTTCGAGTCATCAAATGTCCAATGGAAATACTCGGGTTCGATATTTGCATGCGCTTCCGCGGATTTGAACGCTGCTGGGGACATGCTAATTACCCTTTGGCTTTCAGGGGACGTCATGTGAAAAACCTCTCTGTATCAATTATACAGAGTATCCCAAGATATTGGTCTGAAACAGTCAGAGCACACAATGGCAGCTTCCTCCACTCTGTCCATGGACAGTTGATATTATATATTGTGGTATATGAAGGTTCCAATAGGGTCAATGTGAATGAATGGGTGGGTGCTGGTAGTAAGACATTTGCTAGACTTGGGTCGTGCTTAAATTGAAACGTCAGGCCCTCTGAGATCCTTTAATAAAACTATAACCCCTCACATCACAACAGGTCAGTAAATGGATATGTAAAAAAAAAAATTAAAAACCTGAGTCAGCTTTGGGCAGTTGAGCAAAGACAGGCCCTCGAGGAAGAGAGACTGGGAGCAAGTTTAGTCCCTCGTGCCAACAAATAGTAATGGGCTGCTGAGCAAACCACAGCAAGTCCAAACCCAGAACTTCCTCCAGTGATCAATAGAGGGCGCTATAAGGCTGCCAGTATGATGTAGGTACTCCAGACAGTAATACGCCATATCCCAATAGTTAGGGAATCATTCTCAGTGTGCCCCAGACTGATAGGAGACTGTGTACTTGTTTCAACCCATAAAAATTATAATAATGAAATTGTTCTTCGTGTGCAACTAAACAGGGTCATTGTTCCTTGTAGTGGAGGATAAGTCAACTCGCTGCAGTGGTTTCTATGTGCACAGTCAGTGGTATGGATACATCTAAACCATGTCACATTCATCAAATGTATCCACATGAAATGATTGTATGCCACAAAACCTCTAGTCTACTTTATGTGTACTCACTTGTGTGTGCTGCACATACTTGAATAACAGACAAAACAAACATTTCTTCCAGAACTGTTACAATTCAATAGAACCTTTGGCAAATAAACTTTAAAGCTATGACAAAACAGTGTTCTTGGTCTTTGTGTTTTTTATTTCAATCAAAGTAAAGAAAAACTAATTGGGAAATTTTAAGTTTAACATTTTGAAAAATTTAAAAAGAGAATTTGATTGGACAGGGACTTAAAGCCCCTACACAACATTGGTCGAGGTCAAAGAATAGGATCCATATGTTGTCTGATCCAACGTATGCATGAAATAGCACACCTGTGAAAATTTCAGCTCAATCTGCCAACTGAGTCTCGAGAAAATTGTGAAAACGGCTTCATTTGTTTCGCGAAAATGCAGCATTTAACGCCATACTGTTCCGAAAAAAAGTTTAGATCTCAGTGAGACGTAAACTATTTCTTTTACTCATTTCTTCCAAAATACAACATTGTAGGCAGAAATATTTCAGTAAGAGGTTTCTACTATAACCATCTACAAACTGTATAAGTTTCATGTACATCTGTGAAAATGTCTGTTTATCAATCTTACCAATGTTGTGTAGGGGCTTTAAACCTCATACCAGCACTCTTAACACCTGTGTTATCCAGCCCTTAGATGGTGGCCTTCTTAAAATAGCCAACTAGTCTTTTCCAGGATGGGGGTGCCAGCCAGAAGCACCCAACCATTAACCGTAGTTTATCTTCAAGGATGCCCATTTAAATGCAAACAACAAATTGTGAAACAAACATATTATTATCTACAATGACAATATTGTGCACAACTGTATACTCCAGCATTATTATCTACAATGACAATATTGTGCACAACTGTATACTCAAGCATTATTATCTACAATGACAATATTGTGCACAACTGTATACTCCAGCATTATTATCTACAATGACAATATTGTGCACAACTGTATACTCCAGCATTATTATCTACAATGACAATATTGTGCACAACTGTGTACTCCAGCATTATTATCTACAATGACAATATTGTGCACAACTGTATACTCCAGCATTATTATCTACAATGACAATATTGTGCACAACTGTATACTCCAGCATTATTATCTACAATGACAATATTGTGCACAACTGTATACTCCAGCATTATTATCTACAATGACAATATTGTGCACAACTGTATACTCAAGCATTATTATCTACAATGACAATATTGTGCACAACTGTATACTCAAGCATTATTATCTACAATGACAATATTGTGCACAAGTGTATACTCCAGCATTATTATCTACAATGACTGTGAGTCTGTGACAATATTGTGCACAACTGTATACTCCAGCATTATTATCTACAATGACAATATTGTGCACAACTGTATACTCCAGCATTATTATCTACAATGACAATATTGTGCACAACTGTATACTCCAGCATTATTATCTACAATGACAATATTGTGCACAACTGTATACTCCAGCATTATTATCTACAATGACAATATTGTGCACAACTGTATACTCCAGCATTATTATCTACAATGACAATATTGTGCACAACTGTATACTCCAGCATTATTATCTACAATGACAATATTGTGCACAACTGTATACTCCAGCATTATTATCTACAATGACAATATTGTGCACAACTGTATACTCAAGCATTATTATCTACAATGACAATATTGTGCACAACTGTATACTCCAGCATTATCTACGACAATATTGTGCACAACTGTATACTCCATTATTATCTACAATGACAATATTGTGCACAACTGTATACTCCAGCACTCACCTTTGATCACTTTATAGACTCCTATTCATTCTTCCATGCCACAGTAAATTTACCCTTACATGCCCTATACAACATTGGTATTGTCTAGAGATTGCCACAGTAATTGTGTATTAAACCGTTAAACATTCAAAAAAAGAAATCCTGCGAAGGTTTTAGCTCAAATGCTAATCTGAGAAAGGAAAAAAAGGCAAAAAATCACCCTTTTGTTTAGTGTAAGAAATAGTAGTATAATTCGCAAGTAATAAACTATTTGTCGACGTTTGAGTGAAAATGTCTCGAGAAGTACAGCATCCCAGACAGTAAGATTTTAACATGAGGATTCTATCGTGACCATCTACAAACTATGTAAATTAGAAGGAAATCTGTGGACATTGATGTCCAACAATTGATAATCTTCATTTGAGAAAGGTCCTTCCTTATTCAAAATATTATCTCCTCTAAATCTTTCAGATGTGTATGGTTTTGGTCAATTCAGTAAGGAATTTGCATTTGAGATCTTGAAGGCAATTTGTTTGTTATGTTGTTGTTTTTTCATCGGGAAAATTAAATGACTTAGTTTCCTTCCCTTTATTTGATTTCCAGCTGCTGAAGCCGAGTTTGCAAGTAATTGCTGTTTGCATCTGCATTTTGGTTTTAACGCTTTGCACCTCCCACACAGGACACTCACTGCATGCCAATGTTGGCAACCTGCTATAGCCCAACGTTGGCACAATATCGGATCCCGACGAGATGCCAACATGATGGTTGCCGACATTCATCCAACGTTGGCCCAATGTCGGTCGCCAACAATATGCCAATGTTGGCTGAACGATCAATCGCCAACATTGGGCCAACATCACTTGTTATCGTCATGCCAACAAAAATCATGCCGACCATACGCCAACGTTGGCTCAACATCAATGACCAACCAAACGCCAACGCCGACGAATCCGACGAATTGCCAACGTTGGCCCAATGTCAGCATGTTATCTGGGTGACCACTCAGGGTCATTGGTCAGCCTCACTGGTGTAAAACAACGTACATGTATATGCAAGTAATTGCTTGAGGCTGTACATGTAGGTCCAGAAAGTAGTGAGTAACATTTCTAAGAAAAGGTGCATGTGGAAAACCAATGGTGTACTATATGGAAATAAGGCTATAGCTGTATTGATCCACAAATTGAATATCATTCATTGATGATCATCGGGTTAATAAATGCATAGGACACAAAGAATTAAATAATAAGATGAAAAGATTACAATGCATATAAGTAAATATAACCAATGAAAATGTCTGTAATGAAACGCTACACAAGCAGTGACATAATTGATTCTGTAAAATAATAATTGATTCTGTATTGATCGTGATTCTGGTCTCATGAAAAGATGTCAGCATGCAATTAAGTGGTAAATATTTTTCGCAAAATATATGTTACATTCTGGTCTAATGAAAATACGTCAGCATGTGGTAAATAATTGACGTAAAACATACGTCGTATTCTGGTCTTATGAACATATGTCAACAAGTGGGAAATAATTGACGTAAAATATACGTCGTATTCTGGTCTTATGAAAAGACTTTAACAAGTAGTAAATAATACACGTAAAAAATACGCCATGTTCTGGTCTTATGAAAAGATGTCAACCAGTGGTAAATATTTGACTTAAAATATACGTCGTATTCTGGTCTAATGAAAAGACGTCAACAAATGGTAAATAATGGACGTAAAAAATACGTAATATTCTGGTCTTATGAAAAGATGTCAACCAGTGGTAATTAGAATTGACGTAAAACATATGTCGTATTCTGGTCTTATGAAAAGATGTTAACAAGTGGTAAATAACTGACGTAAAATATACGTCGTATTCTGGTCTTATGAAAAGATGTAAACAAGTGGTAAATAATTTACGTAAAATATACGTCCTATTCTGGTCTTATGAAAAGACGTCAACAAGTGGTAAATAATGGACGTAAAAAATACGTCATATTCTGGTCTTATGAAAATGTCAACAAGTGGTAAATAATTGACGTAAAATATACGCCGTATTCTGGTCTTATGAAAAGATGTCAACAAGTGGTAAATAACTGACGTAAAATATACGTCGTATTCTGGTCTTATGAAAAGACGTCAACAAGTGGTAAATAATTGACGTAAAATATACGTCATAGTGTGGTAAAAAAAAACCAGAAAATTATGTTGACGTCTTAAAATAGTCATTTATACGACGTATGACGTGATGACCAGATTACGACCAGTTAAAGACGTTATGCAAACGTCAATCTGCTATCAGGGGTATACCACAATTAACCACAGTGCCCTCAGGGGTGCAGGCTCACATACCACAGGATACCACAAAAACCACGCTGTGGTATGTCGTGGTGTATGGCCCTTATCCTCCCAAACGCAGCTCTGCACAGACAGTGCCTGACAGCCTATATTATACCACAACAAACCACAAACCCCATTGTGGTATGTCTTGGTGTATGTGCCACAGGAAACCACACTGCACTCATCGGTGCAGGTCCAAATACCACACATCACCACAAGCATTTGTGTTAGTGTGTGTGTGTAGAGGACTGTTTACCACAACATACCACAGGAAAAACCATGCGTGGTTAATTGTGGTTTCAATGCCGGTTAGGGTTTTAAAATGAGGAAATGGAGAGGAGACAAAGATGGGGCCAAAGTCCATCCCAGGCCCGTGCCGTGTTTCCATCACTGGCGCTATGTTGCTTCCTTTCCCTGCGGTAGATTCTTACCCTCAACTGTTAAACCTTCTACCCTCTAACTACGACCCCCCCCCCCCCTATTCTGACACCCATCGTGCCCCCCCCCCCCACCTCAACCACATCCCACCCCCTCTCCCAGGTCCCAATTTATAGCACCGGCCATAGCAGACTTCAAAGGAAACGAACAGCATCGCTCATGGTGTATATAAAATCCCCCCTTCCGATGTAAGATAACTCGTCCACGGTATTTGTCGAGACACCCCTAAAGTGGGCCGAGGCAAGCCATCAGCCTCACCCACTTCTCAGAGGCCATTTCATAAATGTACACAAGCAAACAATAACAGCCGCGTAGGAGTAATAGAATTCGTTTCATCGAGCCGGCTTTGGGAGTGCCGCTCTCTCCAGTGTGTATACTAGCCCTCGCTGGATGGAGCTCTCTGTTAGCGTTAGTGTTAAGGGTTTTTTCCCCTTTTTTTATAAACGTGCTTTATCAGGTGCAAGGGGAATGGAGATGATGTCGATGATTCGGATCGCGCTGCCCGGCTCGCGTTGTTAATTTTACCCTCTGCGTGTGTTGAAGACGATGGCCCTGTAGTGGTCTGCATGTACAAACTCGCCCGCACTCCTAATGGCCCTGCAAGCCCGACTGGCGACAAGATGGCGTTGACCCCATTGGCACGGTCTCTGAGTTGAATGATAACGAAAAAGAACTGCACACGATCCCCTTTGACTCTTCCACCACGAATCCCATACAAAAACTGAGCTCGACACCACCGGGACCACGGACGAAATTATCAATCTTTGGAAGAACATTGATGGAAGGGTGGGTCGTTTCTTCACTAATAATGCCATCGGCATTACCCTCCATCGTTGAGTGGGCACGTTGACCCGTGGCTACGCACGACCGTCGAATGCACCGAGATTTAAAGGTGCGATCTGACAATATCTGTCACAGACAGTGTTGATAGTGTTGTCATTCACCCCATGCAGGATTGTAGAATGTTAGGGGTGACATCGTCTGCGTTATCTCTTCGGGAGTCAGTGTGGCTCTGAGAGGGGCCGGTAAACTCGTCGTTACGGACAGTGTGCAGATGACACAATCGGCTTTTCTGGGTCTCCTCGTGGCCAAATTCAACTCTCGAAGGAGAGAATGCGCACGGTGACACTGCCAAATATTCTACTTTGTGAATCCAGCATGAAGATCATCAAATCTCATGAAGTATAAAGCAAACAAAAGGTTCTGCCTGCCTCTCACGACGTCAATCAAGCCGCGTCACGATCTCAAAAACCACAGAGTTGTGTACGACTGAGAGCCCTATGGCAAAAAACCACCTCTCTCAGAGAGATGGGTCGCTATCTCAAGGGGTGATATATACAGGGGACTCCCGCCATTATCATTTAGGTGTATTCACGAGCGGGGGCTAACTCGGGGAGGCATATAAGCGCCACGACGTATGACGCTTAACCACCGCGGCTAAGCTATAAGTGCGCATGCGCGAAGCCAGGTTTTGCTAAGGCCTCCCGCATTCATTCATTCATTCATTCATGCATTTCTCGGGTAGTTACAGGCACAAGCACGAAACAACCATAACCCTTATCCTAATTCCTAACCCTAACAACCCTAATCCTGAACCTAACCCTAATCCTACTCCCAATCCTAACTCTATCAGTAACGCTAACCCAACCTGAACTCTAACTGTCCGTAACCATAACCCAAACTGTAGCGCCGTAAGCCTAACCTACGCTGGTTTACAAAACACGTCCTTGTATAGTCCCCACACAATTTACGGGGTACCAGCATGGCTGAACGACGGTGGTTAAGCGTCATATGTCGGTTCTCTTATATATCTCAACTCGGGAGGGGAAATGACCAAAAATGTTGGACGAACTTAGGCTCTACAAAATATCAAAGGATGCGGGCGCAGCCTTCGCTCCGTCGCACGGACTTTGAGAACAAACAATAATACATGTTGTGCATGCATGGTTTGTCGCCGAATTGTGAATCGTCATTTTCTTTTTTAAAGACACGATATACCTTCATCAATTTGGGCGATTTGCATTAGTGCGCACTCAGGAGGAGTTTGCAACGCGTTGGCCAATCACAATGCGTTGAATCTGTCGACCACACGTCTGGAAAGGGTCGACAGATTCCGCGTCTTGTGATTGGCCAACGCGTTGCAAACTCGTGCGGACGCGTTATTGTGAATCGCCCATATTGTTGCAATTTGGGATCAGTAATGCAATAATCAGTTGGCCATTACTATTTTGTTACCGTTACAATTATCGAAATAGACAATTATCGAAAAATGATTTGTACACATTGATGTCAACCGATATCTTAAAGGCCTATACAACATTCTTTGGTAACGGTCAAAGGATTGCCACAGTTTCTGTGTTAAATTAACCATAAAACATACCAAAAACGCAATACTGCGAAGGTTTTAGCTCAAATGGCAATCTGGGAAAGTAGGGGGAAATGGATTACGCACCGTTCTGTAATGTAAGAAATAGTTTATTACTTGCGAGTAGTAAACTATTTGCCGATGTTTGAATGAAGATTTCTCGTACCAGACCGTAAGATTTCACCATAAGGATTCTATCATGACCATCTACAAACTGTAAATTAGAAGGAAATATATGGATATCGATGTTTTTCGATCTTCCCAATTGTTATATTGGGCATTTAATTGGTATTTTATACTGAAAACATCAGATGGGGATTTTTTTCCCCCAATTTGGGGTTCAAGTATCGACAATTCTGGTAAACCTATTTTTCTCTTCGTTTGTTTTGGCCAATTCCACTCCACCACCCACACTAATTTTCACTGTAAAAACATTTCTGCCAGTTGGCGTATCACTTTGCCCTTTTCAAGATTCTATTGTGGTCTTAAAACGTCGGGACCTCTGGATTTTCTTGACGTGGGAAGTGACTTGGGGGGGGGGGGCTGTGGGTGATTTCTTGATGGTGTGATGGGGGGATTGGCGATCGCGTGATGAAGCCATCTTAATCCGGAGGTCGAATTTCGACCTGCGAATTAATCGAATTGCCTACGCCTGACTTCGACAAAGATTGAATTCGCCGGTCAATTTCCCTCTCCCCACTCTTATCATTATTAAAAAAATTCTCCCTCCTTTGGTACCAGACCGAATCATTTGGCTGGTCTCGCCCAACACACAGATGACCCAGTTCAACGGCCCAAAAAAAAAGCACACACGCGCCTGTGCCCACAAGTCCAAATCAGCTCTTGTCCCGATAACAAGTCCCTCGTCAGAGCATCTCACTGATACTCATCTCAGCGTGGTTTGATATGCTCTGCGTCACATCATCCGTCCCGCCAATATTAACCCACTTCTCCACTCCTCCTTGAAATGAGAGACCTAATCATTTCTCTCTTCTTCTTCTTCTTCTTCTTCTTTTTTTCTTTCTTCCGCATCTCTCTCCTTTTTTCTAAGATCACAGATAAACATCGAGTGTTACGGGTTTGTGCGTGTGCTGTGAGAGGCAGCAGCGGGTCCGGACTTGTCTCCGCCGCCGCCGAGCGCAGGGCCCGGTGTCCCGCCGATCGTCCCCATTGTCGGCCCCTTTGAAATGCCGGTGTCTGCGGCAACATTTATCACGCGGCATTTAAGATGAATTACCCGGATCGTGAGGTATTTCCCTCCCCCCCCTCCCCTCTCCTTCTGTCGTCGCCGTCGTTCTCCGCAACGTCCACCTCCTTCCCCCTCTCAGTCTCTCTCCCTGTTTGTTGTTTTCTCTCTCCTCCTGTCACCCCCTCCCCGTGTTTCTGTCCCCCCCCCATCTCTCCCTGCCTCCCTCTCCGCTCCTCCCCATCTCTCTCCACCTCCCTCTCTCTCCACACTTTTTCTCTCCCCCTCTCCCCCACTCTTTCTCTCTGCCCTTCTCTCTCCCCTCCCCCTCTCTCAACCTCTCTATTTCGTCCTCTCCCCCCCTCCAACTCCCCCAGTCCCACTCTCTCTCCACCTCTCTCTCTCCCTCCCCTCTCTCTCCATCTCTCTCTCCCCCTCTCTCTCTCTCTCCCTCTCTCTCGCTCTCTTTCACTATCTCTCCGTCTCCCCCCTCTCTCTCTCGCCCTCTCTCTCTCCTCCTCCTCCTATTCCTCCCTCTATCTTCTTCTCTCTCTCCCCCTCTCTCCACCCTCTATCTCCCATAGTCCCCTCTCGCCCTCTCTCCAACTGCATCTTTCCTTTCTCTCCGCCCGGTAATGCACCGTAAATATTTATAACGACCCGCATAATACTCGTGGCTTTTATGACGACCGGCCTCTTCAAAGGAAGCCGCCCAGCGCTCTCGGATCCACGACCGGCTTAACCCAATGTTTCGTGATATAAGTATATGTAAAGTACACCCGTTACGCCCCCATCTAGTGATCTGAACGACGAGGTTTGCTGTGCTTTTTGAACGCACTCGATCCAAGAGAACAGAGAGCCTTCAAGGGGGAGTGGAGGGGGGGGGTCTTGTCTCAATGATTGGGAAGAACTCAGTCTGCTTAATCAGTTAGCGTTCGGGTAGATCTTCATTTAGTATTTCCTACATAATTATTCTTCGCATAGGATTAGAGCAACGAGTCGGTGAGCAGGCGGTCTCTGGATTCGATCGTCCTCGCGTGGGTACCATGGTACCTCGAGAGAGACTGTCTCGCATTTCGGGACCGAATCGGTGCCCATTTCAAACACAGAGGGCGCTGTTTGTCGACGCCATATTGAAGCCCCCAGAGGCGTGTGGGGCGGAGACCAAAAGGCAGGAATATGATGCAACCACTGCAGACATGCACAGAGATGTGAACATTATACGAATGTGCCGTTTTAGTTCACAACCTGAATTTGACAGAATTCCCCGTCTATAGATAGATACACACGTACTCGGTCGCCACAGTTCGAACGTGTGCACCATTGATATCTATTTAGAATGATTAAGGTTTGCATGGTCGAGCAATGCGGGTCGACCTTTTGCTGCCTTTCACTAGCTACCCACCCTATGTATGGCACCGTGTAGGCTATATAATTATCCGATTCACTCGACTTTTTGAGGCCCCGCTTTCATTCGGCAACCGAATCCATCCAATAGGAGGCCCTTTACGAACCCATGGATCAGACTCGGGCTTAGGCTTCGTCTTGGCTAAGAAACTGGGCCCAGCGCTTGCATCGTAACGGTAACAGAGTTTGACCGAAGCCTAAGCCGCGTCCGCACTGGACTTAAAATGGGTAAACTAACCGAGCAAATGGGTAGATTGACCATTTTAAGTCCAATGCGGACAGCCCAGGAAGTTTTCCTCCCAGGTAACTTACCCGACTCCAGTGGGTAGTTTAACCGACCAATTTCTGTCCGGTTAAATTGACCAGGTCAGTTTAACCGAGTTCATAAGTCCAATCCGGACACGACGTCTCGGTAAACGACTCGGTAAAAAACCACATCCGGCGCCCCGCACGTTACGTTACTGTTTGCAAGACTCGTGCGGGCGCAGGGTAACAACGTGTTTGTGTACCTAGAGTACATGCACATGTACACGAGTCGGTTAGTTTTACCGATCGTCTCGGTTAGTTTACCCGAGTCGAAAAGTCCAAGTGCGGACGCCGGGAAGATTTACCCAGTGGAATGTTACCCACGGGCTCGGTAAAAAATAAGTCCAGTGCGGACACGGCTTTAGCCTAAGCCTAGGCCCTCATTTCGTAAACGGCAATAAGGTCTTTTCCGATCCGTGTCGAAATCGTAAAATTTCAACACGGGTCACTTTCGCTCCGTTTTCACATTGTAGGCCTACTCAGAGCGACCCCGCAACGGGTCGACCTCTCCGTCATCGACCCACCTCTCGAGCAGGGTTGGTTTCAACACGTGTCGAGCGCTCTACACGGGTCGACGCCGTGTTGAAATCAAGTAGTGTGAAAAGGTCAGTCTAGTTTACACGGGTCCGACCAGTGTGCAACACGGAGATTTTCGTAGTGTGAAAAGGCCTATAGAGTTCTACGATCCATACACACAGCGCCCTCACTCGGTCTTCAATGAGAACCTTCCCTGTTTCATAGGCAGTCAGTACGTAGTACGCAATAATTATGTTTGTATTTTACTCGAATTCAAACGTCAGGCCCTATATTATTTTAAGATTAACATCCGGAATCGTTTAAACAATACTCTCTTTCGATTTTCACTTTTCGTTTTCAGGCTAATTATTTGTCTTGTCTAATCTTGTCTCTATAATTATGTTTGTCATTCGACTTTAATACCTAACTCTCAAACAAGTTGAAGCGCAATAGACATGCACATGCTGCCTATGAGAAAGTCCAACGCGAATCGTAACTTCAAGCCCTCGAAAATATATATCATTTTGTACAAATCCACGTACACATAATTATGACTGATGTACTGCGTGTGCATGCAGGGCCTGGGACGTATGCCGTCCTTCATTGTATGTATATATACATGTATATGATTGTGTATATATGGACCCTTGAATTGCCATATTTTGCATAATGGTGTGATGCGAGGGGTCGTCAATATTTCAGAGCCTTTGTCCGGGCGATTTAAAAAAAAAATGATGAGGGTTGGGAGCGAGGCTACTTAGGAAAGTGCATTTGTGCAATTTTTGGTTGAGATGGCGCCATTATTCCTGAGCGCCATAATACAGACGGTATAGAGACTAGACGGTATTATCCTCCGAAACGCTTGTGTCTGAAGAAAAGCGACTAACGACATGGGAGGGATAAAAGGAAAATGGAAAAGCGGAAGTGGCCGGCCATGCCATGGATAAGTTAAAAGCTCCCATGCACGTCTGCATGGAGTTGGAACACAAAGCGGAGAGTACACGACTTGAAGCGGGGTGGATCTTTCTTCGTCTATATATGATACGAGCTCTTCGCGGCGTTCATCACAGGCTACGGGTCTTCCTTCCTTAATCTGGTTTATTCCGACCTATATATAACGCGAAGGGATGGTCAAAGGCGGGGAAGAGAGAGACGGGGGGAAAGATGAGAGAGAGGGGGAGAGGGAGAGGGAAAGAGGAGAGAGAGAGGGGAGAGAGAGGGAAATAGGAGAGAGAGAGGGGAGGGAGAGAGGGAGAGGGCGAGAGAGAGCTGGATAAAGATACAGTGTAAACGATCATCCAAACTACATTATACAGCGCTTAGACTTACAGCTCCGGTCTAACGAGCTTGGTCATTTTTTTTTGCAGTGGAAACTAAATCCGTGTTCCGTCCAAGTGCAACTGCAGTTTAATCCAATAGCTGTTTTTTTTTTCTCGGGCTGATTGGAAGTTCATGCCTACAGGTTCCCCGAACTCAAGAGTTACTCCAGGCGTGGATGACGAGAAAAATACTGAAGAATCTTCCTCACTTCCCATGCAGAAATAAATGACCTGATCAGACCAAGGAGCCTAATACCTCCTTGGACAGACCGAAAACCAGCGCTTGGATAACGAGTGAAAATAATGTTTCTTCAGATCAAAGTATAAAGTGATTACTGTGCACTACACGAATAAACCTAACCGGTGATCAGACACCGTACTAAAAGTGGTCTATCTTCGGTTTAAACTGAAAAGGGTCTATCTAGTTGTGTCTGAACGGTCTATGTAGACTGTTTTGGGTACTACAAACGGTCTATCTTAGACCGCCGGCGCGAGGAGGGGTGGACGAGACTACGTAGACCGGTCTACGTAGACCGGTCTACAAACCTTAACGTGTCTGAACGGTCTATCTCATAACCACATCCGGTTTAGGCAGACGAGCGGCGCATTACATAAGCGGTGATTTATGTCACTGCCCAAATCGCGTCAATGAAGGGAAGTTGGGATTCAGGGTCAAGCAACGTGTGTGACCTCTTAGTACCAGAGATAGACTGTATTTAGTTGAACTCAGTGAGTATGAACGCAAGGGGTTTGCAATGAAATGTTTACCTCCCGCTGTGACCGCAAATGGTAGACCTTTTTCGGTCTCCGTAGTACGGTGTCTGAACATAGCCTCAAACCAGAGCTGACGTTGTTTATGTCAGCAAGCGCTATCTGTTTCCCCCTTAGCCATACTTGATCCAATTTTGTGAGGTCTATTAAAGGGGAATGCAACCCACAGCAAAATGTTGCCTTAATTATCTGATTGGGTGTTAAAAACAACCTACAATTACCTATGTGCTAAACTCACCTATAGGAGTTTCATAAGGAGGGAAAAATCGTGGAATTCAGTGATCGAATTTGCGTTCCCGCAACCCGCCATCTTTTCGAAGGGGCCGCCGATCACTTGCGGGGGGTGTGACATCACAACGGAGACAACCCCGTCTGATTGATCAATAAGGCTTGTTCAATCGTTTTAATTTTAACTAAAAATATTAATCGACATTTTTAAGATGTTATACCTACATGTGTGAAAAATTATAATTCTTTGCATATTTATGTCTTTTCGCTTAGATCACTAGTAGAATTATGCGTGGGGATTGCGTATAGTCTCGAACTCTCGATCTACAAACACTTAAACACGTGTTAGCGAAGCTGTGTGTAGCCAAAAAGCTCTATAAAATGTTGCAGTTCTGTTCAATCAAAAACCGTGGGAATACTTTGAGGGATATAGGGAAGGATATTTTATTGATTTTGATCTGTGTTAGATGCGTTAAAAGGAAATTTGACCTTAACCACTTCACACTGATTCAAGAGGTTTCATTTGCGTTCTTCAACAAGAGTTTAGGGTTAAGAGGTCGACAAAATCTTTAAAGTCATTCACATATATGAAGACAAGGTATTGGTGCAGTAATTCATGCTGTGTTTGAATGATTCAACTATGCTCAATTCTGGTTTTAATGACGTTTCATATTATTATATTATATTCAATTACCTTAATAGAATTTTTTTTAAACCCATGAAATTCAAGACTCGACTTCCCAGGGGATCGAACCTGCCAGCTTGAGGTTACAGACCCTGAGACACCCACGACACGCCATGCGCACCAGTTGACTTTTGGTCGAAATTTCAGATACTTATAGGTTGAGTTTGTACTTGGTAGAATTTTTTTTAAACCCATGAAATTCAAGACTCGACTTCCCAGGGGATCGAACCTGCAACCTTAAAGTTACAGACCCTGGGACACCCACGACACGCCGTGCGCACCAGTTGATTTTTCTTTCAAATTTCAGATACCTATAGGTTGGGTTTCAATCGGTTCATGTCCTCAAGGAGCGGGCCCGTCGTCAGTTCAAATCTTAACGATTCCATTGTGTATGCGCATGTACTGTGCCCGGTACTGTTTATGTATGCAGGCGCACACGTGTTGAGGTACTATTGCAGCCTGCCTCGACTTCGTTCCCGTGTCTACGTCACGAACAGCGCCACCTCGCGCTGCCTTTTCGACTTTTGAATTTTCTTCTTTGATTGCACTAATACTACAATCCAATAGCATGTCACTTGCAGAGTAGGTTTAAAGACACAACGCCTAAAAAAAATCAAGATTTGTTTTTACAAATCAGCCATTCTGCCTTTGAGAACGATCCTGCTATAACATTGAAATATCAGGTCCTCTACACTTTTAAAAATGACAGATCGGTCTTGCGTAGTCCCTTCAATATAGGCCTATACAGTAACATGAACATTACGGGGAAGTTCGTTTTTCGAAGTTTCGACTTTTTTCAAGGGGAATTATTAAAGGGAAGCTGCATGTATTTCGTGCATTTCAAATCAGGCAATGGTGCAAATTCACGGAGTATACAACATGAACTACACATCGGGTTGGGCCGCCACTTGGGCGATGTATTACATTCTCACCTCAATGATTCGTACACCGACCAAAAAAATGTTAATGATATTTAGCCAACACTTTAACGTAAGCTGGTCACAATACCAACTGATGTCATTATTGGTCAATGATAGCCGATTGGTCGGAATCATATAGGTCAAAATCAAGCACATTGTGTTTTTAAACCGGACCTGTTGATAGGCATAGACGATTTTATGACATTATTATGCAATTATTGTGTATGCTTATTTTACACAATCTACGAAATGTTCCCCGTGAGTACGCGTGGAAGAAAGATTTCAGATGCAGCATGTTTTTAAGGTTTTTTTTTTTTATCTCAAGCGGCCTGTTACCTCTCTCTCTCGCGCTCTCTCTCTCTCTCCGTACACACCCTCCACACGCCCTACATGATGGATGGGCCGGCAGGTTCGGTGACGGCTGGCGCTGCCGCCTACCCGCACCCCACCCCCTCACCCTCCCCTCTCCCAGGCTGGACCGAACCGAACCGAGCGTCCGTCGTACACGAACCGAGCAGATGCAACAGACCAAAATGGGGGCCGCGACCCTCCCAGCCCCAACCCCCCCCCCTCCCTCCCGCCCCCCTCACACTCCCTCCCTCCTTCCTCCCCATCCGGCGGCGTCCCCTTTGAAACACATCCCTCCAAATTGTCTTAGGCGGCGGCCTGTGATCTCGCCGGCTCCTTAAATATTTATTGTCTCCATTTTCCTACCTCCCCCTCCCCTCCCCTTCGCCTTCGCCTTCTCCGTCTCTGAACAGCGTAAATTTATTGTCGTCAACACAGGGGGCGACGTTCTCCCGCGTAAGGGAGGCCTGGATAAAGGTAGGGGGTAGCCGGTATCTCCACACGGACCAAAGATGAATCAAAGTGGCTCCGCTTTTCTTCTATTTTCGGCTGAAAAAAAATATGACAAACTGAAGCTCTTAAGGGTGCAATTTGGTGATCTTTCCTCCGTCGTAATGGCCTCATCCCGGGCGACCGTGTCCGCTCGTTCCACATGGCTGACTGTCCCTAAATAATTTACACAGACTACACCATGCTGGCGGGCCAACAAGGTAGTCGACCCCCACCCCCCCCTGGAAAAAAAACAGTACGTCGTATATACCCGCTCCAACAACTCGTCACACACCGTTTCGCCAGCTTCTTCCCTTCTTTCTGATTCGAATTTTCTGGATTCCAAGTACAGATGCTGCCGAAAGAGGGCGCTCTAGAGGCGGAAATTGCTGGACGCGTCGCTTTGTCTCTTTTAGGTTGCGTTCGGAAGACCTCACACTTATTATCAACTTCTAAGTCAAAAAAGAGAGAAGTCCTAACCTTACAGAAAACTTCGGAGGCCACACGGGCTAGTGTAAGCTAAGTGCCACGTAAACTTGCATGGGATATACTGCGAAAAAGGGACCCATGCAATCGATTATAATTCTCGATGGCGCTCTTGCCAACGGTATTAATTAATGTAAGATCGATTTATGGTTAGGTGCATAGTTCTACATACATTACAAACGAACCATACTATTCTAATTTGAAAGTGGGTTTTTTTCCTCAGGTCGTCATATCGTTGACCAATGCCTTTTGATGTCATACAGCAATAGAAGCACAATGAGGGCGCTATCACTCTGACGCCATCGTCGCTAGGGGAGATTCGATGGAGGATCTAACGCTGCGTTCCAATCACGTCGTGTTTATCGTGTTCACGACCTGGGATCAATTTCATAGAGCCGCTTAAGCATGAAAATCTGCTAAGCAGGAAAAGTCTTCCTCGTGTAAGCAGGATTACAAGCTGTCCTGCAATGTGATGTCCATTGCTTTTGACTTGTATTCCACTCTCCTTTACTTAGCATGAAACAGAAGTGAAGTTTGGGTTGGCAAGGGGATCCTGTGGCTCATGAGTTTTTGCGCTTTTGGCGCTTAAGCGGCGCTATGAAATTGGCCCGAGTGTTTCCCAGTTCACGAGTGGGCTGCATTCCAATGCTGCTCACCATCACCACGCCAATACGCACAGTGCGCAAGCGCAAAGACCGAAGAGTATGCTACTGCTAGTGCTAGTGCAAGCTACGCGGCTGGTTTTCACAAACGTACGCGAGTCGGACAACTCGTACGCTGACGACTTGCAGCTAATGTAATGGAAACTATTACTATTAGTCCCGACCTGTGCGTGTAGAACAGCGTAGTAAATTCATGGTAAATTCACCTTTTCGTTCCTTGCTGCAGAAGCCGCCACCGTATGTATCGTAATCTTATTGTAACTCGTGCATGCATCGATGTTGGTAAAAACTTTGTGCCCTTTGACCTCCTGACTCCATTTTGTTGCCAAGTCGTGAACTTGAGGCAAGATTTCTGCCTCCAGTTCACGACTGGTGACCACGAGTTACCAGACGAATGGAACGCCTCTTCACGACTAGCTAACTCGTGAACGCGGTAATCACGACGCGAGAGACAAAAATGTCAACGAAAATGAGGGGGACAAACATAACGATTTGGGGTCGTAGACAAGTTATCGTGACGGGTCAAATACCCATTTTCCTCGGGCGTCTTAACAGCGCCACATTCGTAAAAAAAATAGTGCAGAACTTGCCACTAGGTTTTGCTATATTCAGTGGTTGTAGTAATAAGACTTTATCACTTTCTTCGTTCCTCCTTCAATTCCTTTAGTGCTTGCACTTCCCTTTGATCTCAACCAATTTTGTCTAAGAATGAGCTTGTCTACCCGACGGTGATGCCGCTGATAGTTTCGTCCGTTCAATCTCCTCGGATTTACCTTTTCCAAAAAAGAGAGAAAGGGACAGACATTTTAAAAGACATCAGCATGCAGTATCAGGCCTACATCGGATGATGATAAAGGCTGGACGGGGAGAATTATGGCTAAAGAAAATAATTTGAAATAGCAAAACGCAGCCTTGGTGAGGGATACCCCCAGAACTGTGGTGTTCTACGTCGTCCGCTGCTCTCCCGACCGGAACCCCACAGATAACTAGGCTTTTTTCCCATAGGCTTCTGTGTAACGTTCACAAGTGCTGTGGCATAGGGATCAGCAGGTTCAGCATAACTCATAAAATACTGCTTCATTTGGCCCAAGATTTCTAACCAATGTGGTTTACATACCACGCACCGGTGTGCAACTGTCCATGTGGCGAAAATGTGTCGATTTCCTCCAAACAAATGGGCGAAAACCTCCCGGTTCGGTCGCAAGATCCAAACGGCAGCGCTGCAACTGGCAGTCTGGTCCCCTGTACGTCTTCGCAGCTAGCCGCGATACCGTTCTACAGGGCACCAGACTGCCAGTTGCGGCGCTGCCGTTTGAATGTTGCAACCGAACCGGGAGGTTTTCGCCAATTTTTTGGGGGAAATCGACACATTTTTGCCACATGGACAGTTGCACACAGGTGCGTGGTATGTAAACCACATTTGCTAGAAATCTTGGGCCAAATGAAGCAGTATTTTATGAGTTATGCTGAACCTGCTGATCCCTATGCCACAGCACTAGTGAACGTTACACAGAAGCCTATGGGAAAAAAGCATAGTTATCTGTGGGGTTCCGGTCGGGA
Organism: Luidia sarsii; assembly: GCA_949987565.1. Classification (NCBI taxonomy): domain Eukaryota; kingdom Metazoa; phylum Echinodermata; class Asteroidea; order Paxillosida; family Luidiidae; genus Luidia; species Luidia sarsii. The sequence goes on from OX465110.1 coordinate 7,242,683, forward strand.
GAGCAGCGGACGACGTAGAACCCCACAGTTCTGGGGGTAGGTGAGGGACACGTATCGCTTGTGCTATACTGCCGAGTAAGGGAACAATATACCGGATATATGGGCGGGCGAACCGTTAGATATAAATGACGCCATTATACTCACTGTACCCCCAAGTTTATATGTAAATGCAATGGCATTATTATATGGCATTATTATATGCCATATGCATTACACTTTATAGCACTGCTCTTTCGCGTCTGTATTGTTTCGGGAACCATCTTCGCATAATGACATTGTTATGATTCTAAATACTGTCGTTAATGTTGCTGTGACGTTGAAACTTCAAATCTGTGTGATTATTTCGGGCCAGTCTGTAGTCTGGACACAGCATGCAACATTTTCTTTTAATGCAAAAACATTTTAGATGTAATGCAAAATATTGTATGAAACTTCTTGCCGGCTTAGGTGATCTATTCTCAGAAGGCATGAAGGATAAAATGATCAAAGGATAAAAGGATGAAAAACAGACATGAAGGGAGAGATAGATGATAATCCTATTACGTCTCTCACTTTCTATATGTCTTTGTTATTCTGCCAATGATAGATTATCGGATGAAATAGGATTATAGGATGAAATCCTATGAAATCCTCCGACCATAATTATATGAATCTTTGAGATTGGCAACATTGTTAGATTTTTTTTAATTTGCGCAGGGATGTGCACGGTAATAATATTGTTGTCACTGTTGTTGTAGACTATATTGTCCACATGTATTGTCCACGGCCGTAACTGCCGCTAATGTTGTTAGCTGTTCTATAATGAGACGCCAGCGGGCAAATTCTGTCTGCACGT